>CM076719.1:13648821-14051321 GCA_038501795.1 Pseudopleuronectes americanus | reverse complement strand
AACCCTAACCCTAATCCTATCCTAACCCTAACCCTAGCCATAACCTAAACCTAAACCTAAACCTAAACTAAACCTTAACATAACATTAACATTAACATAAACATAAACATAAACATAAACATAAACATAAACATAAACATAAACATAAACATAACCTTAGAATACCAAACACTAGCTTCTGTTGATATAGCACTCGCTCAAGCCGCACACATGGATACTGGAATGCTAGGAACTATAAAACATCAACAAGACACTAAGAGCCTTTCTCAAGAACTCAATGGGGCTGTGGATAACTAGGTCAACCTAAAGCCCATAGAACAAGTTACCATCAAGTGCTGTATATACCAAGTAGTTGCTCTGTCCCCACTGCTGTTCTGCAACCTCTGAGCCAGATCATCACAAAGAGTGGCTATGGATACAGATTTCCAAGTGTAGCAAAAATCAGCCACCTCCACTACATGGATGACATCGAGCTGTATGCTAAGAGTCAGTGAGACGTTGACTCACTGATTCACACCATCAGAAGTGCAGACGGATCAAAAGAGTCAAGCTGATGAGAACTGAATGGGTTAAACCTACCAGAGGGCAACGTAACAGATGTCCAGGACAGTTACAAACACCTGGGAATCCCAATGGCAAATGAAAAACCATGAGGAGGCCGCAAGGAAATCAGCCACAGCCAAATATCTACACAGAGAAACGCAGTCAGCTGAATGGAGAGAACAAGGTCAGTACCATCAATACATATGCCCTGCCAGTCATCAGATACCAGCTGGTGTAATAACATGGCCAGAGGAGGAGACAGAGGCCACTAAAATCAAGACAGGGAAGGTCCTTCCAGCACCTTGAGGCTGCACCCTGAGCGAATAGGAGGGAGGCCGAGGACTAGTGAGCGTCCAAGCCGCTTTCCAGGATGAGGCAGAGAAAACCAAGAACCACATCAGGAAGATGGCCCCAAGTGGTGAGCTGCTAAGTGAATACCTCAGGCAGCAGAAACCCAATGATGATGAAGATGATGATGAGCAGGGGGAGGAGGAGGTGGAGGAGGAGGAACCATCATGGAGGGTCAAGCCCCTGCACGGCACAGGAACAGGCTCTAAGCACAAGATTCATAGAGGCTTCGGTCTACCATGGCAGACAAGACCCACGGTGCAGGCTGTGCAAAGATGCAGCACATACAGTAGTAGCAGAGTGTGAGATGCAGGGTGTGGATAGCGTACACTGAGAGGCATAACCAAGTGGCTGGGATAGTTTACAGGAGCATCTTTCCCAAATGTGGATTAGAGGTGCCCTGATGGGACATACCACTGAAAGTGGTTGAGAACAATGGAGCTAACAACCTGTGTGACTTCAGATTCCAGACGGACAAACCAACCTGACATAGTGGTTGTGGACAAAGAACAAAAGATGTATATATATATATATATATATGTATATACAAAAAATGTGCACCCCACATATGGGACACTCATATATATATAACATTTTTGTATTTATTATTATTTTTTCATTTTTGATTCACCTTCTTTACTCACAAAAACCTTGTTGAAGAGAAAAACCCTGTATAGTCTAGTTTTTCTTTGTGTTTAAAGTCAATCTTGGAGACCTTGTTCCTTGATTATTGCTCCAACTTGTATTGTAAATATTCTCCTCAGTTAGATCATATTTATATTTAGTTCATATTTACCTCACAGAGCATTTAAAGTTGCACAACCGATTTCAAAACAAGTAACAAGTGGGCCATCTTTCAGTAGTAGACATTAATTCACCACTTTATCAAAATCTACTCCAATGCCGTACAGAACAAATGGTTTTAATCATCCCCCAATGCCTCACCTTAAATGTAATATTTAAAATGTGTTTTTGAAGATTTTTTCATCTTCCTCGGGCGCTGGTGTAGAGATCCATTACCATCATGTGTTTGTTGTTTATTTTTGGGTTTTTAATCTGTGACTTAGCATTATTGAGCCAGAGGTTACAGAGAAACATATAGCTGCTTCCCCTTCATTGTGTTGTTGCTCCAGTGAAGAAGAAAGGAGGAGAGCATTTACACATAGAGCATTTCATTCTCTGCTGTTGGTTGTAGCTAGTTATTATACCAGGAAAGATGCCTTTTATGTGAACAACAAATTGCTTTACATTCACACAGTAACACACTCACTGCTGTCATCTAAAAACATTGTTAGAAATTAGAGGAAGCACTACAAGTTAATATCTCATAATTCTGCTTATTTGCATAAAAGCAACAAATGGGAAAAAAAACATACCAATCCAAACTTCACATGAGCTAAACATAGGTAAGTTCCTTTCCCAGTTTACCATATGCAACAGGATGCATCCAAATGAAGCTGGGCACCGTTGTGCAGAAATGTGGCTCCATGTGTGACTTATATTTGGCGAGGCTGCTGGCTTAGCATTTCCATGAATTGTATTTTGGTCATTCGAACATCTAGTCCATCCCCACCCCCACCCAGGCCTTTCTAGTCCAGTTGACACGGAAAAATCAACAGCATAAGAGTCACTTCTCCATCCCCTACCTGTGTCCTCCAAAGAGACAGACACAGAAAGAGAGAGAGCAAAGAAAGGGGGAGGGTACGGAGGAGAGGAGTTTGATGGGAGTCTGTGTCCCTGTAGGGTCAACCTTGCTGTGAGAGCTCATATGGCCATGTGCTTTGAGCATTTCGCTTTGGGACCTTGGCGTATATGTATATATAGGTCTAGGTGTGACTATGTGTGAGTGCTGCGTGCATGTGCCTTAAAGTGAAAGTCTTTGGTGATTGCCATGGTAACCTTATGAAGCAGCTTATTGCCAATGTCCTTTTCCAGGTCAGTATGTGTCAGTGGTGGTAAAAACAAGCATTTAAAAAGACTGACAAACAAATGACATATTTTATTAACATGTGAACACACCATAGGATAAGATGCAAATCAGTGAAGAACCCTTGAGAGCTCCTCTAAACCGGCATGTCTTTGTTGTGAAAGGGTGAATTGAGACAAATTCTGTTGAAGCATGTCTTAACTCAACTTCTTTGACTTGTGTCCCCTAAAAAAACAAAGACAGGGTCTTCTTATGATGCTGCAGATATAGGTTTGTAATGACAGCTCCACCAGTGGGTGATTTATTTTCCTTTTGAATATTTAATAAGGGTCTGAAAAGGTGAAACTATCAAAAATTTCACAAAAGAAACAAAAACACGAAATATGTTTTGACTTATTTTTCTTATCTTAATAATCCCCTTACAATGAGAAGGTCCTGACCACCAGGTAGGAAACCACTATCATGACATTATTACACCCTATATCAATTTGAATTCTGGTGTATAGCATAAACATATATCACAAACATTATGTACCGATGTAAAAAATATAATATTATTTATAACTCTTTTAATGGAGATTGAAAAAAAGGTCTGATAACCTCTCCATGTGGGGAAACATTAGGCAAGGGGGGGTTACAGGTCCAACTCATTCAAGTAATTTCAATTTGAAAGTTGTTATATAAAGTTATATGCAAAGTCCTTGCATAGACAGAAACAAAAACGTACACACAAAACTCATGCATAATTTCCACTTTTTGGATACCAAAAAACACCAAGACCATAGATGGAAAGAAAATAACTACAAGAGGATAGTAGAGCCACAGCTCCTCATGCCCTACAGATCATTATTCAAGAGTGTGTGTGTGGGGGGGGAATAGGTTGCATAATTTTATTTCAATGGTCTCACTTATATCAAGTTTTTTTGTATTTTGAAAGGGCTGCATTATGCCAGTTGAGTAATGAGTTCATGATTTACATACTTTCTGAGATGCCAGTACTCTGGTGAAGTAGTGCTTGGTGCTTCAGGATAGGAAGGACAATTCCCTGTTTTTTGATTTTTGGAAAGTAAATAAAAATTAAGCCAAAATCAAACTAATGCGTTCGAAAAATATTTCCCTGTAAAAAAAATTGAAACCTGGTAAATCCCCGTTTGACCTAAATGCCTGAGTAGTTACAGACGCAGATGCACTCGGCTGATGTCTGATCATTGTGAATTAAAGCAGACGCCAGTTCCATCAGCCAAGTGGGCAAATAGATTAATCAAAAGCCCATGATATTATTGGATACAGAGCAGGGAATGCTGGTTAAGGGAGCGAGAGTGAAGGGGCATTTAGACCTCCAGGGCCAGAGTCACAAATGCCATGTTCTTGTGTGGGTGTGTGTGTGTGTTTGTGTGTGTGTGTGTCTGTGTGTGTGTGTGTGTGTGTGTGTGTGTGTGTGTGTGTGTGTGTGTGTTTGTGCGGACAGTCTGGATGTTTGTCAGTCCATCTGATTAAATGAGCTCTGGCTGCTGATAGACTTCACGTGGTGTGAAGGTGACAGAGTTACAGTTTCCCCACAGTTGCTCCTCTTCTCCTCTGTCACTCACTTTTTGTCATCTACCCTATCGTTTTCACTCTCTTTTACGTCTTTCATTGCTTTCATCCTTATATTCTTTTGTATATTCTTTCTTTTGTATTCTAAACATTTGAAAATCTGATGCAAAAACTCAATAATTCAATTACGGTATATCATAAATCCACCCCTATACTTTACTTAGTTTCACAGTTTTTAATCAGTATTCAGGTAACTTATGAGATAGGGTGATCTGCAGCTTTAAATCAGCAACTGCTTTTGCATACTTATGTTCCATAACAAGATATTTCAGCTGCATTTTGCCCAAAGGCGAAATATGTTTTTGTAGAAGGTAACATAAGATATACCATCCTTTCAGTCCATTATCTATACCGCTCATCCTCTGAGGGTCCCAATCCCAGCTGGCAGGGCCAATTTACAGAGATAAACAACTATTCACATTCACACCAATGATCAATATAGAGTCTCCAATTAACCTTACTCAGGGAGAACATGCAAACTCCCCACGAATAGGTTCCAGCCAAACTTGGATTTAAAAAAAAATAACCTCTTGCTGTGAGGCGACAGTGCTAACTATGGCCATTTGAATCTGATCGATCTGATCCGCTCTTTTGAAAAAAGTATTTTTCAGTGTAAAAGTTTGAAAAATATCATCTGAAATTATGCAATAGAGTGTATCACCAATTGTGCTCTGACTTTTGAAAATGTGCATTCAAGTGTTGTTTGCTCTCGTATCAAATTTTAGCTTGCATTATATAGTTTAGGCTTAAAGTGCTACTTTTAATAAACACATTAGTGCCAGTAGTGCTGTATGTCCAATGGATGTCTCAATTCTTTGGATTCCCTTGATTCCTAGCTAAGGTTGAAATTTGCATGGTATAGGGTCACCATCTGTGTGGTGTCATTATTCTGCTTATTAATAATATAATTTAACTTTTCAAAGAGACAATATACAGTTTAAACATCAATGTTATCATATCATTTAATGCACTGTACCAGATTATAGCTTCAAGCTCATATAAATCTAGGTCTGTGTCCAGGTCAGAGCAGGACAATGACAGCAAATAGCACAACGACGAAAAATACCCTTTATATATATATAAAATACTATTTAAGCTTTTTGTTAGAAAATTCTGCAGCTCCTCGCATCGTCAGGTCGGGTGCTCCACTGATTTGTGGCCAATACGTATAGAGAAGACGGATTGCTCAAATGCAGTGCGTGGAAATGGTCTGGTACAATCCAGCATGGAAGCTATTCCAGAGGGTGTGTTAAACATTTATTGAGCTTGTGAACACATTTTGGCCGACGGAGTGTGATTTTGAAATCCATCCATTTGCATGTTTCTTGGAGACTGTCTCTTAGCCACACAAACACAACATTGCTGTGTCTGAACCCCTGATGAGAGAGAGCAGCCAGTCAAGCGTCTGTCCTACCTGGACCTGAGCCTCGTGTTCACTCACAGTGTTTAGCCTCTGGTATCTGCCTATGTAAGGAGAAGCTGTCCAGGCATGCAGGGTTATTTATCATGGTGGATGACAGACAGAAACAGCACGGGAGAGGAGTCGGTGGAGAGAGAGAGAGGGGATATAGAGAGGTGAAGAAAAGTCAGATACAAATAAAACAGGGATTTCAAATGGAAAGAACAAATTCTAATAATGATAAATGTAAATAAGGTAAAACGTTGTTCAAGCTCAGTTACAGGACAGTTGTGTGTAAGCCAGTTTTCTCTGTGTGTATCTGTGTGAGTGTGTGTCAGTCTGTGTTGTTAATCAGAGCCTAGTGAAGCTGTGCTTGTAACCAATCAATACTCGAGAAACAATGGGCACTCAACCAGAGATTCAGAGAACATGCACTAAACTCGCACACACACAGTCGGACACAGAGTTAAACACACACTCGCACTGGCATCCAGATAAATGCGTCAATCGCTCATCCTTTATTCATCTTGGAAACCAAGTTAATATTTAATATAGGAACTGGTATCCCCGCTAAATACTTAATTTGTGCAGCGGTCACAGAAACGTATATGTGTGTGTGTGTGTGTTAGGCTTGTGCAACTTGCTCTTTTTTCATGATGTCAGTGGGTGATTCATTACACCATGGTTTCTGTTGGCAAGTCAACAGTGTATTTTATTTTGTACTTAATAAAATCTACTTCTCTCTAATTCATACTGAAATGGCTGGTGTCACTGTGACTAAACACTCAAAACTAGAAAGTAAAGCTGTGCTCACATAAAGCAGAATACGTTCCTGCAGGTTTAAAGACCTTTCCATAATGAATGCTTCAAAGCCTGGAGGGCATGTTAAACTGTGATGGGCTTTACACACAAGGTACCCACCAAGATCCTGTGACACCTTAGGCTGAGAACCAATCATGTGATAAATTACTTTGGACAAAGAGGAAGAGAGGACTTTGTACGTACAAGGGATCAACAATGGGTTTAATGGTACAATGTGTTTGGTTAAGCTATGCAGTATTTAAGCCATTGAAGGCATGTAACTACGTAGGTATTTAGTATTTGAGTATATATATACATATATAAATATATGTATATATATATATTAGGTATTTGAGCATTTTCCTGTCAGACCACTTTTTACATTACTACATTAAATAGTGAAATACTGTTTTTGTTTTTACAATTATTCAACAGCTTTAGTTGCTAGTTATGTTAATAGAAAACTAGATAGAATGTATTTAGATTATTCTCAAAGTGTTGGCACTAACTTTTCCAATGGGACAATCTACTTTATATCAAGACATTTATTACTGAATAAAAGGGTCCTTGTAAAGGTGTCACTTTGTCCATTTTCTGGGTTTTTATAAACAACGCAAACTATCGATTAAGCACGAAACTAATCAGGACACAAATCTATCCCAAAAAGAATCATTACTTGTTCAGTATTATAACAGTATTTACTGTAGTTAAATTAAGGATCTATTTATTTAATCTCTTTTTTCTTTTATCATTTTTATTTCTGACAGTGAGTGTATTCAAATCGAGGTTGTATGTTTTCAACCCCCAACAAGAAACAATTGTTAACTAAAAAGACAGCGTGTGAATGTCCATCTTGTTGAAGCAGCGCCCCCTCTGGACGGAGTTGTCAACATGTGAAACCTTCAGGTGAGGTGCACGTGCCCAGGTGTCAGTTGTCTTCATTGTTTCCTGCAACAACAACAACAACAACAACAACAACAACAACAACAACAACAACAACATGGATGAATAACCTTCTCACCAAACTAAACACACACATTTAACAGCGTAATTCAAACTAAACAACGGGCAGAGGGACACAGTTAGCCTGTTAGCTTGTTAGCTGCTATCAGCGGTGACTGTGACGCAGTTTGTCAGTCAGTGGTTAAAGATGTGGTAGTGACGGACCACAAAGGAGAAGATAATGGCCTCTGTAACTTGTGTGAGTACCACAGTCTCCATCTTTGTCCCTTTGACTGTATATAATGTGACTGTGTCTCTTTATCTACTGCTGGTTAAATGTCTTTCTGTGGTTTACTTGAGATTTTGTTGAGGGTTATTTGTTTCTTCCCTCTATGGCTGTGTAATGAGATGCACATAGTAAATTTTGTGAATTTATATATTAATGTTATTATTTACACCTGTTTTCCATTCTCTTCTAACATTTTAGTTAATAATTATAAGCTTGTGATACATTCGTTTGTAATGACAATTTAGCAGCCTCGACTCTTGTGGTAGACATAATAGTTGCTGTCATACATGCACTGAACTCTGAACAGTCTCCGAAGGAGCTGACTGAGAGCCTCCTGACTTTCTGCGGACCTTCTCCGGCCTGTCCCCTGGCATCAAGTCCGCAGAAAGTCCGGCATGTGAGAACACGGCAGGAGATTCACTGAGTAAGTGAGTCTGTTGGTGACTTTACTAACACATGACAGATGTTAAAATTTAAAAAACAAGAGAAAAGAACGACTCCTTGTCAAGAGAACTTTTGGTGATAAGAGCAATGGCCCCGTGTTGATGTGCTGTAAACACACCAGTAATCTCTTCAGCAGAATTATGTGATGTCCTGTCTGCTGCACCAATTGAACCCAATTCAGAGTTCATGTCTGAAACAGCTTAAGTCTACACTCATGTCAAATCAGTTTAAAAGCACCATGTAACTAACTGTTTAATACATTTCATGGCAAATTATGTATAGATCTGGCTTTAACACCTGTTACAGAATGATTTGAAGTCAGTTAGATCATTTAGAGGTTTAGAGATTTACATCATCTACTAGGTAAGAGTCAGAGAGGACTGCTTAAAGTTAATTACTGCTTTATCAATCTTTCTGATTGGTCTGTGCGTGGCCTACTCTCTCTTAATTACACACTTATGCTTACTTTAAATGGAGTGTTTCATTGACTTATTAATTCCCTTGAGTGCTATTCTAACCTCCTATCCGATATGTCTGTTGCTTTAAACAAACCACTAGAAACAATTTAATTGTACCGGCTGAACATCTTTGCTGTCAAAACTAATAAGGGACACCAGTTTTGTCCCTGATTAATTGATGCTGTGTCTATACTGGTCTAAAAAAAAGTCCCAAACTGGCCACCACATTTGACATAGGGTAGCACCCTGACAGACATCACCTATTTATTAGTCAGCTACTGTCTAATGTCTGAACAATCAGCTCGGTTCTACACACATTGCAGGTCCGTCTTCCTGTTTTCTGCTGTGTGTGCGTGCATAGCCCTCTGGTGTTTCACTTGCCTCAGCAGGAACTGGCTCTGTGAATCAATATTGAAGTGCTCATTTAGGTGGGTGCCAGACAGGAGTTTGCTGCTGTAGTGACGGGCCAAACGCTCACTGTGGATCACCGCGCTCGCTTCCCGCTTTATTAAATCTGATAGCATCCTGTCTTTTAGGGTGCTAGTATATGTTTATTTGCAGCTCTGAGAAATGCAACTTCGCTCCAATGTCTTTGTGTATTGATGGAAATGACAATTTAGTACCCTTGAATCTGGAGGAAGACATAATAGTTTCCTTCAGACAGGCACCGACCTAAGTGGTTATATAAGTGGAAGGGCGCTCTACCGAGGCCACTTGAGGATAGCGCCCAAGTGGAGCTTAATTTTACTCAGCCACACAACACACTCCCTCACTGCTGGCCTTTCATGATCAGCCCTGCACCGAAATACCTCAGTTGTAATGATGCTTTGCACATGAGGGGTAACAGTGTGGGCGTGTGATGGTCCCCCTACAGGGCAAATGGAGATACATAAGCGCTGTGTGCTTCATGTGGGTGGGTACGGTTGGTACTGTGATGAGATGATGCCAGGAGGCACAGAGGGAGATTGAAAGAAGAGGGCAAGAAGTGTCCTGTGGTCTGTTTTACAGTGCTAGATGCCGGTGTCACCACTAGGGGGAGCCGTGAACTTGCCGTCTCTTAGATAGAGAGGAAAGCATGGGGCTTTGTGTGAATGAGTGTGTGAGACAGGAGGAGTACTCCTTAACAGTAGATTAATAGTCACTTCCACTTTCTGTGCAAAATTATTGTGGCTCATGGGGGAGAGTGGGTTGTCCTGCTAACAGAGGGTTGGCAGTTTGATCCCAGTTGAAGTGTCGTTGAAGGTACTGAACCCCAAATTGCCCCTGCTGGCTCTGCCGTTCTAATAGAATCCTATAGATGCACTGTATGAATGTGTGTGTGAATGGTAAGAAAAAACTGAACTGTAAAGCGCTTTGAATGTCATCATGATTAAAAAACACTATCAATGCTGCGTGCATCATTCTGGAGCAGTTAAGTTGCACACCTGCCTGAATTCAACCTGTAGTATCATTGATGCAGATGTTGGATTTCTCTGTCCACAGTTTAATATTAGTTTAAGCAGTACGTCACTATTTCCTCTTCACAACTACTGATAACAACATCCCCTGCACCCTCTGATGCAGCTAAAAGTCACTGGTCCACGAGGTTCCCCAGAGACTTTGTGTGTTTGGCAATAAGAAGAGGAAATGTTTGTTCGAAATAAGGTATATCTTTTAGAGCTGCTGCAGTGCTTATGCAGCGTCACTTACCGTGGAGTGCAGAGAGACCTTTCAAACCATGGCTCATGAAGGGGCAACATGATACCCCAACCAAGCACCCTCAGCACATTAACAGTTACTCCACCTCTCATTTTCCTCCCCATCTCTCTTGCACTCTTCCACACATCAGTATTCTCTTTGCTACTTTTAATGTGGGGGCTGTTTTTAAATTTCTGCTGTCACTTTGCCCATGTGTATTCTTTTATTTAATATCTTTCATCCCCTCCCTCTCCCCGTCCTCGTCTGCACTCCCTCTCCGCTCTTTCATTAGTCGTTTACCTCCATCTAGGTTTTTGTGCAGTCATGCCTCGAGCGGACACTCGGTTTTAGTGTTGCCATATATCTTCTCTATACAGCAGCGAGCCGATACACTGACTCAGGCAAAGTTTAGACTTTCTTGGATCAGCACTTTTTCTTGTCTTCTGTGTGTGTGTGTGTGTGTGTGTGTGTGTGTGTGTGTGTGTGTGTGTGTGTGTGTGTGTGTGTGTGTGTGTGTGTGGTGTGTGTGTGTGTGTGTGTGTGTGTGTGTGTGTGTGTGTGTGTGTTTTAACAGATTATAATATAAAGGAGTGGAGCCTGAGTCATTTCCAGGTTGTTTGAGTGTGTGTGCGCATGCAGTTGTGGATCTGTTCCTATATGCACTCTTTACTTTTGTAAGAGAAGGTAATACACCGTGGTCTCCCTCAAGGCTGCATTTTGAGAGAGGAGGGTACAGAGTGCAATTTGAAAGATTGTCATTGTAACTAAGCACTGTATACAGCACACACACACACACATGCACGCACGCACACAACCACAGACATACTTGCACTCTGTTGACTCTAATGCAGTATTGGTCAATGTTGAAACACTGCAATGAGCACAGTGCCAACAGATGCACATAATCTTAAGAATTATAAACACTATATAAAAGTCATTGAATTGCACATGCCTAAACATAAATTAACAGTTTAGCATTTTAGTGGCTTCAGTGCAGCAATGCAGCACAGATGCAGGTGCCGTGGCTGCAGTCTGCTATTGGAACGTATATTTTAATGAGTTTTAACACATCCCCAAGAACTAGTAAGATTTCAGCTTTTGCCAACACACCACCAGTTTTACTGTTATTATTGTTTTGCATAAAGAGAAGTTTTCTAATGAAAAGTAGACCTTGAAACCCATGCTTTTTTAACCAGTAAAACAGAATCCAGGAGACTGTGGGAAGCTCATTGAAAACTCTGCGACCTGAGCTTAATCAAGGATTTAGGGAAAGCCCACTAGACCTGACTTCATATTCCTTAAGGTGACTAGGTTTTCACACAATGATAAGCTGTATATTTATCCAGACCTCTCAGGTATGGGTGATACAGGTGCGTTTTTTGCATCTTCTCCACTGGTGCTGGTTGCCCGCATGCTCACGATCTATACTTGATTTTTCACACTGCACATATCTGTAATAATTGAAAAACAAGCAATTATCCTGTGCGTCAGGGAAAAAAAACACCTAAAAGGTTCAGGTCCGGCACTGTTAGTGGTCTCCCGCCACTCGACTGCATAATACTGTGGTTTGCTCTGTGTGGGATAAATTAAAAAAAACGAGTCAACAGTTCTGTCTTCTGCGGGCGCCTCTATGTCCCTGTCTGGTTCTGACACTCCGCTCATCTCTTTAAAGGGATAGTTCACAGAAAATTAAAATCCATATCATTGGATGATATAGTGATTATTTTTTACATAACATAATTAGGCATTTGATTTTTATTGCACAATCCATGTTATCCAGGAGATGTGGCACAGAAATTCCCTACCAGCGCACATGATTCATGGGGTATGTCATTGGTGTGCATCATTGCTTTCTCCCTCTCTCTCTCTCTCTTTCACACACACACACACACTGATACACACACACACACACACACACTATACACACGTGTATGTAATAAATGGTGTGAGGAGTACAGAACCTTCCTGTTGGTCAGTACACATTAGTGATGGGGAATCCCTCGTGCGTAGATCGTTGTGCTTTCTTACATACACACTATATGTACCCATCTACAGCATATGATCGATCTTGGTGTGTCATTCACTTGTATCAATAAGATTTATTTCACAACAGATTAGATCATTGATTATCCTCTGCAGGGCCTCAAAAAAAGACAACATATGACAGACTTGTTTTTCCATAATTTCATCTTGTACAAATTCCATAGTCTGGGCAGCTGTGTCGAGAAGGCAGGGTTATATGCAGTTTGGTGTTGATTTGCATGATCTGAGGCAAACCGACAACACAGACAGAGACAAACCAAGGTCATACAAGTGAGATGTGTTTATGTTGTAGAGGATGATGTTAGAGCAAAGCAACGGTAAGAAAGTAATTTTTACAGATGCAGACTGAAATCATCAGTTAATCAGAGCACGGCATTGAAGCAGGTGGAGACGCACTAGAGACGAGACACTGGTGTTTAGTTTAATCCTAACATCTATGCTGGTAGATGAAGCATATGAAATCTCTCTCTCTCACTCTGTTTTTCTCTTGTGCACCTTGTGTCTCTCTATGCACTAAAATGCTGATGTCAGATTGCCTGTACATCATTGCAAATGCAAATGTTTCATGCCGGCACAAAGGCATGCAGACATGCATTAAATCCAGTCCTCAGAGTAATACTGAACATTGAGTAAGTAGCATGAGAAAGGATTTTCATTCAAAAAAATGTTTCCCCTTTTCTCCTTCACTGAAGCTTTGGTTTTATAGATCCAAGCACTTATTTTTTGTTGAACTCCATGCTGCAATTTACTGTGACTGTAGCTGCCCAGCCAACCAAGACCAGCCTTTTTCCAGGGGGTTATAGAGTAGGGATGGGCATTCGAGTAAATGGTCTTCTTCGATCGTCGGGAGAATTAACGATCAATTTTCGACTAATCATTAATATATTTATATTAAAACACACTCTTTATAGGCTATATAAAAATGCTGTGAAAATAGAAAAAACACAGCGTGTTTCCTCATTCAAGTCTTTATTACAAGATGAACAACGCTTGTGGCAGTTAAACGGGTTCCGTTCACTGGTTTCACTTGAAAATATGCGCTGCTGAATTATTATTTAGCGATGAGCGAGCAGCAGCTAGCCGCTGACAGCTAGCTCGATTTGACGGTTCTCGACCTCTCAGTCCGGTTGTTGTCACGCCCTCACTCCCGGAGCCCCTCACCCAGACCCGGGTCTGTCCGGGTTCCCCTCCGCGTGGACTGAGGGTCCGTGTTCGGACATGAAGCCGAGCAGCGGAGGCTTAGCTCCGGGCTGCTTGCTCCAGCTGCTAAGATCCTCGCTGTGCTGCGTTCAGGGAAGCTCGGATATTCCAACTTCCCGACACATAGCGAACATGCAATAGCTTTCCTCAATGAAAAAAGAATGTCCTCGAGGAAATTCTTAATGATCAATTAATCGATAGTCGAGTAATTATGCCCATCCCTATTATAGAGTGCACCAACTTTAATTTACTGACTGAAAGAGCAAGGTAACCCCGTCTCCACAGGAGCTATTTCATATTAGATACAAAGTATAGAAAAGAAAATCTGCCCAAATCCCACAGTGAATGTCAATTACTGGGGTTCAAGGTTTTTTGTTGTTGTTGGTAACAAAGACTTAATCCGGCGACGGAGGTCAGAGCTTTCCTAATTATTATCAACCTAATGGAGTCTAGATGGGGCTTTGTTCATTTGCTGCAGTTCTCTGAGCTGTGGCTCAGTTTGTCTTAAGGGGAATCTTTGTGAAATATAGATGATAATCCATGAAACATATCTTAGAAGATTTTCATTCATCCAAGTCACGTCTCTTCAGGAGTTGTACATGTGTACATGTCTACATGGTCAACAGGACTTTCTTATATTTCTTGGAGACGTTTCACCTCTGATCCAAGAGACTTCTTAAGTTCTGACTGACTAGTGGGTGTCTTTTTCCTATATTGACATGTTGAATGTTTCTCCACAAAAAGCACAAACTTCTATATTCTTTAGAGTTCCAGTTGATGATTCAGCTAATCTCTATTAATGATATTAATGCAGATTTATCAAAAAATCTGTAAGCTTATCCATTTCAATCAGTGTGTTCCACCTGGTTGGCTCTCCATGCGGACTGTTTACCTAGACCCAAACATGATTGGTCAAAGTGGAAAGCAATCACTGTCCCCGGTCTAGATTCTGCAGGTTTACACGGAGAATACATTTCCCGGAGATTAGAACATAAAAGATACCTCTTTTGTGGTAGGTGCAACCTCTTCAAGAAACGCAAGCAAGTCCAGTTGCCTCTGATCCAACTCCTGTAAATATCATAATCCACTCAACAGAAGTGTATTTGGTACCAATCCAGTGTTTTTTATTTCTGTGTGGGTTTGTTTGTGACAACCTTGGGTATAATTGACCTTGGGTCTTTTTCTGGCAAATATTTTTGCATGTTGTGTTGTTTTAGTTGGTGATCAGCTTTAGATAAAGTCCAATAATTAAGACTACGTGGCAACCTGTTGTGCTAATGCAGGAAGCTTCTTGCAGATTAATTATCTGATTAGATCTTTTTTTCTTTTAATCTTCTACATTTATTTTGTAACTTTATATACTAGTTACCTTTCAAATCTGAGTATTTAATATAAAATGATAATAAGACAAAATCTACGCAGCAGTGTACGTGTTCAGTTAAATTAGTTTGGCTATACCATTAAATTGATGTAAACACAGTTGCACTGTACAGATATTGTTTGTCTAATTGAGCAGCTTACATGGGTTGTCACAGCCTCACATAATGTACTGTAATTTGATGTCCTAAGGGAAAAGGTTATTTAGGGTTTGGAGTTCATTGAAGGCCTCCATCTTTGCTTTTAAACCCACAGCTACAGTATAATTCAAAAACCGCTGCTCTGACCTTTGTATTGATTGTGTTAATGTGTGCTGAAATTTTACAATCATAATGCAGCTCAGCTCAAATGAAAAACAAAATATGAGAACTTGATAAGTGCTGCAGAGTTTAGGGCTTTTATTGAATTGATTTTCCAATTGAGGGTTCAAATGTCTTTGTGTTTTCTTGGTGATGCATTTTCTAAAATACACACACTGACACCTTTACACACATGCAGTACTGCACACCATACACAATGTCTTTGAACAAAGGAGTGTGAGAGAGAAGAAAAGATATTCTCTAAGTAGCATGAACTTCACAAACACAGTCTTGAGGTAAAATTAAAAGAAAGTGTTTTTTTGCTTTTTACTGCAGTAAAGGTTACACTCCCACTGCTTAAGTTGTAAGTTTAGTTTTCTGGGTGTTGATAAAATCTTACTGTGTATCCCCCTTAAAGCAAAGTGGTAAATACAACTAAAGACATCAAACAAAACTTATAATACTTTGTTTTGCTCCACGTTGGTGTGTCTTTCTATCGAACTCTGTTGGAGATGAATTGCAGTCATAGCTCAGCCCATTTAAGTATCTTTAACATCCTTTTTTATTACACTACTTTCTGTACACACCATCTTCTCCAAGGTAACAAGTACACATCTACCCCTCAGTTTCTCCAGATGCTGCCTGGTTACCATCTGGCATCTTTATTCTTGCCTGGTGTTATTTTATTGCTGCTTTTTCCCACTCATAACGCCTCCATACTGTTTCCATAGCAATGCTATTACTGAGATGACGGTTTTCTCTCGATGTTACCACTCCTGAGTATCAAGTGTCCATTTCTGGAGAGTCTCTAGCAGTCAGGAACGCTGCTCTCTGCAACAAATAGCTAATTGTGGTGCAGGTAGTGTAGGAGGACGTGCTTATTACACTGTGCAAGTTGAAGAACACCCTCATTATGTCATGCATTTGGTTACAATAGACAAAAGTTTGGGGAGAAGTTTTTCTCTCAGAGGTTTTTCTGTAAATGCAACATGTAGAGATTCAGGCACAGTGAGTTTAGGATGTATTCATTGATATTATTTCAAATGTTCCTCTCTTTTCACGCTTTGACACATTTGTATTTACATCAGTGACCCAGGATGAATACAATGACCTAAGCTGCAGTGGGAAGAGTGCAACGTTAACCTACACACATGCACACACAGGAAGACAGACTCGGCATGCTGAACTGCTTTGTGCATGCAAAACGGTCCAGTATGTCACATATGGTGCTAACAGCGCAAGAGTTGCTAGATGTGCACACACATCAACATGGTGGTGACCAACCTACTTGACTTAAAGCTCATATGCCACAGATTGCAGCACTTCTGATATGATTACTGTTTGAAAAGCTTGGGGCTATACTCAATTATATTATTCAATTTATTGAT
Source organism: Pseudopleuronectes americanus (assembly GCA_038501795.1). Taxonomy (NCBI): domain Eukaryota; kingdom Metazoa; phylum Chordata; class Actinopteri; order Pleuronectiformes; family Pleuronectidae; genus Pseudopleuronectes; species Pseudopleuronectes americanus. The sequence goes on along the minus strand of CM076719.1, from coordinate 14,034,590 downwards.
GTGCTATTAAACTGCAACTTGAATTCACTGTAATTTGGACGAACCTGGTATGGAGACAATGCTTAATAAGTTGTATATTTTCTTGAAAAAAAGTAACAAACAGCTGCTGTTCATAGTAGTTAATTTAGATTTTTCTGTCATACATGTTATGTTGATGTGATTTGTTGTAGCTCTGTTCTTATCCACCGATAAAGTCCCCTAGGAATGAACATGAACTGAGGGGTTGCTAGGATATGTTTGATGGAATCTATGATAGAATTTTATCATGGCTCTTGGCTTTAACATGGAGAGCGGATGGATATTTGCTTAGAAGGTTTTCAGCATTTTGTACTGTACTTGTACTAAAATCGGCACTGCTCACTTCAACCTTTAAATGTGTGCTTGGTGAAAATTTTTTGTAGTTTTGAAAAAAACTGTGTAGTACATGTGTGTTTGTTTCTCGTGGTGCCATCGGTGTGTAGTTTCATGACATTACTGGAGCAGCATGTTATTTTTAATTGGAAGTTTCCATTGCATGGGCATGCAGTTTCTCTGCAGGACATTCAGTCATTCTAAACTGTGCCTACCTCCACTGCACTCCTGCTAATTAATTGTATTCTGGATCTGCGCCTGCTGAGGTGTTTAATTAAAATTAATTAATTATAGCCTGAAAGTTATTGGTGTCTGGAGAGAAATCAGTCGTAAGGTATCTGACTACTCAAGTTACAACATGTATCACCTATTACTTGATCTATATCGTATCGCTGTTTGGCTTGTTACCATTTGACTTGAGGACTCATACCCTCAGCACAGAGACAGGAGGCGACAGGTGACAGGTGGTTCAGTTAGTGACAGATAAAAGCCCATAACTCTTTGACACTTCTTATCTCCACCAGCTGTCTCAAGTCTAAATAACCAACTTGTAATCTAATGCTCCTCTGAGAACAATGACAGCCACTTAATGGATACTCTCTGGATTATGACCTAGTGGTGACCTGCCCCTGTGTGTGTGTGTGTGTGTGTGTGTATGTGTCTGTGTGTGGCTGTGAGTGGGTGATAACAGAGAGGAAAGAGTGATGCTCAAGCCATTGAGCTGTGTGTTGAAATGCTTCAATGTGTTTACGGCTGTTCGTCAAAGTCAACTTAAATGTTGTACCCCAAATAGAACTAAATAGACTCAACAAATTCCAAATGTACTGCAAATCCTGCTCTATTAGTATCTGTATCATTAGATAGTTAATGAGATGTTTCTCTAAAGCCCCTTTTCCACTGGTCTAAAACCCCACTAGCACCCTCGAAGGACAGGGATACAATCAGCATCAATCCCAGATCAAATGACTCTGCCATAGACTTTTTATTGACTCTGGCACCGATCAGCAGTGATGGAAATGTTAATTAACACATGTTAATTTCTTTCTTTTTTTTGGCAGTCTAGCTGCTGACACTGATCATTTTCTTTAAAATGTTATGCCGTTTATGGAACTTTCAGGTGATGGCGCATAAATGGCCATGAACGTTTGTCTAAATATAGTAAACAGACACCCCTCTACTGGCAAAGGGAAAGGAGTTATTTACCTTTTTTGGCAGGTTTAGCCATGCTTAAAAAATTCTGTCAATACCCAATAATATGTAATGCATCTTTTGTTGTTTCGACATCATTATGCATTTGACACAAATATCGAGAATGCCTTTTTAAAATATAGATCGAAATATATATATTTTTTTACAAGAATTAAATTATTATTACTCAATTTGTAGTCCTGTACTTTACTTATTAATCAGCTGTCAGTTGGGAGACGTTTTATTTTCAGGGGTAATGTTTTTGTTGTTGCTGTGAGTGGAGGTGGCAGCTGCAGAGGGTCTGGCGTCTTTCCGCTGTGCCACCCCTCAGTGCTCAGCCGCCGGATGGAAACTCTGGCTTTCATGCTAGGCTGAGTGGGGGAATACACATTCTCCACCTTCACATTTGAAAAAATAGAGTTTACACAGCTTTACGTGATGCAGGATGCAAAAGCCCTGAAAATTGGCTTTTATTTTTTTCAGGGTGGAAAGGGAAGTCTTGTACAGGTCTCATATTGACCTATACCACGATAACACTAATGACATGTAATTACAAAGCTAAGTGGAGGTGAGAGATTTTCATTTGACTCCCATCCCCAATCTGTACGGTCCATTTTTGATATGACCTTAAAACACTCATTCCTAAAATAATCCAGGGATACATCCCCAGGAGTAAAGTATGACTTTTGGTGTAGTATTAGTGATCATTTCCTGCTTATTAACCAATATGCTTTGCTAACAGTAAATATATGCAGAGGAAATAAAATCCTTCTCCTTTTCTGGCGACACATATGAGCTCTCACCAGGATTATGTGACACCACATTGTAACTGTAATACAGCAGCATGCTGATGTATACATTTATATACATTTTTTGTAATTTCCACAACTGTATGAACGTATAGTCATATCTGCATAAGAGATGGAGGCATATGAAATAACATATTGAAGCTGCATGTCTCAAAGTGGTTCTCCTGAACTACTGAATGCCTGCTCTTGAAAATAGATTGCATTGTTATTGTATGAAATATATGAACCATACGAAGAAAAGGAGGCTAAGCTGCATGTTGTCGTTGGCTTGATTCAGCCTTGAGCACAATGCTGTTAGTGATGGGTGTGTAACAGTTTCATTGTTCACTGTTTGTGCTGAGAGTGAGATCAGGGAGATGACAGGGGTGAAATTGAATTGCTGCTGTAATGGATTTTAATGGACATTTAACTAATGAAGTATTCATGCTCCCTATTTGTTTGTCCACCTGCCCTGTGGCCTCAGTCTTGGCTGGAAGCATAGAAAATAGATTACTGTGGGTATGTGTTGTTGAATGACAGACTATTGTCCGCTTGTTCTGCTCAATGTTTACGTATGAGATTTAGTCTGTATACAACTCTTAAGCCATTTAATATTACAGGTGTTTTAAAATGGTCATATTCAGTAATCACTATTCTATTCATTATGCATTCATTAATAATATATTTGCAAGGCACTGAAATTATGCTAAATTGACACCAACAGTCATGTGAAACTCTTCTGTTCGTTTTTTCTTGCGGTCAAAATTATTTATTACATTTTAATTGGAAAGACTTGTTGCCTCAACCACTATTAAGAGTTTTTGCTCCCTCTGTTTGGCTTTTATTGTTTCTTCAATCCCATAAGCCATGCAGACATTTGTACTTTTAATCATATCGTCTCTTTGAGATGGAAGTTTACGGTTGAGAAAAAAGTATCAGCCATGTATGATTTTTTTTCATAGTTGCTTGTGTAGTGTTGTCCACTCTTCTTTCGCTAACTATGCAGTTCTGGTACAAGTATGAGCTCATCAAAAGTCAGATTTACTTCACAACAGTGTCATATCTCACGGATGACAACCCCCGCCCCCATACAGCTGCCACAGATGGTTGAGTCCGGGGCAGTGGGGACAGCTCAGTCCTCTGGGCAGGAGATGAGGAGCTTGTAGTCACGAGGCGGCCTGACAACCCTGATGTTGTCCTGTCAACTTTCGTCACCTCGAGCAGAGCTGCAGACAAGGACACAATACACAGTTTGTACAGTGCTGAGTTTTTCAAGGACACTGGTTCAGTAACAGTTAATAGGAACTTCTATATTTCCTGTTTTATGATATTGTAAAACTTAACTTATCTCTGAATGATCAAATTCATATTCATACTGTACGAGGTAGTTAATTCATATTAAATGTGTTTTGGGATATGGTTTAAAGACCCTTTATCAATCTTGTGGTACACAACCTAGCAATGTAAGTTGTAATGCACTATGTCACCCCATTGTTTTCTACCCAAATAACAAATATATGATAATGAGGCAACTCAGAGGCGGGATGCTTTTAAGAACAGTTTTTTATGATGAGTATAGACATCCAACGTGTCTAATCAGATGTAAGTTCCTCATTCACTATAATTGGCTAAATCTATTTTAAGCTCATACACATATATTCAATAACTGACTGTACTGGCAGATGATGTAAATAACCACTGTCCAATCAGCAAATGCATTTAGATCAGCGATGTATGAATCTATGATGTTTGAATCTCGTCTTTTTGACCTTGTCGAAGGATTGCTCTTTATTTTGCATTTGCATGCTAAAATTGAACCCCTTAGTCGTATATAGGAATATTGCATTGCTCTGTTTAGTTATGTATTCAAGGTAAGCATATCTCAAAATACTTATCCCAATGAAAGCAACCTAATATTTTAAACTATACCGACTAAAGAACAACTGCAGAAAATGTAGGCAAATGCAATCAAGACACCTGTCCCGATATTTATGCACGTTTATTTTCTACATACGCAAGAAATTCTTGGACGTATTAAAGTGGCAACAGTTCAACCTTTGGCTGAACTGCCTTAGAACACGTTCTGCTCCCTTAGTTGAGTCAAACCACAACCACCAGCACTGACTGAGATTAAGATCATTGCTGATCTGGTGAAGCAGTACAGTGAGTACAAAATACATTTATGCTGTTGAACAAAGCTGGTTACCTTAATAGATTTTTTTTAAATGACTGGTTTATGTCGAAATAATATCTCTATGTCTCTAATCATGTCTCTCATTGTATTGGTTTGGCCTAAGATGGACACGATGGAACACAGATATTCAAATGGTTTGAACTTGAATAATTGAATGTTATCTTTTTGCAATTTTAACTTCACAATCATGCACCCACAGTGTATATATTTATATAGTGTGGGGCATGTCGGGAAATTCTATGTAGGCTTTTGCTGACGTAGCTCATGAAGTAGAGCATGTGTACGCACGCACGCACACACACACACACACACACACACACACACACACACACACACACACACACACACACACACACACACACACACACACACACACATCCAGGTGCAAAAGTAGGACAGCCAGTGCCTTACTCTCAGAGTTAAGAGTATGTCATCACTTATTGCTTACGGTGCAGCTGCTTGGAAAACAAAAACAAAGTAGAGATAATACTCAGGAAAATAGTGAAAAGGCCAATATGTGCAACCTGATGAATAGATGGTAGAAATGGGCCGTGTGAAATCAACAACATTTTCATTAAGGGACACAGCTGCAAAACCCCTCAGAGGCTTACTGAGTGCTGCATTAGTTGAGTTTAATTCAGATGGAAGAGTAGAGTCAGAGATCTGAGGCCAGAGACGGACACACACACACGCACACACACACGCATGCACACGCACGCACGCACAGAATAATTATTTAACTTTGAATCAGACTGTTGATGTCGTTATGTCTTTGCGCCAATGCCGTCGTACAGATATCAGGGGACTGAGCAGCAGTAAGTGACCTTGAAATGTTGACTGATGATCTATGACTTTTTTTTCTTTTATTGCTACTGCTAGATGTGCATGGCTCCTTTTAACATGTTTCTCGACATGCTGGTGAACTTCTTAACTTGACGAATGTGGGTGTATCCTGCATAAGTTAGACACTTGTTTGCAGCTAAAGCTTTATTGCCACTCAGAAATGTTCCTTGACAAAATCTTATCAGCAGCTCACCTGTGCTTCTTTTCTCAGAGCTTCAGAGTTTCTGTAAAACTTCTAAGAAAACCTGAATGCTTGTATTGATTGCTGCTGAATTGTAGGCTCCTTTAATGGGCAACAGAGCAAAAGCGTGTTTCCATACAATAGATGTTATATAAAGATGGAAGACAGTTCTCTATTCCATCACCACTTAACCAGAAGTGAAGCTAAATTATATTTCTACGGAGCCGTGGATTTGACTTGCAGCCGATACACCCACTAAACCAATTGCAAGTCTGGGCTGTCATACTGCAGCCAGCCACCAGGGGGCCGATTTAAATGCTTTGGCTTTTCTTTAGGGGATTTGCTCAAGTGGGATACAACTGTACCATACCTCCCTTACAAACTCACTTGAGGCTCATTTATCCTCAACGTTAAATCCATATATGGAAACGGACTAAATGAGTAACAGGGCAATGCCGGCAGAATAAGCAAAGCAACCATAGGACACAAAGAGGAAATTTCAACTTTTTGATGTGAGACTTGTGAGTTGGTAAGAAGCTACAGGCATCGACTCTGCGCTGCCATCACTGAATGTGTTGGCAGTGATGGTTACTTTGTTTGAAATTTAAGTTTCTATTTTTGTACATCCCCCCCCCCATACACACACACGCACATAATTATTTTACCTGTTTGTGTGTAAACTGTGTGGACAGGATAGTAACACACCTTGCGACCACAGTCCTTTGCCCCCCTGCACTTTTCCACTTCACTAGAGGAAAGAGTATTTAAGCCGGCTCCAGTTCCATATGTGGAATCGCATTGGGAATGCCCCAAGGAGCAGGACGGGATCGATCTGGAATGAGTTGCCGAGAAAGGGCTTTTCCATTAGGTGTGAGATTGATCTGAGGCTGGGTACGTCTCAGGAAGGTGAAGCAGATGGGTCAGTAGGGGTGGAGGTAATATGAAGAGCTCAATTTTAAAGGACTGAAATGGGATTGGAAAAATAATCATTTGCCATCTGACCCTCTCCTCTGTGCAGGAGTAGTGTACACAAACAACACACGATAGGTACACTACATCAAATCATATATATATACAACAGTAATCTTGTTATTTGACATTTTTTATGTATTCTGATAAAAGATGCAGTGGTTTGAAGATTAGGGTCAGAGATGAGCTGATTAAAAGGCTGATTGCAGGATTCGCTTGTGTTGTTGAAAATCGATGAAATACAGCAATTTAAAACATGGACTGTATCCAGATCGCAGTCAGAGATAACCTGTTACCTCAACAAGCTGCGGTGACCCTGGTTTCCATAAGTCACTTTACAAAAAACAAAACTCTCTCCCTGGGAGATTCCACTGTCCAAACGGACAAGGTCAGTGGAGTTTGTTTATTCACACATCTTTTGACCTGCAACACAAATTGATATTGTATTGATTGTACCCTTTTAAAGCTATAGATCCGGTGGTATGGAGATCTGAAATATTTTTATACTGTACCTAGTATATATCAGTAACACTGTAAAACCATAAAAGTCAGACTACTGAAAGATTTGAGTATCTGGTGGTCTATCTTGTTCTCTACTCACTACTACCTGATCTAAATTTTTATATTGGCAGTTATATACTGCACTTTAACACATTTACTCTTACATTTATTTTTGCTTCCTTTTCTGCTCTTTAGTGATGATGTGTGGTGAACCTTTCATTTATAAGTTATTTAAGTTCATCCTGAGGGGGACATGGTTGTGCATACCAAATTTAATGGCATTTCATGTAAACCACAAATTGAATATTCGAGCCCAAGGCTGCCACAGAAGCTAAAGACTCTGATCAGTATCATGGTATAAATTGAAAATCGTATCTTCATAACAAGATGGTTGTCATGTTGTAATGGCCATGCCAACATATCACTTTTAACAATAACCTTTTCTTGATATACTCAGAACTTATCTAATTATAATGGTAAACATTATAAAATTAAGTACCAAATTCAGGCAATGTACGTTTTTAGAGCTAAGTTTACCATACAGTACTCCTTTATGCATGTACACATACTCAGGTTAAAACAGAGTCTTGGCACGTTAATGTAGTATCTTTTGTTTTGCTACTTTCCTGTTCATTGTTGTCATAGCATTATTTTTTAATAAAGCCTTACTGTAAAAGCATCTCCTGACAAACCAAACCAAACCATTGTGCATTTGTCTCCCTCTTTGTTGATTACACACACACGCACATGCACACACACCAACACAAAGAGACGGTTCAGGGACCCTGTAGCAAAAGGCTCTGTTTACCTCAGCTTGCTACCCCTAATAGAATTACTGGAGAACAAACAACATTAACACCTTGCTTTGCAAACACACAGACAAACGCACATGCACAGTCATTCTCACTTGGATGGGCGGTAATCAAACACACACACAGGAGCAATAATTCCCTCTCTTCAGCTGTTATGCCTCAGCCTGCTGTTTTTAGTCATTTTATTTTCTCATGATTCTGATCAGTGCACATCTCCCCCATCCTGTTCATTCATCCATTCATTCAAAAGCTGTGCTGCCGGATGGAAATGTTGGTACAGGAAGAAATGAAGGGAATTTCAAAGATGGTTGACAGGTGAGAAAACAGAGTGCAGAGAGGGTGAGTGAAACAGGTAGAGTGGGAGCTAAATTGACAGAAACAGAGTGGGAGTGAGAGAGCGAGAGAGAAAGAGAGAAAGAGGGCTGTGTTGCATCACGCTCTCTCAGTTCCCTGAAGCTGCGCTGTCGACGAAGGAGCTGCCCTGCTGAGAAAAAACAGGAAGAAAGGTAAAAAGAGTCGCGAATCCAAATATCGGATATAGAGCGAGGAAGACGGAGAGAGAGAAGGGAGAAAGAAGAAGAGGGGATGAAACTGGGGCACAAGCACATTTGTAACTCGCGTTAACATCAGCAGCCATGGAACAAGAGGAAGAGGGAGGAGGAGAGGAGCAGGCGCGAGGTGCGGAAAAGAAGTAGTGACAAGATGAGAAAGTGCTGATTGTGGACGACTGATGGTGCATCCTGCAGAGACCTGAGACTCCCCCCTTACTTCCTTCGTTACCTCCTGCCTTCTGTCTCCTTATATGTTCTCTGACCCTGTCTCCTCCTCCTTCACCCTCCTCTCCCCTCTCTCTCTCGCACTCTCTCATCTCTCTCTCACACACACACACTACTGCTCTCTCGCTCTCTCTCCTCTCACAGTCAGACCAGGGAGAGCGAAGCGCCTGGGTCGCATCTCCCCGTCGTCTCTCTGTTTCATTCCTCTGCACACTCTCCATCCACCACCTCGGATTGTCATAGAAATACTCTCCGAGCTCGTTACCAGAGGCAGGACACAGGAGCAGGGGGGTAGACCGGTGGGGGGGAATACATTCTTTGCGATCCCTCAAAAGAACTGAGGAGTCTTTGTTCTTCTCTGGCTTTTGATGGTTGACTTTGCTCTGTTGCTTTTCTTCTACACGGAAAGACTTGAAATGGAAGAGGTGATGTGAGAACAACAACACAGAGGAAAAGCCTTTGCCGTTAGATTTGTCTTCACTTATCAAAGTGATGCACTGAAGTGAGGAACTGAAGACTTAATTCATCTACCAGCAAGAACTTCTAAAGGACGCAACATTGAATCAATAGATTTCAAAAAACACTCACTCTGAGACTTTTCAAGGCTGTTTCCGCTTTCCTTCAGTTCCCCGACTGTACTTTTCCAAAGCTCCTGCTCCGCCGCCTTGAAGCTCAGCCATGCAGGTGTCTATCGCTTGCACAGACCACAACCTGAAACGGGGCAATGGGGACCACAGCAAGCAGAGCGCCACCAGCCCCAACGTGGTCAACCAAGCTCGGGCCAAGTTCCGCACCGTGGCCATCATCGCCCGCAGCTTCGGCTCCTTTACACCTCGCCACATCTCGCTCAAGGAGTCTACAGGGAAACACACGGGCATGAAATACAGGTGTGTGTGTGTGTGTGTGTGTGCATGCTGGGTTTAGGGACTAAAGGGAGAAGATTCTTGAAAAACAAGCTGATTTTGGATGTTTCATCTGTCTTTTCTTTCTTTCTCTCACTCTTTTAATCTTCCTTTTGCTCTTTGCTCTGTCACTCTTTTGCTTATTATTGCTTTTTTTCCGCTCTTTCTTTCTTTCACTCTTTTGCTACCCTTGTTCTTTAACCACTTTAGGATCAAAAGTGACATAATAACAAATGCAAAATTCAGAGATCGATGATCAGTCAATACAAATTTACTTAATCAAATTTACTATTAGGAGTTCTGTCTAATGTAGGTTAATTGCTCTATTAAATTATTTCGAAACACAGGATTGATCTCATTATCTTAACACTGACCAACCTTTACTAAGAGAATTTGTTAACCAGTGTTTAAAAAAATCTTTAATATGATAACAGCTTTAAATTTTGTTGACAACCGATCCCCTCACTGAGGGCCAGAACACTTCTTCTTTCTACCTTTAAATTCCCCTCTAATGCCTGTTGTTGGTTGCATATTGTGTAATTTCATAAAGCCGTTCTTGCCAGCACCAGCTGAAGCACCTTCTGCCCAGCCGGCAATGTGTTTGCAACCCGCTATCACTACACGTTTTACTTTTGATCCTCAGAATTATACAGAAGCTGCTCGTTCAAACAGGATGTGACAAAGCAAACCTGTCAGGATTTAAGGATAAATCCTGCGGTTACCTGCTGAGAGTTTACTGACGCTTTGGTGCTCATCTCTTCCGTCTCCTCTCTCCGTCTTTCTCTCTCTCTTCCTCAGTTTTCATATTCTGTTCTTTTCAAATGCAATGAATGGAAAAGGACTCGTCTTTACTTCTGCTTCTCTCCCACACACCTAAACACTTTTTTCTCCCCCTCTCTCTTCTCTCTTCTCTCTGCCTCTCTGAGGTTTGGTGAGACAGCTCTGCAGTGTGGGCAGATTGTCTGAGTCGGATTTGACCTCAGCAGGGCTGCTGCTCAGCTGACTTGTGTGTTTGACTCTTTATAGCCTCGAGCTGTGAATCTTATGTAAAATACGGTGGCATTATGTTTTTTTTCCAGGCTGAACAAATACATGTGAAATCTGGCTGGGGTCTGTGTTCAGTGTGTGTGTATGAAGACAAAGCTTTCAAGTGCATAGAACAGAGAGAGGTAGAGCTAACCATTCAGCAGGATCTCAATATTCTATTTAATAAAACCACTTCAAAAACTCTGCTCAGTATAAAAGCAGAGATACGAAATCAGACCTCCATCTGGCAGCAGTTTTGCTGCTGCAGTTAAATTTTGGCTTGTTCTTGAACTCTTTCTCTTGGCATCAGCCGCTGTACCGTACATGAACATTCTGCACACCTCTTGGATTAAATGAGGGTACTCTTTATAGTCTATGCATCGATACAATAGTTTAATGATACAAAATTGTTCTGGGGTGTTGGGATGATTTTCAAACATTTGAAACTTTTTAATCGGATGAAAGGCCTAGTCTCTAAAGCAACAATTTATACAAATGGCTTTTTGTCAAACTGTAAGACTTAACTCTGCTTTTGCATGTGCTGTGTGTGCTGTGCAATAAATGGAAATATGTGTTCTTGAAGACTAACTGTTGAACAATAAGAGAAGCTAAATATCAACACAATGTAGATGTCTCCTACAAAGGATCTGACCTGGACTGACATGGACTAATATTTCATTGCCCAATATAAGTGAAAAACTGTGAACTGCTCCTTAAGTTACATATTGTCTGGACTCTTAGGCGGTCTAGACAATATGTAACGTAAGTGGGCTGTGATGTGTATTGACCAGTAATGAGAGCTGTAAGCAGCTTGTGGCATGGTGCCACATTGGAAAAAATGATGGGTACAAGTGCAGTTTCTATACAAACAACATGGAATTGGAAAGAATAATGTGAAGCTACTTACTTTTGTATTGACCTCAGTAGAGCTAGAGCATCCATAAAGGTATAGGTTACGAAACTTAAGTGTTGTGTTTGTGATAAAGGAACACACATCTGAAAGGACTAAATTAACTGGATATTGATGGATTTGTGTCTCTACTAGTGCAATGCCTGTCTGTCTATATGCGCCTGAGCTACTTCAGAATAATTCCTTGTCATAAGTGAGTCCTCTTCAACAGTTCTACAATATAAGCTCAGACCCTAGACCACAACTTTTCAAAATAAAGGCTCTGTAATTCCGTTCTATTTAGCATTGCGGTAGCAAAATTAATGTTGTGCACCTAAGTTGACGCTGCACTTCGCTATCAATGCACATATCAAGGTCTCAACCTTCTATGTAAAGTGCCTTGAGATAAAGTATATTATGATTTGGTGTTATACAGATAAAATGTAATTTAATAGAAGCCAATTGGTTCCTGAGATGTGCGTTCCACATACACAAAGACAAACCTTTGTGAAGTTAGCATTGATGAGCTTCTGCCAATAGCGCTAAAATGTATTGATGTGTCAGCATTGATGGGAGGAAATGATCAGGACATTGGCATCACGACAGTTTGTATAGATCAGCGTCACGATTGTGACAGATGACAGCCGTGTGTCTGTAACTGAGAAACCTCTTGACACCTGCTGACGGGGTGCGATGGTTAAGAGTTCTGATTGACTGACAGTGGTTCTGACCATACTATGACGCTAGTGACCTGTTGCTTTAAGCACACCTCAGACAATTAAGTGGAAGTTGTGGAAGGCAACATGAAAATTGTAAAGGCGAAGGTGGAGAGTATTTCCCCTGGTTCTCATGTTAACACGTTTTAGTTTGTGAATTTGAAAAAGCTCTTGAGATAAGAAGTAACATTTCACGTCAAAGCTGAGTATAGTAAAATTGCTGAGATGTGTGATAGCTCAGGCTTGTCGGAATGTTTTGCCGTTCCGAGCTTTGTCAGGCCAAAGACTCCTCAGCGTCACAGCAACAAATCAAGAGTGGAAATCTTCAACATTTAGTCTAAACCAGTAAGAGAGAATGAAACATATTTCACTGTTAGGTCAATTATCATATTTACAGATGATGTCACGAGTTGTAAAGGTCTGAGTGAACAGGGTTTACTGCACCGTTAATGCCATTATATACTGCGGCACGCAGAGATGTACGGTCGCTTGAAGTGATGCCATGAGGTTGTGATTGATTTTACAGTCTTTTTTGTCAGCACAAATGTTCCCACACATTAGGCAGTGATAAGGAATAAGTATTCAGTGCAGGACAGTGTTGTGTAAGTACAGGCTGACGAGCGTCTAGAGAACAGTATGATTGATAGGTGGGTTAATCTTACAAGAAGCTGCAGACTTAAATTGTGGTGATTAGTGTCAATTGTGTTTGTGGATTATAGATTGCAATACATTTCATGAAATTGTTGAACTGTTTTCCATGGTTTTATTCTGTGGATCTATTTTGTGATTGTTTAACTAATTAAATCCCTTTTTGGGAAAATACATCAAAGAGGCTGAGCAGTATTGTATCCGTAAGAATGAATAGTTGTACCCACCCCCAGGCATACACACTAACTACCAGCTATACAAGTTCTCCTATGGAATAGCAGACCGACCATATGCAAGTGCAGTCTTTCTGTCAGTTTGTCATTAAAAGTTCAGTAGCCAGACTGTGGCTGGTGAAAATTACTTCTGACAATAGACGAGGACGAGCTAGAGTTTCTGCTCACTGTTCCTCAGGAACAATGGGAAGAAGGACGGAGAGAGGAGAGATGGAAACGTAAAGACAGACAAATGACGAGAAATAATACGTGTGAGTGTGTATGTTAATCCATCAGTGCTGCATTGTCATCTGCTGACAGTAATTATTTTGGATGGACTAGGAGGGACAGGATACACTCTCTCTATCCCGCATCTCTCTCTCTCTCTCTCTCTCTCTCTCTCTCTCTCCTCTCTCCTCTCTCTCTCTCTCTCTCTCTCTCTCTCTCTCCTCTCTCTCTCTCTCTCTCTCTCTCTCTCTCTCTCTCTCTCTCTCCCCCCCTCTCTGTTTCTTTGTTTTCGGGAAGTGAACCCTGGGTAGTATACACCATCTGCTCTGGCACAGCAGTGTAGGTGAACGCATGACAAGTGAAAATGTTTAGTTCTCAATGTGTATCCGTCTGTGCGTTTCTTTTCAATTACTTGTGACTGCAGCTTCTGTCAGGTAACAAACACATACACACACAGGTCACATTAGAAGTCTGGGTGTGTTTAATATTATAAAGAAGAATATCTGAGATGGTTTTCCTTATCTTTGTGATGCAACATGATTTTTGGTTTTAAAAGTCCAGCTTGTATTTACGGAAACAATCCTCATGCTGGTGGTTAATGGCTGAAAGTTTGATTATGGTACTTAAGACACTCTAAGGTTATTCGTATGAAACTTTGATGCCCTGCTCTTCAAGTTAAAGCAAAATTATATAACTGAGTCTGTAGTTTTATACTTGGCTTATTAATTGTTGTTTACTGGTGCCCTGTATCGACGTGTGTATACATTATTCAGACTTTAATACATTCTGACGGCAGCAGAGCACTAGGGTGCAGAGCTGGAGTTTATGCATTTGTATGAGCATCGCAGCTCATTAGATTCAGTTATAAAATATAATAATATTGGATAATGGTGGATTTACGGACACATCTCTGGAGCAGATACGAGATGTTTACTGGTCTGTTTTCAGCTTTTTACAAAAATTGCATCAAGAGTCCAACTGTCACACTGATGCTCTGCAGTGAGAACTCATTCAAATAATAACGATTTCCTTACAGACCCCGTAAATAACATTAGCATCAGTCAATCAGGCACATGGGCAGGGGTTGATTTAGATGGCTCTTCTGAAAGGATTCAGACCCCTCGCTGTGGTGTGACTGCTGTGTGCAGTTGTATAGATTGAGCCACCAGGGTTTCTGCTTGCTCCCTGCATCCCCTTCCCTGCATCAGTGTGTGTTGTGATAAGGAGCTTTGAATCGGCCCGAGTCCTTAGCTTGGCAGCACTTGAAATAAAGGAACAGCAGTGATTTGTTGTTGTTTTTTTTTCAATGGGTTTAGATGTTTTTTAAGCATGCCTTCTGTATAGAGTGGAAGAGTGGAAGAGTGAGAGAGAGAGTGAGAGAGAGAGAGAGAGCGCCAAAAAGAGGAGAGGAGGAGCAGGAGGTCGGTATAATTGATAGAGGGAGGCATCAGGAGGTATGAGCTTGACTTAATATCCGATCTATTAATAAGTCAGTGAGTGTGTATGGGTATAACCCCCCACAGAAGTGTGTGTGAAGCATTCAAATGCTGTATAGTATGATGGGCTTCACTATCAGTCACCCTCACTGAGGCTCTGACTTCTATCTCTGGGACACAACACACAGCAGATTGATGTTTCGTCCTTCTGAGCCTCTGTTCCTCCAGCTTCTGTATCTCAGTGGAATCTTTATTCAGCATTTCTTTCTTTCTTTCATCTGACTTTCTGTAAACCATTATGGGTGTTCTGATGGTTTACTTTCCATATTCTGAAAAGATGTTAACAGTGTTGGATACGTTTTCCTTATATTTTAAATCCTTTGTTTATAAGCTTGCAGTCTCCCTCTTCTTTTCTTTGTTGGTGCATTGCAGTGTTTCTTGGTGATGTCCATCACCATTTGAAAGGAATGTTTATGGTAGGTTTATGTATGTATAATGTATTTGTGAAGCACCTTTCTAGTCTTATCAACCCCTCAAAACACTTACAAGTTGCATTCATCTTTTGACACACATTCATACAGAATCTCTATACACAACACTCTTTTAAAACAGCCATCAGGGATCTTGCCCAAGTTAACGAAAGGGAGGAGCTGTATCTCTCTCTGTCGTCATGCTTTCTTTGATTTTAATTGGAGACTAATGGTTATAAAATATACATGCATAGGAAATCACAAGTTGTTGAAACTGTTTAAGAATTAAAAATTAATATTACAAAGCTGGCTGAACTTAAATTTATTGTCGGCTGTTTATGGAGCTTATGAAAAGCTCTGCCACCTGATTGGATTATGTGTGCACTGATGTGACTTAGTGTGTGACAGCGGTTTGAAAGGGTTACACCTATAATAGCAGAGACTGATAGGAGAGAGAGGTGGAGTTATTCCATGCAAACACCATGTCTCATCTGAACCAATGTTGCCAGAACATGCTGTGACAAATGTAAATGTGTGTTTTAATATCAATGTGAAATCACACAAATAGCACAAGTGCCCACATGATTTAATTCAGGCTTATCTTCAAATTACTGATTCATAAGTACACATGCAGCAAATGTGCATTTTCACACATGTACTCGAACAAATGCTCGTAATTATAGTTCTCACTATCTCACAACCTACTCTCATAGGCAGGAGAGTCAAAAGCTGTCAACTTCATAAAATTGTGGTTTACATATCAGTAAAAATACTTAAAACATTTAAATTAATTCCGTTAATCTTTCATCTACATGTATTATAAGCCTGGACACACACACATTTAAACTGTGACATGACTGGTTGGTGATGGTATAAACCTGTATGACGGATAACTGAGAGCTAACTGCAGATAGAGAGAGAGACAGGCAGCAGATGTGGGAGGTGTTTAATGTCTTACAGCTGCAGTCAAGGTTGGGAACTAGTGATTCTGAAACACATCAACCGATGAAAATACAGTTAAAGTATATAGACTTTATGACTCACTGTAGTTACCAGCTGCTTTACAAATACCTTATTTTTTATGTCCAATTATCTCTTTTTAATACTCAGAACAATCTTCCAATTTAAAACCTTTGAAGTACTTCCTGGTGACATTTGAACATCCGTTGCTGTAAAAGAAATGACAAAGGGTTTGGGAAGATGCTGTCGCATGAACCAACTCACACACGGTTCCTTTGTTAGGAGAGGGTTGGTGTAAGCTCAGTTGCTGTCTACAACATACTGAGAGTTTACACTGCACAGTGGTGTGAAAGGCCAGATTAGGAACCACTGTAAAAGGTGTTGCTATTTTAGAGAGGAGGTGCCAATGTATCCAGTGTTTGAGAATGAGAAAGATCTAAATTTTAAATTGACTTTTATCATGAAGTATTTTGGAATAATTTGCAAATACTGAAACCAAGAGTCCTTATTTCATAGCAGGATGGTATTTCTCAACAAGACCATCACACTCCATATTCAAAATGGCCCTATTACCAACGCTTCATCTCTGCTTGTTGCTATGGTGATCATGTCCTTGGTGGTTTTGCTTTTAAAATATAAATACACACACAGACACAAAAAGTTACTTACTGATGTATTTAATTACTTTTGGTTACAATAGTTAGTTTGGTAGGTGCACATACAAAATCGCTTGTCCGGGTTAAGGAAAAGATCGTTGTGTGTTTTAAGTTAGTTCCTTGAGATTAGAGGACTGGAATCGTCATGGTTACAGTGTTAAACTTGGTTCATTGTGGATGAAACAAACATCATTGTCTGATTGTGTCACATTGGAAACCAACTGTGGTCTCCTCATCACTCCTAGTGATGGAGGGATGATTAAAGGAGCATAAGAAAGAAAAAGGGAGAGAAAGATGAGCTTGGGTCAAATCTCAGAATGATTATACTGGTAAATCCCTACAGGGGCCTATTGTATTAAATTGTGTGGCAAATAACAAGCAGCGATTGTCGCTGATCATCTGTCAGTTTGTCAGTGAAATGTTGCTGTGCCCTTGGGTATCCTGAAAGACACTGATAGCATTATTAATTATGGTGGCAGGTCTGTAGCTCTGAGGTCAGACTTGAGTGTGACGGAATGTGCATAACTGAATAAAATATCTGACTCAGTCTGTGGCAGCGGACTCTGAAATTACAGTCGGCTTGTTTGCTGTAATTAAGACAATAATACTAAAGCTGTCTCAGTACCGTTGTCTCTTGTTTTCTCCAATTGTGGTTGTGGCTCCTCTCATTTGAGCAAAATAACACTGTTGAGTTTTCTCTGAAGACAGTTTAAGATAATGTGCATTCATTTCCTCTTTTATTTAAATTGTTGAAGGTTGATGGATGACTTGTCAGATCTTTTTTGCCAGCAACAGCCAGTGGATGGAGGCATTATGTTTCCAGGTTGTCTGTTCATCCCATTCTTCTAAACATACCTCAAGAAAACCTTCAGGGAATTTCCTCAAATTTCAAACACACGTTTAATTTGGGAATAAGAATAAACTTATCAAATTTCAGATGTTCAAAGGTCAAAGTCCTTGTGGCCACACTTTATCTAAGGAAAACCCACAGGGGATAACAAATTTCAAACATTCATAAGTTATAACATTAATATCTTACATCAAAGACAATATATCAACAGAAGGAACAAGAAGGGAGACCTGATGTTTCTACTGCTGCTGCTTGTAAACCTTATACAGCTGTGTGCTTTTTTATGTTGCAGTCTTTTACGTGTGTTTTAATGGAAGAATTTACACGTTCATTTCTACCAAAGAGAACTGAGCCTAGCGTCTGTAGCTGTCTTTCTTCACTGCTCCCTCTTTTTCCTTTTCTCTTTGAACTCCATGAATCATGAATGGTAAGGAGTGTGAGATATCAAAGATCGTAACAACCTCTGAAGACGTGACTGCGTTGTAATTTTACACGACAGAACCAAGCTTTCATCTATGGCATAGTAACAGAAATATTAAAACGCAGTGTGATGTTACCGTCTACTACTATTGATGTGTTTCTCTTCTCTTCTGCTCCACATCATTATTTAACCGGGTCGACGCTTTGCTGACATGATAATAGTGGAATTACATTTTATATTTTAGTCAGAATGGGTTGGAGACTGGAAGGTAGGGTGACGTGAAGAGGGTGAGAGAAGATGTCAGATATTATTAATTGGTTTGTATTTCTACTGAAATTGAGTAAATCCTCAGCTTCATCAACAAGATACATATTACTGTTTGTGCATGCGTCTGCCTGTGAATGGGTCTGTTCATGTGCAATGTGCAATTTGTGCATATGAAAAAGGGTGTAATCAGTCAGATCGTCCTGTCTTCAGCTTGTGAAAGTGCCAATTTGTAATATGATGGACCTGTTTTTGAAAATGATCAATGTGCCCTTAGGCTTATACACACAAACACACACACAAACACACATACACACACACGCACATAATTACATATTCAGCTGAATAATGACTGAACAGGTATGACCCTAGTATTTTAGATGTATCCAAGATTTACAGCACTGTCTGTAACTCGGAGTGAATTCATATATGTAGTTGAGTAAACATCTCAGTAATGATCACAAGCAAGAGGAGCTTGTTTTTGAATGGGGACCTTTTTTCTATAATTCCGTTAATCAACAGTACTCTCTCCTTTATATAGTATGTGTTATAATGTTGTGTGGGACGAGGGGCTCTGGGTGACTGTATCCATATGAAGGACATGTAATTGACAGTCTCCATGGAGATGTGAATGAGAGCAAATGCTGCAATCAAGAGGCACTGGTGTGTGGGTTTGTCTAATGTGTGTGTGCGTGTGTGTGTGTGTTTGACTCTGCGTTGGTGCCGTGGATTTAAAAATATGTTTTGGTGCAAACTATGATTCTAAAGTGTGGAAATAAAATAATGTACAAGTATGGGGATACTTTATAGTTTAATGTTTTACACTCCTACACAGATACACGTACGCTCATACACACACATCAGAAACCCACAGTTACATGGTTTATAGCACAAAAGCTCACATAAACACACACCCTTTCTCGTTGAACATTCAGGGACATTTCTGCGTTTTACACTCCACAGCAGTCGGAAATGTAGAACTGTTAGTCACGAAGGTACTACGTGCATATGTGCATTTTTTTTCATGACATACTTCTCTTCCTGCATCTGTCCATTCCTCCATCATCACCATCAACGTCTCCCACTCTGCATGTTATGGCGTGCATCTATGTGTTTAACGTTGCCCTTTGAGAAAACATGCAATCTACATCTGCATACATCTGCATGATCACACTATAGTGAATAACCCCCGTCCTTTGTTAATCAAAGTGTGTGTGTTCTCACGTGTGGAGGAGGTTTATGAGCATCATGCACCATTGCATTACTTTTGTTAGAGCCCGGCATATTTTAAAGATGTTTCCCCCCCCCCGGACGATATAGAGGAGGGTATTTAGGAAACAAAGCAAGATGTCAGCAGAGATCAACATTTTAATGATGTGAATTTTGCTTGTGCAAAAAATACTTTTGGGCTCATTAGTTGTTTTCCAGCCAGCTCAGTACCCATCAGTCTATTAAGCTTATTCTGCACTTTTTAACTGAGGCATAATTCATCACATTTACTCCCAGAGAATATAATAATGGTATTATATAAACACCTGGCAGACACAAACACGCATAGATCTGTACACGTTCTCCTTATATTATGTACATTAATGCCCACATCTCTGATAGGACCAGGTTCATGCTATTATACCCTCACAGCGTCTGGGAAGCAGCAGGTGTGGTCTAAATGGAAAAAGTTGGGTTAGGGTTAGGTAGTAAGCAATAAAAAAAATTAATAAATTTGTGTTAAAGGGAGCTGATGCATTTTGATATCCCCACATTATGATGATGATGGGCCACGTAGTGACATTAATCCCTTTTATTTATGATGTTCAAGTAAAATGATGACAGCAGCTTATTACAGAGAGTGAAACTAAGACAAAGGTAATAATAACTCCTCTTCTAACAAGATCAGCACATGTGTGGAAGTAAAAGCATTAGATCTTTTCTTGAGTAAGGCTGAACAATAAAGATCCCCAGCCCCTTCCACGGTCACTACTCAGTAGTCACATTCTCTACCAGACTCATAGAACCACCCATGCTCATTTTATTGGTATAAGAGAGCAATAAAGCTGTAGATAAACACTTACAGCGACTATAGAAGTAAATTTACTTATGCAGCTGTGGCACAGAAGCAGGACTAATAAAATATAAGTGGCCAAATGTAAGAAGAAGCTGTATTGCCTCTTTTTTCTTCTCCAAGAAGTGGAGAGGATTGTATTACAGCAACCTTTTGTGGAAACCTTTCTCCATTTCTAAAGGTTTACGACTCAAAAATAACTCAGCAGTTTAATGCCGATAAGGTTTTGGGTTGATGATGAAGCTGATTGGTCCAAGCCAAGAGGCAACCCACCCTGATGTCACCCATTGATTTGTGAGCTGTCATTTTGAAGCCTCAAGATTATTTTGGCCAGCGCCATCTTGGACGTTTTCATACATAAGGTTTACTTTAACAAAATAAGAATAAAGCAGTAGATTTGGGTTCAGACACGATCCCAACAGGAAAATGTCCAAAACATTTAGTCGAGGTGCGGCCCCTGGGTAGAGCATACAGGAGGCAGGAAATGATTGATTTGATTTGATTTGATATACCCATTGAAAAGCTGTCAATCAAGCAGCATCCACGCCCTACGTGTGACGCTGTGTTGTGAATAATGCAACATGAAGTGATCAAACAAGGTTTTTCTGTTTGGTCAGAGTCTGCATGAACTAGTTTACAGCCCACATGGTAGACTAGCAAAAGCACATGGAGATACCGACTGTTTCTCCAAGTGATGTTCAGACGCATTAATGCAGATTTGAGATAAGTGTTCAATAGTTGCTCAGAAATGTGGATATTTACTGCCTCTAGCAACTGCTTCGATTTTGTGCTACTGTATGCTGCCCCCTGAATTTGTAATGACCAACTATACCACTATTACACATGCAGAAAGCATGCAGACGTACTGTCTTGATTGCACGCCGTTTTCCAATGAGCCCAGACTTATCTGTCAGTGCAGGGTCACTGCATGACACTCGTGCATGCAATGGAAAAGCTTTGTTTGGATTGCTTAACCAGCAAATGTAATTCCAAATCCACTTGTTGTACAACAAAAGGTCATGCTTTCACAACTCATTTAAGATTTGCTTGGTTCTATTAACCTTTATTTAGGTTGGAATTGAATCAAAGTGGCAAAGTCACTTGTTGATCCCTGAAGGGATTTAGTTGTCACACAGCGAGGGCTGGATTTAACCGGCTTTTATTGCAGCTACAGTCTAAATGTCAGACAGTCACTATCTTCTATGCACTCTGAATTAGTAATAAAACAATCTGACATTTATAATACCATCAAAACATCGTCAAAACATATGTTTTCTCTGAGTTTAGGGTAAACCAAATAAGGAAACATCCAGCCATCCATTATCTATACTGCTCGTCCTCTTAGGGTCACAGGGGGAGCTAGAGCCAATCCCAGCTGACATGGAGCACGAGGCTAGGTACATTCTAGGCTGCAATTAACTGGTCTCTGGCCTATTGCAGGGATGACAAACTGTATATTTTCAGACATAGGCTCTGGAAAATGCCTGGAGAAACTGACTCAGACATTAGCATTTCCTACATATTTTATGTATATTTAACCTTGGGATAACTTCAGGAGAACATTCAGACCAAAACGCATTCAGTTTCAAAAACACACCTTAGGACAATTTAAAGAATCCAATTAACCTAACCACCATTCTAGATGTAGAGTTCCTGGAGAACCTAGGGGTACATGAAAACTCCACAAACAAAGCCCTGGACCAAACTAGGATATGAACCAAAAACCTTCTTTCTGTGAGCTAACCTTCACATAATATTTCCATTTTATGTATAAAGCAACAATGCAATGCAAATACAATGTTTCAAAACAGCATCAGTCACACCCATCCTGAAAAATCGCTGCATCTCTTGACAGTTTAAGTTTAGTCGATGTAAGGCCCCTAAGTGATATCAAAGTTTACAAGACCGAATATATTTTCCTTTAAGACTGTTTGTCAGTGCGTTTCTGGTAGACTTTAATGAGATTATTATTTATTGAAAAAGGCACACTTTATTCGTATTGCTCTTTGGGTGGGGGGTTTGTAGTCACAAAGTGAAAAAATTTGATTTTAAGAATTCCCCGCTTGCGCCAAGATGCAGCAATTTGGTGGCCCAGGTATAAAAAGAACCACTTATGCTGTAAGAGCACAATAGCTCTTCTCTCCTCCTAGTTTATTGCAGGTTTGAGTGAAAGCAGACTTGCGTGACAACCTGCACCTGCTGTAAAATGAGCACCTCAGTCCTTTTCCCATGCAACCAACTCATTTTTGATTAAACGTGATTGAGCCAACAGCAGCAAAAGACCATGAAACGTATGGTTTATTGAACATGTCGTTTGCTGCCATTTGTTCCTGCAGCTAGAAGGAGATGGATGTCGACAGTGTTTATCCAGCAGAACATCAGCAGATGAAATGAAGGTGAATGAACACCCGAGAATGTAAATTATGGCAGTAAGTGCAGTCAGGTCGACCGTGCTCAGCCTCAAGTTCAGTGAATGAATACAGTGCAATGAGAGAATGTAACTTCCAGCACAGTGCAGCTGAATCAGGGGCTTTTAGGACAAAAAAAACAACCATACAGCAGAAAAGACTAGAACAAAGCCATTTTAGGGTTGGGCGGTCGTGCTTTTATGGGTTTAGGTCCTTAACATGAGAAGTGCAATAAGTGCCTCAGTTTAAAAAGTGGTTACAAACTCAGATTTGAGTGGCATTTTACGGTTTCTATAGTTTTTCATATATCCATTTTTGCAGGTGAAACAACCTTGTAACTTTTAAAATACCCCATAGAAATAAAGTTCATCATTATAATCATTACTGAACGTTAAATAGTCTTTAAACTCAACATATCAATTCTGTGTTAACAAACTCAAATGGAAATACCTGGTATCCACATAGAAAAGATGTCCACTTGTATTTTGTATTTTGTATCGTTAAAACTGTAAGACTCAGTAAATTTAAGTTTTAGTTTCTAGCATTAAAGAGTTGTCACACACACAGATTATTTAATTTGTTTGCTTCATTCTCTTGTTCCAACATTAGAAACACTATTATTATTTCAGAAAAATGGGGGGCAATCTTGATGTGTATTACATCTTAACGCACAGTCTGGTACAAACTAAATGTTTGGTAGAAATATTCAAAAGCTAATTCTATTCACATTTGCACAATATACATTTCTTTATGCATTGTATATAACCTCATGGCAAATATTGCCAGTCTTAACATTATTCCACCTCTGAATTTGTTTCATTCTTAAAGCAGCACAGTATCATTATCATACAGTCCTTTTCTTTTGTATTCTGTCTCTGGACAGTAACGGCATGTTTTCAATTATTGAATGTTAATCGCTCAATGCAATATTCCTCGCAGACTCTCTTCTATTCTTGTATTGACATCTAAGTCTGAATAATAATATAATGACAGTGACCCGGTAGATGAAAGAAATGCTTGTGCGTAAATAATTAAACCTAAGCCTTGTCTTATTGTCAGATAGACACTGGATCAGCATTGTATCCCTGCTATTGGCTGCGTGTATCAGGCCACTTGGTCTATGGGGGTTATGTCAGGCTACAATTGTTCTCAGGCCCAGAATAAAATTGATATGGATCCACATAGAAAGTGGTGAACAGGCTACATCACTATAATGCATGTCTAACAGCTTTGTGATATTAAATGTATAATTTGCATTCAAATGTGACCACAGCTCTCAATCTGATGACATTTGTAAACCTATTTACTTTAATTGAAAGAAACTGTAACTGTTATGTTTAATTTTCCATTTCTATTCATGCTCCCATGCTAATAAAACTTACTCACTGTACAGTAAGATACTTGAACTAATAACTACAGCAAATCAAAGCAAGCACACATTTAAAGGATTTAACTTTGAAAAGCATTTACAGTAACTTACATATACGGTATTGTGGTGTTAAATTATGATAAAAAAAGTGTTGCAATTTAACTCCTCCACTTTGATCTTGTGTAAACCCAGTTTTCCTTCATCAAATTAAAGTGTGGGAACGTGAACATTAAAAGACCATAACAAGAGTGAACATCGGTGTGGCTGCATGGAGTTTATTTAGTCTCAAAATTCAAATTCCATGAGTATGGTTTTGCTCTGGTGAACTTTGAGACTAAATAAAAGCCAACTGCTTATTTGTGGCTGAACATGGCTGTGTGTGTTAGTCATTTCTTCCCCTCAGCAGATGTCTTGTACCATCCCACAAAGCCGTTCTCTTGGCAGAAGTGCTTCATCCTTATTCTGTTATCAGTGAGCACGGACACAGACTCATTAATAATTTCACACTCTTGTTTCATATCTATTGATCTCCTTTATTGATTGAAGTCTCCGTTAATGATCCATCAGGATTAGTTGATGGTGCGGCTGATGGACAGAAAGATGAATAGCATCACGAAAGTCTTTCTCTCTCCGTAGCCTGTGTATTATAGCTTGAGACACTCGGCCTAGGTCGAAATAATCTTGGTCATTGAGGGAAGTGAGATTGAAGTGGGACTAGTGGGATTTTTTGGAAATGAACACTTAACTGTTTAATACAGTTCATAATTTTAAATTGGGTTATTAATTGAAAAGGTTTCCATGCTCTAATTTTCAGAAAACGCATCACTTTCCTCATACTGTCCATTGCTGCAGCTCCTTTTCTCAGCCTTTCTGAAACACTAGATTTAAGGGATCTCACTAGCTGATAAGTGTGCATTGTGCAAATGTGCGGCATCGTGATGTTACTGTATGTGGCATCATGATTCCTATGAGTATGGGCCGGCCTACTGACGAGGCTTTTCATTGTTTCCTGTGATAGAGAGGAGCACCCGTGGGCTTTTAACTTTGCAGACCTTTTTTTTTAGGGATGGAGGAATATGTCTCCATTAATTAAATTTGAATGTGTCTTCTTGTGGTAGTGCATTTGTTTGAGGGTGAGAATCTACAGAATCATATATCTGAAAACTGATCTTTGAAAAGACCCTTGTGTTTCCTCGTTTACATATTTTATCACAGTATGAGAGTTTGTTAGTATGTTAATTCCTCATTTGGTTGCAGAGAAGTCGCACTAATCCCAATTAACTAGAGAGTCTTTCTGAGGCTTGTAATAGAAAATGTTGCGAGTGGCATCTTCAATTTTAATTCAGAGTGAATCTGCTGTGCCTGTGCTTTTTAAACGCTTATAACAACCTACTTTTGCTCAGCCAACAAATAATAGCTAAACACTAATTTGGCCCGACATGTGAAGTAATACCACATTACGTGTGTTATCATCCAGCAGGTTGTCTGACCAGCTGCTCGTGGAAGTGCAAGTGCAGATCAGCACTTTTTTCCATCCAGGCTGAGAGCTTTATCCCTTCCGAGAGATTCTCTGGAGTTATACACATGGAAAAATTACATTACAGAACCTTCCCCTGTAAAATGAGTCGAGGCGGAATGGGGATATAAATCCTCACTACAAATTGCAAGCTCATGAAATCAATAGTGCTGGAGTCCACAAAGATATGTGAGTAATGTGAAATGTGCACACATCCATTTGTAGTGCATTTTATACAAGTCAAAACTCAGGGCATCCCTCTACAGAAGAACACATTGGGTGTCTGTGTATTTGTTCCTGCCGAGATAGCATCTCTTTATATAAAATCCCATTCCAGGTCTTTTTATATTTATGCCCCATGTTCCAGGTGGTGATGGGTATAAGCCAGACTCACTGTCATCGCAAGGATAATAGGCTTCTTACGAACGATACAAGCTGAAACCTCAAGATACCTCCAGGCTTCAATTTGCCCTGAACATTGAACTGTGGAAATTTTATTTTCAACCATCTGCGCTGTCGACAGCCATTATGGATTTGAATTGTCTGTCTGTCCCATTCTTGTGAGCACGATATCTCAAGAACACCTTGAGGGAATTTCTTCAAATTTGGTACAAATGTTCACTTGAACACGAGGATGAACAGATTTGATTTTGGTGGCAAAAGTCAAAGATCTCTGGGACCTCACAAAAACTGTTTTGCTCATGAACACATTATCTTAAGAAGTCCTTGATAATACTTTAGAATTTTGCAGAAATGTTAAACTGGATTTAAAGATAAACAGATTTTTTCTGGAAGGGTCAAAGGTCAAGTCACAGTCGCCGTGCAAACATGTCTCTGGCTTCTTTAACATGAGATCTCAAGTCTAAAGAATTTCTTCACATTTTGAACATTCATTTGTAGATGAACTGATTAGATTTCAGGGGTCAAAGTTTAAAGGTAACTGTGAGTGTGAGCCTATATGAGTCTGGGGAAACTGCACTGGTTGACGAAGGAAGACGACTTCAGGGTCGCAGTTCTAGTTTTTAAAATTTCTACTTGAATGTTGTAGACACACATAGTCTGTGTGTTTTGGAATAGTACCTTCTGTCTGACAGTAGGTGAAATCTGTAATATTATTGGATTAATACAGAATATTGTTTTTATACTGATTTAGCAATAGCGGCACATAAAGTGTTGATAGAGACATGAGGCTCACTGATATATATCACAGATTTTCTAGTAATATTTGTTTGTGTTTTGTGAATATAATTTTCTCTACATGCAACATGGTCAGTTAGTTGGTCTGCTCTCCTTCCTTTCTACCCTCCTTCCTTCCTCCCCTTTAATGTATTGGGGACAATTCAAAAGCAGTATCGTTCATATGTGTGTGTGTTTGTGCTTGCGTGCGTGCGTGAGTCTCTGCGGTGTAGTCTTTGCTGAAACACAATCTTGGATCTTCTAAGAATCTTGTTTGTTTTCTTTGCCTCCAGACTCTGAGTCATCGAGGTGCACAGTTGAGGATAGAAAATGCTCTACTTCACCATAAAGAACTCAGTTTTTTCTCTGTTTGTCTTCTCTTGAATAGAGACCACCAGACAATGTTGTCTGTCTGAAACACATTTGTTCGGAAAATGTATCCATTCGCCTCCAGCTGGTGTCTGATAATATTAACAGGTTTAGAAGGAAAATTATGAATCTTTCATTCCACTATCCTCAAGTGTCTTTTCTAAAAAAAACTGGCAGGAAAACAATTTCTTCCACCACTTCTCACTACTCCTATGTCAGCATTTATAGTTTGTCCTTAGTTTGCACTTGAGGTTGCTGCAGATTCCCACAACAACAGCATCTTTCTACAAAACGCTCCTGTGTTTGGCAGTTGTTTGAGAAGCCTTGGATTCTCATCAGCATCACTTAAAATTGATTTGTGTGTGTGTACAGTATCTGTGACAGGCAGGAGGGGCACTGTTTTCACATGATTGATAACTCGTTTCTACAACAGCTGCAGCAAAAGAAAAAAGGAAAAGTAGCAGGAGTGCCGGAGACAGAATAACCTGATTGTCTGCTAAAATATATTCTGTGATATTATGGAACTTAGTCTGTGGAATCATTTGACCTTTCTCAGATCATAGACTCCCGTCAGACGTGGTTACAATATCCACCCTGAGTGATCAAGTGGTCAGCCCTAAGTACTGATCTCAGATCACGTAAGGAGGTGGTCTCGGACGATGTGGCCACAGTCTCTTCACTGTGTCCTGTGCCACACATGAAGGACCACCTACTCAGCTGACGTCCTCTGACCCACTAAAGTTTGACAGTGAACCAATCGTATTTCCACACTTCTCAGTACCCATACTTTGATTCATCCACGACCTCCTCCTCAACATTGATCATCAAATAAAGATTAATACTTTTCTTAAATTGGTGAAATCTTTCTTCACAGCTGCACAGGACTCATTCAGTCAGTCTCAGCCTCCTTTCTGTCTCTCCCCCGCTTGCTTGAGCTGACACACACAGAGTGACATTGGACACATATGCAAACTCAGACCGGGTAAAAACAACATCATTCCTTGCAAACAGTGATGATGAACGTAATTATATCCATATGAGGTCCGATCACAGCGATCGCAGGAGACAGGTGTGAACAGAGAACACTCTCTATTTGTATTTGGAACTCTCAGGATGGATGTTTACTCCAGGTCCATAGTTAAACGGTTTTTGAAACCTTGTTTGACTCTGTAGTTGAACAGCAAGACCACTTGACAACTTATAGATCAGAGGGTTTCTGCAGAATGAGTCATTTCTAAAACTGTGAGGATCTTGAGCCCACACAGCCACTCTTAAGTCACTGCAGGCGCACACAGGGTTCTGCCTGTTCGTGTCCTTCTCTCACTGTTCACACAATTACTGGTGCCTGCTGATGTATACACACACACAGTAGTGTGTTTGAACTCTCACAAACATGTTGGAATCCACTCAGCCTCTCATCAGTGCATTCTCCTTCATGACTGAATGTACTACAGGAAACAAAATGTACGTTAGCCAACAGCTTGTCATTGTGAGCGTGAAAACTAGTTACGGTTCATTTAGGTTTCCTCTAAATCAATAGACATTTCCTTCAGGAGAAAAATCAAGAAGTACTTTATGTGTATGTTTTTAATAACAAGTGGGGACCATCAGGGCAGCATTGCTGTTCTAACTGAGCTGAAAGGATGGAAATGGCTTCATAATGATCCATAATGGCTCCCGCTGGTACGTTTATACTGTGGGGGTAGAGTTACAGCACACTGCAGGTGCTTTGTTATTTCCCTATATGGAGGGATGAATTCATTCCTCATGTCAGGTTAGGTTTTGTTCCATTATAGCTCTTGGCTGTCAATCTATTTTCCCCAAGAGAAAAGCTGAATCACACAGGCTCTCCTCTTTGTAAAAACAACCCCTTGCAGCAACCATACTTTTAGTTTATTGTTGGAGAAGCTCAGCAGCCATAGTAAGTATGGCAAAATTATGTGTCGGTCGTCGTAGTTTATAGCGTGACAAAATCCAAACTAAAGGAGAAAGGTTGTCCTGGATGGATGGGTGAACAAAACCGAAGACCTGCACACAAAAGTGATCGCTCTCGTGCTACTTTAATCTACTTTAGCTGTGGCTCAGGAGGTAAAGCGGTCGTCCCTCTGCTCCTCCAGTCTGCATGCTGAGCCCTAAATTGGACCTGACAGCTGTGCTGACAGTGTGTGAAAGAAAAACATATAGAGGGGCAGTTTGAATGAGTGTGTGAACTGGTGAAGATGACTTGTACTGTAAATCGCTTGATATAAATGAATTAATTAACTACCAAAATACTTGGTGGAAGGATGCTGTATGAGTCAGGAAAGAATGTTTGTGTTAATCTGGATCAGGGGGCAAATTTAACTAACTTGACATTGTAATATCGGGTGTTTTTGTGTGTGTTTATTTTGGTCTCTAAGGGGATGATTCATGGAACTTGATTGAAAAAAATCAGGCATGTTTTTGGGAAAAATATCTATTAGTGTGTGAAATTTTGGTGCAGCTTGATTGAAATGAATGGGGCTGTGGGTCCTTGGTGGAGGTAGAATCAGTAAAGCCTTCAGCTTTTTAAGAAACTGATGAAACACAATCACCCAAAAAATATATGGAGCAGAGGTTATAGCTTATTATCCCAATCCAAATATACACAAATCATCTACGGTTTTCCAACCAGAGACATTACAGCTGGCTATTTAAAGGCTTCAGGTTTAAGATAGGTGATTTGCACGTATTTACAAGGGGACAGTATATTTTAAGACAATGCACTCTATACCTGTGTGGGTGGGTGAAGCATTAGTGGGATGGTAAGATGAAGGCATTTGAGCATGAGCGTCACACTGTATTCTCTGTCTTTCTATTTCTGTCACAACGTTTATTGTTTCAGGCTGATAGCAGGAGGTGTACAGCTCTTCTATTTTCCTACACAAATGTTTTTATGATTGTTTTTAAACACGCGTGTGACTCAACACATACTGGAAACTACAGCCATTCACTAGCTGCACATTATGGATACAAAAACACTCAAATACAAATCATACACATGCTCAGAGGCAGCACCACAAATCATCATCCTCACAATTACTGCTCTGGTCACAGTATTGCAGCTGTAACTGGAAAGGTCTCAAAAGACAGATTGGCTGGAAGTGTGCTTCTTACTGGTACTACTGGTGGTGTTAACTCGCCACGCTTGCTATGTGACAGCTTTTATATTACTCCCATGCAGGCGGCTGCATTACTCTGCCTGGATGTAGGCTGTGAGAGCTGCCCCCTCACTCCTTCACACACACCCCCACCCTCCTACTCAGCGCTCAGGCTTTGATAAGCATGAAATAGCTCCACTGCTGAGATTGCTTCTTAGTTCATAGAAACAACTTTGCTCATAAGGATGCACAGGTATACAACCGCACACACAGCCACAGTGAGCAAGAAGGTGCATATGCATGTACAGCTCAGCCTGTGCTCCTACTAAATACACAAATGTATTCATGTGTTTATGTATGCATGCATGCATTGGCACATTCACTCCCACATACACAAGTTTGCTTCCTTTTCAAAAATAACTTGCTGATTGTTATTTTTCATTTATTTGTTGTAAATGTATAATTTTTTTGGCGTAATTGGTGAAAGATGACATGAGGGATGGTGCTCTGCAGCTTTCAGGATATTACAGCACAGAGGATACATTTTCCATGTTGGCTGTTTAGGTTGGTCGTCACATTGTTGAGAAGATGAATGAAAAACTCCAAGATCCCTGTCCTTTGCTAATAATCTTTGAAATTCAAAAAGTTAATTGTTTCCTTTTTAGGGTTCATGCTCAAGGTTTTTTAATTCTCTGGCTCAATTACTGGAGGTCACTTTACCAGAAAACTGCATCCAGCATCACCCCATGTGATATTTGCATTGAAGCTTCCACATCTTTGATAACTTGACAGTCGTGGCATGTCCTTGGAGATTTGTGTTTTCTGCTAACAGTAGAGAAGGAAGGAAAGAAGAGGGTGTTAATAATATGGGTGAATAGTGTCTCATATCTCGGTTTTTATCATCTATATTTGCAACTCTCTCTCTCTCTCTCTCTCTCTCTCTCTCTCTCTCGCTGTACTCTACTGCAGTTGAATATTGATAGATAATTATACCCAACAATATGATAATCATCTACCATTGGCTCACTTCTCTCAACCGATGTCATTAGCATTGCAGTGTTTTTACCACCAGAGGAATATATGCAAAATATTTTTTTAAGAAGTTGCCTTTACAAATTGTGAAAGTGTGTGTGAAATTATCTCTCTCAATCAACTTTCAAACAAATCAAAAAGAAGTTAAATAATTCAATCAATTGTAAAAGATTTAAGGAATAGCGTGCTTGTCTGTCAGACACATTTCATGACACGTCAAGATTCTCAACTCAGAGTTATTTAATCACCTTATTTACAGGCCTCTTCTCTCAGTATAAGATAAAATATTCAGACTAAAGGAGGGACTCTTAATGCTGTAAGTGCTGGGGTCAGATATTGTAGCCAATTACTTCTGATGTGGAGTCAATGTACTACAGCAAATTATTAGACATCCAGTTCTTGATTCCAATAATGCAGGATTTAATAGATGACACATCAGTGGTACCAGGCTTTACCAGTATATAGAACAAAAAGGGGGACCAAGAATAAACAATAAGCACAAGAGAGAAGGACCTGTTTGATATGAAATGAACCAATCCAGAGCCACGTCATCGATGCTGACACTGTGTCAAAGGCTGAGCTCAGGTCAGGAAGAAATCAAATTGAGTTCAGGTGTCATACAGCATTATGTCATTGGTGACCTTTACCAGTTCAGACTCAGCTGTGAAGACAGCGAACGCAAGAATAACATTTGACTAAAACCATATTATTATTCAAATGAGTTTTGTTGACATTTTATTATCAAATCTATGATAAAAATGTCCATTTATGAATCACTATAAACTAAAGAATTGGCTTCTTTAAGTGCTAGGTTTTCCAAGCTGGGAGTGACCGATGATACTGGACACCTGACGTACATATTCCTTAATGATTTAATTTACCTCCTCTGAGCCAGATCGTCACAGATTAAAGGTAGGACACCAAGAGCAGGAGACAGATTTGATTTTAATATAACGTTATAAGGGAATTCAACAGGGGGATGTATGAGTTGACAGGGTGAAATGAGAATCTCAAAAGTCCTTGTTTTGAGAGAGAGTTAAGGAAAGAGAAGCAGGTTTTCAGCTCTGGAGGCCAGAGATCAAAGCTTGTTTTGTAATTAATGGATTTCCTGGACATGACTTAATTCTCGCCAACATGGACTCTTACAATGTGGATAGAGGGGTCAATGTCAAGGAGACCTGGAACTAGTTGAAAGACAATGGCGTGGGAAGGAAATAAGAGAAGGAGGGGATGTGAAGGAGAGAGATGCACCCATCTTTCATGGTTAGTGTTTTCGAATGGTTCAAAAAGCTGCATATTTTCAATTCTTATAGCTCAAAGTCAATACACTTAGTAGGTGTTAGGGGATTTATTACACTGGAAAAACGCTGTCGAATAGCAGTAATACATATTTGATTAAACTGAATTAAACTGAAAACAATAGACACAACAGTATTATATTTCACTTTCATTAAACGCACATTAAGTTATGAATCCGCCTTGCTTTATTTGTTCACAGACATGCTACTAATGGATAATGATATGAAAACAAAGACGTAAAGCAAGACCCACAAAGCAAAGGTTGATCAATTTTAATCACAAGATGATTTCTGTGTCACCAAGGTAGAACTGAGCACCACAGTTTAGTTTCGGTACTTATCAAACAGCGAGTAGAAGAGAAATGAACAGAAGCAAAGAAAGACTTAACAGAGTCAGGGATGACTGAAATACAGTGACACACAGGAGAGATGTAATTGGTTGAAAAAGAGAAAAACAGTGAGATGACCTCTGATGTTCCTGAAGTGATGTTGCCACAGATAAACAGTTTGTGTTGCCAGAATTTGGGTGGCGACTGTAACCTACTTTATCTGGGGCTCAGGTGGCATCAGGCCTGCAGCCCTGCAGCCCTGCCTCCCCCATGCCCTGTCTCTGACACACACACACACACACACACACACACACACACACACACACACACACACACACACACACACACACAACCACATACACACAGTGTAAAAGTATACAACTAGGTGTCTGTGTGTGTGTGTGTGAGAAAGTCTCTCGTGGCTCATGAGTATTTATTCATTTCGTAAACAGCAATTACATTTTCATTTTCAAATCCTCCAGGAGACTGAAACCAGTCCCATAGGAAGACATCCAAAACATCATTAAGGCAACAGCGCACCCAGAGATATAGACTATCACCATCATCTACTGACAGGGGAAGTTGTCACACATTACTTGTTTTATTAGCTCCTGTCTGAATAAGTGTCTCAGGCCTAATTGTTGTAGGAATCAAAAGGACAAACACACATGACCAAGGCCACTGTCTCACCTGTCAAATATGTGCAGATCATTAAACTTATGCTGAAGTACAGCTGTAGTAATCAAAAGCCTAGGAGCTGCATTCTAGAAAATAACACAGATTTTCTAACTATTTCTCAACAATTCATATTTAAGCCTTTTACCATATTTTGAGCAGCGACTCCGTGCTACTTGCCCAATTACACCCATCCCTCGAGTAAAAACTAATGTCATTAAAAATGCACTGTCGAAGCATAACCCATATTTTTGTAAGTACTGAGCAGCTACCTCCTCTGCTGTTGTTGAGGAGGTATTGGGTGAATCCGTGACAGACCTGTGGTGATAGCTGTTGATACGCAGGAGAGCGTGAGACTGGGCGAGTGTGTGTGTGTCCTGGCAGATGAGGAGAGAGCATAATGCTGCCATCGTGGCGGAGGAATAAGAGAAAGTCATTACTGTCCCTCATCAGCCAATTGAAGACGTGTTTAAGTGGAGATGAAGAGCCTCATTGATGGTGATGGCTTGTTATGGTAGATCTGTTCGGAAAAGAAGATCCCGGGGTGAGGTTCATATTTCCATAAATATTTGATGGGCGAGGACTTAGTATTTGTGTGTGTGTGTGTGTGTGTGTGTGTGTGTGTGTGTGTGTGGTGTGTGTGTGTGTGTGTGTGTGTGTATTTAGCGGTGGGGGCTCGATTGATTATGTGTGGCTCTAAGCATCTGCACATCTATGAGGAGCCCTTTGAATGAGGGGGAAGATCACTGTTCATATTCCATTCTCCCAAGTGGGGAAATCTTATTTTCTTCTTCTCTGCATCATTCTCTCCAACTCTTCTATTATCCTCTTCACTGCCATCTATCATGCAATCTATCACAGTAAAGGCTTAAAGAGGGGGATGCATTGAGTAGGCTCTGCAGTAGCCAGGCCAGCCGAGCTTATCTGAGAACAACAATTTGTTCCTTTATTACTTCAGTCAACATAGAAGGGGGTGAGCTAAATATATTATACAGAGCTATAATTGCCCATCAGATCTCACCCCATACTTAAGCTTTTGTCACAGAATTGCATACAGATGGTGCCTCTTTAAGTTGCCCACTTGTAAAATAGCCCAAATATCCCACTTAAAATATGTGGGCCTTTTTCTTGCATAAAGTGCAGTGCTCATGGCAATGTGCATTCTGGATGGGTAACTAAAGTAGCCCATGGTGAATATGGCCCAAATAGCACAAAACAAATTCAGGTCAGCTTTAGCCCCTTTGGTTGGCATGCCTTATTACTATGGCTTACTTGTGGCCCGGATCTAGATAAACATAAACATATCTTCATCACCTTGTCCCTTGCAGTAGATTTGCTCTTTCCAAATATGTTGTCGGTTGCCGTATCACTCATCACATTATGGAGTTTTTTGCTCAGTATGGTGCACTGACGGTGTTTTACTCTCACTACAGCGAGCTATTCACTTTAGTCCTGAAATGGAGTTCATCTGTAACATCATCATTCATGACCGTGGTTGGGAAACAGCGACTTCATCATTTATCTGCAGCGGGGGCATCCACTGCCTGACTCAGCACCTCGAGTCTCCAGCATCTGAACTCAGTTGTTGTCACACGGGCCGTAACTTTTGGACATTTAAATATGTCTTCATCTTTTCCTGAGCAAGATAATATACCTAACATAACTTTTATTGATAGCATCTCATTCCTGTTCAGGGACGTTTGGAGGAGTGGAGTAATATCAAAATATACATTAAACAGGGTTCTTTAACCTACTCCTTTGTGTAAGACACTGGAAGTAAATTTTCACATCTGAAAGTCCTGAAAGTCTTTACATTTAAATTGTAATTTCATTATGCAAAATGAATTACCTCGTAGTTCAAACATCATCGTTAGAAGTGAAGACTCAAATCAATCCTGCTTCTTTTCCTTCTTCAATTTAATGCTGTATCAACTTCCTGCAATTGGTCCGAAAGCCAGACCCATGCTCAAGAGCACCTTGTCCTAAATATTTGGTGCCCTCTATGTATATTTTATAGGTTTACAGAGGATCTAATGCATCATCCAAAATGGATTTTCTGAGTGTGGCATGATTTTTATGCCTAATTAATCATTCTGATATTGAAAGATGCAGAGGTCACATGTCAGCGATGACTGACTAAAGTGGTTTTGACAGGAGAGTCCAAATGAAAGATTGATGACAGCTGTGATGATGGACTCTAATATCCCTAAACAAGGCTGAGTCTGTGAATCTCATGTATTGACATCTTCAAATTCATCATATTATTATTGAGCTGGCAAAGTTTTAAGGCTAAATTAGGGCACCAGAACATGCACTGTGCCCTATGAGAATAAAGAAGACACCATCTTTAGTTTCAAGTTGCACTTTATATGTGCTGATGAGATGTAGTTTTCAAGTTGTACTGACCTCAATTATGGCACAAGTAAATCTATATTTCCCTCCTTTAATACAACGTGTACCCAGTGTGAAGCTCTGTGTTGTACTCACCGCGCTCTTCTTCAGTTGTGGTAAAGATAGCAAGTTTAGAAATAAAAACGATGACGTAGATTTGACAACACTCTCTAAATAAGGTTCCCGAAGTAAGTATATAAGTGCTGAGTTAACAAATGAGAAACTTCTCCCCCAGGAAAACTGTGCCACCTACCTCCTACAAGCTGATGAAATTGCAGCAGAGGTTTTAGCTTTGCACCTGCTTGGAAATTGTGTGTGTGTGTGTTTAGTCATCCCTCACAGACCCTGTCTCACACAGCTGACACGACAGGACAATAACAGTTCCTCAGGTTTGATTGGACATGACAGGGACATGCCAATCTATCTGCTTTGCTGAAACTGGACGGACAACCTGTAATCTGAGTGTCAAGTCGAGTAAATGTATTTTCTCAGAAGACCTGAACAAACAATACATTTTGAACAAAGTGCTATACAGAGAAATGAATGGTGCAGCAAGAGAAAGTGAAATCAATGTGTAAACAAACAATAAAGCTGCTGGGGTTGAATTAATTTGACATGACAAGCAATTTGTTCAAATGTATTAGAAATACCCCTCTCTCCTGATCTGTGTAGTCTCCTCTGCGGCCTCACTTGGTGAGAAAGCTATCAGGTTAGCATGCAGATTTGTTGTCGATGAAGTATCACTAGCTTAGGATCCTTTGGTTTCGTGCTGGATCAACTACTTCAGACAGTCTGATGAACTTCTAGACTGGATATTGTGGAATTTGAACAGGTCAAAATGACATTACTAATGAATTTCGAATACAAATTCACAGCACTTAATGTAGCACTGTCAAATTTTTTGATCATATGTGGATCCTTCAAACTCGCTGATATCGTCCCAGCTCTTTACGCTCTTCAACTTTTTTCAGCTCAGTCTATTGATCTTTAATTATAGCCTTTATATAAAGATTGATCTCCAACTCCTCCTGTTGTACAATAACTAAGCAAACATATATTGGATGCTAGTGTCACCATGTTGCACCTTTTGGGACATTTGA
This sequence comes from Pseudopleuronectes americanus, assembly GCA_038501795.1. Classification (NCBI taxonomy): domain Eukaryota; kingdom Metazoa; phylum Chordata; class Actinopteri; order Pleuronectiformes; family Pleuronectidae; genus Pseudopleuronectes; species Pseudopleuronectes americanus. The sequence goes on along the minus strand of CM076719.1, from coordinate 13,997,465 downwards.
GTCTGTGCAGTAGTGATAGCCACCAGGGGGCAATCAGACAGTTTGCGTTCACTTTATGACAGAGTCATGTTGTCTATCTTTATATACAGTCTATGGTGTGTATTGTACAGCTTGTAGTTTCATGGTTTTAGTTATTCTGACCACTCTTGTGAGCATCGTTTTCAGGCTGTTTCAGTAGAAAACACACAATAACCAGGCTAACAGTGCTAAAGGAAGTTAGCGATTAGCTGTCTAACGCAGTGGAGCAATCAGCAGCAATGACAGATATTTTCCTGAGAACAGGACAATGACTATTGGATTCAAATTTGTCAAGTGGACACAAAAGCTGCCACATACGATAGATATTCCCCCTGTGTGTCTGCTGGATGTGTAAACAGGAAAACATTTACAACACTATATTAACTTTATAAGGTGATATTAATCAATTGTAAGTGGGTCTTAAGCTAATCTGCATAAAGGATCGATGATTTGAGCCGCTATATGCACTCTATAGTCAGCATGTCCTTGATTTAGTGGGTTAATAAGGATGCAAAGACAGCATGTGGGAGTATAGTGTTGAAGGGAAGGATGATTACTGTATGCTTACAGAGAGAATGTAGTGTTAATGACACAGCTAATGAGACCATTAGCAGGCAAATAAGAAGTGTTTAATATCCAAAGTGTACACCAACTACCACCCACATATGCTTCATCTCCATCTGCAAAACACAAGTCCTAATTCTATTTCCTTGGTATACAATCTTCATGTTGGTTTATCACGTTGGTGTTTTCCATTGCTTTCAATCAGTGAGTTGATTTCTTTTTTTTCCTTCACATCCTGTTTCTCCCTGCATCACACTCTAAGTGACAACCTGGTGTTACTCTCCCCCCCGCTGACGGGAAAGTCCCATTACCATTTTGTTCCACTCCGAGGCTTCCTCCCCTCCCACACACACACACATACACACACACCTGCTTCAACATAATAGGAGCTTGACTGTGTTGCAGCACCTGTCTATAGGTTCAGGAAAGTGAAATTCACTTTCCTTTCAAGGAGCAATCAGGCAGACAGAAGCGCTGTCAAGCTGTCATGTGATTACATCAGAGGTAAAGCCACATCCATCCTCTTAAGGCTTGCTTGTTAAAAACACTACACTGTCCTCTTGACCCCATGCTGCATTAGAAGTTTGAAGATTGTTGTGCTTCAAAATCAGTCTTTTAATGTGATCAAGTCTGAGTCGCTGAACTTCATCGAGTGCTTAACAGAATTATCAATTCTGACATTCTTTTTTGAGAGGTGTTTATTCAATTTTTTCATTGGATCCTTGACCTTATCTGGTTTTGTATATGTGTGTAAGATTAATGTCTGTGATCTTATTCCTCTTTTCCTTTTTTACAGGAATCTTGGAAAGTCAGGACTCAGAGTATCGTGCTTAGGACTGGGTGAGTAGACTCAGTACTCTCCTTCACGACCCACATTGCAATTGTCCATTACACAGATAACGCTAATAATACACATTGTTGATAGTTGTATTAAGTCAATAATACACTCAATTCTCCTACAATTTATAGGAAAACGAAAAACATAAGATTTAGGAGTTGCCGGAAAATGCACTGACAAGTCCAGCCTGTTGTGTGATTAAACTTGTGGTTCTCAAACTGGGGGGTGGGACACCAGGCACATGGTCACTTCCTTGGAGGCGTTGATGAGCAGGGACAATACCTTGTTTTCACAAAACTTAGACGGCCAGTGCTGTACGCAGAGACCTGCGAGGGTGATCACATATTTTTGTTTAACGCACAACCCCAGGGACGGTGGCCCCTTATCACCAAAAACTCTCTTGTAATAGTGAATAAAGCGGAGCATGATTTGAACTAAAATGGTGTCCTGGGCAGGCTTGTGGTGCCATGCAGAACTTTTGTGTTATAGGGTGTAATATCTGACTCTGAGGCCACCTTTGAGCGCTGCAGCCCCAGGTGGTTCATGGTACATTGAGAGTTTGGAGTCAGACTGGCTGAGCAGCACAGAGTAGAAAAGGTCAACATAATGCCAGCTGCCTGCCACATGTTGAGCCCAGGGCGGACATGGAGCTGGCAGGGGAGGAGAGGAAGAGAGAGGGCAAAGCTCAATGGTGTTTCACTGATTAAGTTCAAGGACCAGTGCCCCACACAGGAGGATAATTGTGTATGTGCATGCACGTGTGCATGTTGAAGCATGTATTCTACATTAGCAGAGTCTCTGGTTAAAAACCGACACAGTCACAGACTCATATGACTGACTTACAGTGCAGCAGACTGAAAATGCATGAAATGCTAATTAAGTCGAGTTAAATTGTGAACGTGACATTTGTTTCTGTTTGTTGTCCATTGTTTGAACCACAGTCTGGAGGAGATGTTACTGTCGCACTCTTTAAAGAGCCAATCTGCAAATGCATGATGATGCCTCCAGAGAAACACTGGTTCAACCAGAAAATGGCTTAATTTACATAATGGTGTAATCAACCTTTGTCACGGAAATTCACTTTTCTTTTCTTTACTACTGCTCTCTGCTCGCTGTATTACAGCTGCAATGTGAACTAGGACCCCAGGCTGCTTTTAAAACTTTCAAATTGGTTAACTTTAGAGTCATAACACTAAAGCTTCTGTACAGTGTAAGACATTGAAGTAAGTACGTGCAATTAGTAAGTGCTGAATGAATGAATGTGTACGCTTTATATTGAAAAGGCACATGCAGGCCTATTGTTAGTGAGTGGCCACATGATGTGTTTTGTAGGTGTGTTAGTATGGATGGGGATTAAAACTAATGCATAGCCAAAAAGCTTGTGTGGACAAAGATAAAAAAATCAATGTAAACTAATAAGTTATATGGATGTGACCTTAGAGATGGGAGATGATAAAGTTGCTCTGAGAAGAGGAGACTTTTCCGCAGATTGACAGACAAGCCAGAGAGGGACACCCCTGCTCTGATGGCATTTGGTAACATCTTTGAGAAACCGCAAACAAGGACAGTCTGGACTTGGATTACCTTTTTGTGAAGGGATGGAAATGTCAGAGACATATAAGGAAAACGGAGGGAAAAGGAGCATAACCCCAAATGATTGAGTTCAAGTAGATGCAGACCCAAAAGTCGTTTTGTAGACATAAGTGATTCGGGCGGCCATCGGCAGCTAGCGGAGGTCGATGAGCAGCGGAGTGACAGGTGCCCTGTCAGGCTGATTGAAAACGAAACGTGCCTAAACACTGTGGAGAGTTTCAGTGTGTGTGAAGTGAGACCTGCTGGAAGGGCACTGCAGGAGTTGAAGCAACTTGGCAAGTTTGGTTGGCTGAAATCCAAGTTGAGTTCTTGATGAAAGTTATGCATCATTAAAGTATCAAGTTGACCTTGACGTGGATTGGCTGGCGAACAAAACACTTCACTATGGGGAAATTGATAAATCATTTGCTTTGGCCCTGAAGATTCAGAGCAGCACAGCTGAAGTGAACTTGAGCAAAGCAGGAAAGTCACAAAAGAAAATAAATAATTTTTAACATTGAAGATTCAACTTTAAATAATTTCAGTTTTCTTCTGCTTCCCAGAGGATGGAAAACAATAACTGTAATGAGAAATTTAGAATGTAAAATAAATCCAAAAGGGAGGCATTTTGATGATTATTTATTTTTATCACGTAAAAAAAATGTTACTTTACTAAACATTATCCTTGTATTACTCCCTCTTTACCCTGGCAGCACTTCAGACTGGGAAATTCATTTCACTCTGAAACTGACTAGTTAAAAATCCTTATAGCACAGAGCCAAATTCTGAAAGGCAATTTGATATCATTCCACGGACGATTAAAAATCTTAAACTCACATCAAGCAGAACACAATTAAATTCCATGCATTTGAAAACTCTTTGCTGGTTAATTGAAACTGATTAAACAAAAACATCATGACAGAGAGGCTATGAGGAAGGATTCATTGATCAGTGAATTCATCATGGCCGCTCAGCACAGGCAGTCTGCTCCTGCTGATAATTCACTATCTCCTCATTCACCACAAACAGGCGACGAGGCGACTCTAGGGAGATCTGCAGTGGCGTCACTCTGCTGCCTAAAGTAAGGCTCACTGGTGGACTGTCTGTGTGTGTGGCTGACAAAAGAGGAAATAAGGTTGATGCAGAAGTAAATGATCATCAACACCATGAAACTTAAACCTTGTTCCTGTCCTCTCACATTCTCATGCCCTATGCACTTTCATCTGTATGTTGTCCTGAATGTACTGATGCGGCAAAGAGAGTGAATTCCTGAAATGCAATCCTGCTTCTGCAAGCGATAAAAAGAGCAGAATGTGATGTAGTATATCCTCCTTCCCTTTACTCTACCACACTTACTTGACTCTTATCTGTGTTCCACTTTGTCTTGTACTTTAACCTCAAGGGATCAGACAACCTAAGCCTTCTGAATTTTTCTTTGTTTCATAGTCTGTATTCATTTTAACCTTAATAAAGCAAAATCCAATGTCTTTATAATTTTGATCCAAACTAGTGCAGTACCTGTTCTAAAACTGTTTGGAATAGGTTGTTTGATTGTCCTGTGTTAATGCTGCTTGCAGTTTTCTTACAGAAAATGTAAAAGCGGTAATAAGCAGCAGCAAGTAAAGAACCCTGATGCTGCACGCCCGCTGGTGCACAAAGAGCTGTTCACCTGTTCATTCAAAGTTCAGTGACAGTTCACTCATTACACAGAACTACAAACTGCTACTGTTCTCATGAACCAAAACGCACCAAATTCAAAAGTGCACTGGGTAAATAACAACACACATGCCAAGTGTGAAGCCAATGAGATCAACAGTTCTCAAGATATGCGTCCCACATACAGACAGATATAGACTGCTGTAATTATTAGATAGATACATTAGACATTAGAAACAGAATGTTTACACTGTAACAGTGTTGCACATATGTGAAATTGAAATTTCATTGATCTAGAAAATATTACTACTTGTGTTGTAATACTACTGACTGTAGTCCAACAGCAGCAGGAAGGAATGACCTGTGAGACCTCTGCTTCAGACAGTTGAGGAATCAGTGTGTCACTGAAAGAGCTGTCCAGTGCTGTTATGGTGTCCTGCTGGTTCTCCAACAGAGATGACCGCTTCGCTATTGTTCTCCTCCTACCACCTCCACAGGGTCAGCGGATTATCCCAGGACCGAATTGGCCTTCCTTATGAGTCTGTCTCTTTCTGCCAGCAGTCGAAATGCTGCTTCTCCAGCAGACAACTCTAAACAACACGGCTGATGCCACCACAATATTGAAGCCAATAATCTTCAGTTTATTTTGAAAAAAGGTGTTGATTCAAGTCTGTTTATTTTCAAAAACGTAGTTCAAAATGTTCAGGTGCAGTGTTTCTAATATTGTGTTGACCGGGTGAAAAAAAAGCAGACAGAGATTATGTTATTTTTGTGGATGGTTGAATTCTGAGGTGTTAAAGCTGCTATGTAAGCGGAGAACTGTAGCTGGAAAAGGGACTGAGGTGATTTAAGCAGAATTGTTGTGAAGAAATCAATAGAACTTGAAGAGGGAGTACAATAGACAAGGGATTGCAGCACAACTGAAAATAGGCTCTGTGTGTATGCGTGTGTGCATGTGTGAGAGAGAGTTTGTCTACCATATACGCTCTTTATAAATACAAGAAGCCATGCCTTCTCTTCAAATAAACACACACACGGAAACAAACACACATAGTTTGAGATAATGATTGATTATAAATATTCAACTTTTTAAACAGGTTTCAGCACAACAAAACAACCACTTAATACTTTTATCTCAAAATGGACACATATAGAACATTGCACAACATCCCTGGTTAAATTTTCCGGCAGGAACCCCAACCTCCCAAAAACATTAACAGTGTTACATGTAATTAATTCATTATTGTTTATAGCTCATGAACGAGCCACTATGTTAGAATTGTCCAGCTGGCAAATTCAAACTCCAAATATGTCACTGCTTTGCATTTCCATTCCCCTGTTGCATATTCTGACTTGCCATCAGGCATTATGGGACATATCCATGTGGGGCCCTGAATAAGTGCTTTTAGCATCCCTGTCGATCCCTTACCGGCCATTGTATACCTGTCATTCTCGAACTGCCTGAGAGCAAGCAAGGACTAGGCTCACTGGTCACTTAAATCCAAGTTTCAACCCTCACATTACGCTAATGTTGGCTTGAATAAATCTAAACTAAGCACATGTTGCCAAACCTGCATGAATTTCAGAATGATATTCCACGCAGCTTTGGAATCTGAGTTTATATGAGGTGGTGGGTTGTTTTCTTCTCATTTTGTTTGACTGACAATGACTATTTCACATCCAGTCTGCTCAGTCAGAGACTGGAAAGGTGTAGTGAAAACAGTAGAAGTTATTGAGAGGTGGAGGAACACAAGGGAGAGGATCTGTGGCTGAGCATGAGGGGTGGATGAATGTTGTCATTGCTTCCTCATCCTCTCATGTTGGAATTAGAGCAGACACTATCGTAACTCACTATTGAGTCTTGAGGAAGAAAGGGACAGTACAGGCTGGGGCGAGCTGGTTGCTAACTTCAGTCGATATTTATGTGATACCGTCTATCATGTCAATCGATCATCACATGCAAGTTTAAATATTTGCACTCAGGCAAAAATTTGCATTGTGAAAGTCATTCAGTGCTGAGCCTGATACTCAGTGGACTCAGTCCTGGCACCGACCTGGGCTAGAGAATCATCAAACCAGTCACTGTCAGTGTCAAGTAGTGGGTCAAAAATGTTTCAATTCAAAGATGAGGTTTCCATATATAAGCCAGGTCGATCTATATTTGGTGTTTGTGTGTCTTGTCTAGATAAATCAATAGTAACAAGCTTAACCACCTTAGAGATGTACTGCACCATTTTATTGAAGCTGGAAATAAAAACAAAATATGACTCAGCCTTTCTCTCTGTGGGCAGACAAGCTGAAAACTGCTGAAAAACCGAGTTAGGAGGTCAGTTAAAGTGAGACACCAGAGATACATGTTTCATCTAAATTTGTGCCACCTATCACGCTGCCAGGTACAGGACTGGATTCAAAACTCAACATCCAAGTTAAAGGACTTGCACAAAGCTGAAAGAAAAAAAATCACCTCTTGCCAAACCAGAAACTGTATCTGATCTCTCTCACTCATTAATATCTCCATTTTCCTTCAGTTTTATGCCATCAGACTGCCTTCTATGTAGAACAAGAGTTCACAACATCCGATTGGTGATGATTCCTGGTCAGCCTACTTTAATTGGCTATTTGTGGGTCGCCAAATCGCTCTTCCTCTCATACATCACAATTCTCCCCTATTTCAAAAAATCTTAAATGTCAAACTTGGACTCAAATTCAGTCACATTGTTCAGATCAGCCCTTAATCAACAATAAACCCGGGATCGTCTGGAGGACTGAATCAGAACCAAAACTGGCCAATGATCCTTTATTGTACAACAGGCATTATGAGGAGTTAATCTGGATCTTCCCGTTGACTCAAGCACCTTTCCCGTTAAGGTTATCAGATTAGCTATTGTTGCATTGCAACATTAAGTACCACTTCTGGCACTTCCCACCAGCAGCTGCCAGGAAAAGAAAATAGGCAGTTTGTTCTTGACAGGTCATTAATTTCCATCGAACATAAAAGTCTGTTGAATGAAGAGAATAAGAGCAGAAACTCTGCAGGGGTTTCTTCCCATGCTGAGTCTCCTGCCCACACACAAAGCACATGGCTGCAACCGGACATCGTCAGCTGTGATTACATTTCCATCACCCTGGAGACTGCTTGAAGGACAGATTAAACACACACACACACCAGGATTTACACACCAGGATGTACAGGAAACAACACAGTAAATAACACACAACCTCATGCACACACTGTACATAACAACTGTACTATAGGTGCAGTTAAAGCATAGTGCCATTTTTGTTGTAACAATGTCCAAAATAAATGTCAATTCCCCCTCGGCTGAAAAGGTAGATGATGATTCTGCTGATGCTGCATGTTGAGAACTGCCGCTCTCTGCTCCTTATTAACTTAAGATAATAATATTATTATGCACTAACAGATCCAATTTATCCTCAGCCTTGTCATATGTAAATTCACCTTAGTGGAGTTGATGCTATTAAGCCTCCTTTCAAAGACAGGAGGCTTAAATACTATGGGTCTTTCTACTTGATTGACCAAATCTTCTAATAGAAAGGTCGGTTTTAAATTATGAATTTCCAAATGACACATTTGTCTCTTTACAGTCTGTACAGAATATGAACCCTCTAAACTAAAAAGGATGAGACCTGTAACCATGTAATAGTTCAAGATGAAGAAGAGTGGTAGCAATCCCAATTTTGTCATAACCAAATTTAAGGGATCCACTTAAATACATTTGTAAATGATCAGTATATGTGATTATTATGTATATAAAGCATGCATGATATGACGATAAGTTAATTATTACATTTCCCTCAGAATTAAACAGTTTTACTGCATACATCACTGCATAGGAAATAATATATAGATAACACATAACAAATATATAAATACACATACATAGACTTTTCTCGCTTTCTGTTTGTTTCTCACTCACATGAAGGATGAGTGAGAAATAATTAATAATTAATATTAAAGATTATTAAATGGGTGTAATAATTTGCCAAATCCACAGTTCATTTTCAGAACAAGATATTTGAGCCATGGTTAATTTCATCTTATTTTTTGGTAATATGTGTTCAGGGTCTGCAATCTCAGGGTTATTATCAATCTTAAGCTAAATAAACTGAACAAAGTTTTACGGCATGTATCACACGTTTATGATCTAAACAAAAATAATTAGGTGGGAAAAGGTAGCTGAAAGACAAATGGGTGTAATATTTACAAAATATACATCTTGTCCTAATGTCAAATAGAATAATAATTTCATGATATACATGGGTTATCGTTATTATCATATTCTCGCTCTCTGTTTCTGAATCATTACAACTCTAGAATGCAGTCATTGATGGGAACTTTTATGATGTGGAAATGCATTCACTGCCACAGAACTTGTGACACCTGAAAGTAAAGCGAAGGGGCCAAAGAGATCTTTGATAGTGAGGTTTTTTGCTGCCAAATTTCAAAACACATGGCAACCCAAACTGCCTTGTTGCTTGTCAGACAGCCCTGCCTTTCTTGCTGCTTTCTTTGCACACATAAGCCTTGCAGCATTTAAAGGTTTGCACCAAACATATTTCTGAGAATGGAGGTGTCCCCCTCCTCTCTCCCTGTCTGTCTCACTGTCTGGCTGGGTATTAGATAGCTAAAACTGTTTTGACATAATCTGAATGGGAAGCGTATCTTGCCTCAACAAAGCCACATGCATAATTCAGTGAGGGAATGTGCAGAGGATTTAGTGTCTGCTCTGATCCAGGTGGTTCAGTCTTTTGTTTGTCATATCGACTGTGTTGGTTTGGCAATGAGGATTATGACGTGATCGTCAGACAGACATGAGAACGTACGGACAGAGGACACGGGGTCCTCCGTGATGATGACAAACAGTCCCCAGTGAAGAGAGAAAGTGTTAACAGACACTCTCACAAGGTGATCCCTCAGAGCCGCAGCTCTGAACACGACATATTCTTCTCCTGGGAACTTGACAGCCTCTTTCAACTAGTGTCACAGCTCGGGATTAAGCGTGTCCACCTGCAGGATGTCAAATACACACACACTGACAGAAAGGACTGATGGGATAGAAAAGTTTCCTAACGCTGCAACTTCTCTGTCTCTCCTCCCTGCAGGTACGTGGGTGACATTCGGAGGACAGATTACAGATGAGGTATGAAACATTTTCTCATGTCTTAATTGTACATTTAACCTTAATGGTATCTTTGCTTATTCATTTTTGTTGTAGTCTATGGATGGTAGTGATGAGTATCGCATATGTGTTAAACATAAACATGTGGACCCAATGTCCTATAGTGCTTAATGTGGGGACAGACCTTTAAACTCACCGTTTATTACACTCAGGGTGAACCATATAAAAACCCACAACAAGGATTGTGTTGTCAGGATATGTGCAAATCTTAAAAACACTTTGAATTTTGGTTGTTGACTGTTAGGAGACATCACCCAGCTTGAAATACAAATGTGTTATTTAAGTGCGATTGCGATGATGTGCTGCAGTTCACACTGCTAACTATAGGATGCTCATTACATCATAGTGAAAAAATACCATACATACATATCTGTGTATAATATATATATATATATATATATATATACACAATATTCTACTTTACCACCATACTCATCATACATTCATACTTTGTGTGGAATGTTGTTTTAAAAACATTTTTAATCATAATCTGTATATCATGTCTGTGCAACTATATATATAACAATTTCCTACCTGAATTTGTGGAATTAAAGGAACAGATTAACTTTATCTAAACACAATTAATATAGGGACCAAAGAAACTGTATGATCATTAAATGAACATTAACCCTCTTGCACCTTCAACAATCTGTCAGATTAGAGTGGCACGTGAGCCACAGCACTGCTGGGGAGACTATGGAACATCTGTCACACCATTTATTTCTAACTGAGTGGTTTCATAGTTAACCTTGATCACACGATTAACAGCTGGATGACCTAGTACTAATGTTTTTGTTTCCAAAATGCCTCTACACTGGCAACAGCCATTTGCCTGACGCATTGGGTTTCCAGGTTTTATTGTCCATACGTCCGTCCGTCCCTTCCCTGTGAACATGATATCTCAAGAACTCCTTGAGAGAATTTATCAAAGCAAAGGAGGCACTGATAATAATCTGGTGGTCGAAGGTCAAGCCACACAGTCAATGTGACCTCACTCTACATTTCTTTTGCCTTGTGAAAACGTTATTGGAAGAACACCTCAAAGGAATCCTTTAAATTTTGGTGCAAATGTTCACTTTGACTCACAAATTAACTGATTTGATTTTGGTGGTCAAAGGTCAAGGTCATCTCACGTATTCTTTAGAAAATGTCTTCAAATGACCAGTTATCACTTAAAGAAGAAATCGTTAGTGGTCAAAGGTCACAATGACATCACATTTTTGTGATTTCAATATGTTCGGAACATCTGGAGGACTGAAACTGCACTGGTTGGTGACAGCATACAACCACATGGCCTTAAATTCTAGATAAAATTAGAATTGTCACAACCTTCATAAAGACTTCAGGTGTGATGATTCAGATCATATTGCATGACTCAAATTTATACAACTTGGAATTCAAAAGGACATTTGTATGTTTGGGTGCTTATATCTCCTTTACACTCATGTCAATGAACAATAACATGCTCTGATGTGGCTGCTGGGGTCTTGGTCTTGGTCATCACACAAACACAAACGCACACACACACACACACTGAGGGACAAGAGAACAGAGCCGCCCCCGTGACAAAGTAGGCTTATGTAAGAGCATTATTTTTCTTACCTAAGGGCTCAGTGCCATCAACTCGTATCACACGCTCAGAGCCTGGCATCTTCCTTCTCTCCATTATTCTGAGTGTCCCCAGTTCAATGTCACTGTTACCACTCCTGCACTTCACTCGCCCAGGCTGCTCTGCTGTCGAGGGCCGACAGAGAGTCTGTCTCAAATATTCTGTTGATTCCTAAAATGTTCATGCTCTCTCTAGTTCAGTGTTTCTTAAACTATTTTGGTATATCCCCTCCTTCAGAAGCTGAATAAAGTTTCCCCCGACCCCACAACTTTTATCAGTCATTTCAAAGGTAAGAGGAGCCATTAAAAAAATAAAGAAGATGAATTGGACTTTTATGAAATAAATGTTATCATGATAGCATCAGCTACAATTTTTTTTGTTTATCTGTATCTGTTAAACTCAGCCTAAAATTACTCCACAGCAGCAACAGTGCTGGCATCGCTGTTGGGTTAAAAAGTCCTCTGTTGTCCTGAATGCCTCTGGTTCAATGTCAAATTAACTCTAAATATACTACAAGTCCTCAGTAGAGTTCAGTGTCCTCGTTAAAAAATGCACGCCAACTCTGACACACAAACTACCTATTACCAGTGTGGGGGCTGCACATGCTAGCTTCAGCTACCGCTTAAATAATACACACGTGACACACTAAAATGTTCTGTTAGGGACAACACATGGCCAAAATGATATACAACAATAATAAATAACAAACATACAGTTTACAACGCTGTTATTGAAGGAGACATATTATGCTCATATTCAAAAAAAAATATGCTGTGCTCTAATACTTATGTTTGACAAAGTTATGTCAAGTTTGTTCAACTCAGCAGTAACAGATTTTTCAGACAGAAAGTTCACAGAGTGATGGTGGGATTCATGTTATTAATCACAAACATCTCTGTCTTTCAAAAAGGCCAAAAAGTGGGTCCGTACATCTGTATCCGAATGCAGAGAGTGTCTTTGTTAACTTTGATAGTAGTGAGTGTGGTGGGGAGGAGGCAGCTCAGTCATGAAACCGTCTTTAAATGTATTGACCTTCTATGTAAAGTGCCTTGTAATCCTGCTAACACCAGACAAACAGCAATGAACATGACCTCCATGATGAAGGTAGCAAAGAAAGAAGCGTGGCCAACCAGGCAATTCTGCAACTTTACAGTGGCTCAGTGTTTTTCAGTGGGTAAACGAGTATAGGTGCAGAGGTGAGTAAATGTGTTTTAGTGACAGATTGTCTCTGCAGTTTTTCCTCCTCTTTCATTTGAAGGCCATTGGTCAAATTCAGTGCATCCAAAATGGCCGGAAGTCAGAGGTGGTCAGGAATCTGAGTCAGCAGCGATGCTTCATCAGTGACACAAGCTTCCTGACCTTGTGAATGTCACGGTGAGCTCCCTCGGACAGTGACTGACCTTGGGTGTCTCATGAGACTCATCGTGACTGAGCAATCACCAAAGTCCAATCAGTCAGCCTATAAAAGCTGACATTATTGCCCTCTCTGCTCCCTGTCTGTGACTCTAATCTCATCTGTGTCGCCACAACACCATCTCCTGCATCTTTCTCAGCCTCCGTACAAAACGCTGTATTACCCAACGTGTCCTTTTTTAGTTATCATAACCTTTTACTTACCTCATACATGCTACAGCTCTATCCTCCATTTGTTCTCTTACCTCTTTGCTCCCTCTTTTTTTTAAAACCTCCTCCAGCTCCCCCAGCCGTTTTGAAAGAGATTCTTTCCCACGTACAGACACCAGATAGAGCAAGAACATCTCTGTCATCACTGTTTACCAAATCCTTCTCTCCTCACCTGACCTGATTTTTTTTTGTAAGCACTCCATTATCCATGCTCCAGCTTTTCATTCTGCTCTGTTTGCCTTAATGGTAGCCCCGGACTCTCAGAATGAATGAGCCCTTTTAGAAAGTTGCTCTCTCTGTCCTTGACTTTGAAAAACATCACTTCTGACCCACTTGTCCTCAGCCGTGGATTTCAGTCCTGCATTCTGCTTCTTTCAACCTTTTGCCAAAACATTTTTATCTTTCGGTGAACAATACAAGCTTTGATTGTGTCTTCGCTGTTATTCAGTCCAAAGGTTGATGACATGGCCTCCAGCTGGTTCTGAACGCAGCAGCTATGTTCCTCACAAAGCAATAAGGCGTTAGTTACAAAATATAGTCCTGTCAGTGTTTTGCTGATCTGGTGCACTCATCTGTATAACAAGGTCATAAATCAGTACTTTTGGGTGGCAAAGAGTCTTTTAGATTAATTAAGACTTTTTCATATCGGGAGGCATTATGTTTTAGGGTTTTTGTCCGTCCCATTCTCATGAGCACGATACCAGAAGATCACTTTGAGGCAATTTCTTGAATTTTGGTTCAAATGTTGACTCGGACACACAAATTTAATGATTCGATTTCAGTGGTGACAGGGCAAAGGTCATGGTGACCTACAAAAGCTTGCATTTCATCATGTGAGTGCTAGTTTTTTTGAATCCTGTTTTTGCCTAGAACGTGTTACAATTAAAGGGATAGTTCATCGAAAAATTCTCGTGAGATGTCATCAAGTGTCCACAAGCCCTGACATTCATATTCGACTCGAAACTGCATCATTTACACCATGTTTTTAGTCTAAAAGTCCACCAAAGTGGCTACGCTAGCGGAGGTTAGCAGCTCCCATGGTCCGTGAATCCACCTCGTTTGTTTTTAGTGTTGTAATTTAATTGTTTCTATTATAATACTTCCTTTAAATGAATTAACTAAATCCTTTCTAGTTGCATCATGTCCTGTTGCCGAGGCTGTGCTAGTTGCGAAGGATTCTCTCAGGAGAGATGATGTAATTCTTCCCCTTCTTTCTGCAATCACTGAAACTCCGAAACACACACACACTTCCAGGCATACACGCAAAGTCAGACATACAAATCCGATGCACAAATGTAAATACAAAAACACATGCAGCATGCGCAAAAACTCATAACACACTCTGCAGGGAAATGATGGCAAATTCACTCTCAAGTGATAAAACTCAAAATGGGAGGAAATTGGATCCTAGTCAGATGATTTATGGTTAACATGTCTGCGGAAATATGGAAGAATCTCTGCATGTTGCACAAATGCCTCACAAACACACAGATACACAAATGCACATACACGCCATTATAAAGCATGAGCACTTATTAACCAAAGAGGAATGAGCTGATAGTACTGTACATAATGGAGTGGAATTATTTTTTCATAGATTACACAGTGATCCCACTTGCTCACTGAGTTAATGCATTAACAGAATTACAATAAAAGTGCACCAGCTATTTTTGAACATTTTATATCAAGACGACATTTCGAGTGCTCTGCTGTTGCCTCATATTCAAACAGGACATACTGTGTTTACAATATCTAATACATCCTGTTGAAACCCATATTGATAATACTAGGTTATTAGTTTTCTAAACGTAGGATTGGTCATTTGTTTCTTAAACACCTTTCATTTTACCTGTTCAAATCATCTTCATGTCCCAACAGCCATAAACATATAGTCAGAAATCTGGATAAAGAAGAAGAAGAAGAAAAAAAAGCTTTGTCCAAATAAAGTGATGAACCGTCGACCTCGCTACTTTTCCTTCCAGGGAAGGGCTCTCCCACCATGACCTTACTATCGCCCTCTACAACTCTGTGGTAGCTCTCTCCCAGACCCCAAGAACCTGGGTGTGACAGTCAACTCTCTCTTACTGCCGAGATTACTGCAACAACCCGCTTGCATAGACACATGCTGCACAACATGAGGAGAATACTTCCCCTTCTCACTCAGAAGGCGGTACAGTTCATCTCACTCACAGACTACTGCATTTCCTCCTGGCTGGTTTGCCTACTATTGCCATCTGACCTCTACAGCTCATCCAGAATGCAGCAGCTCGACTGGTCTTCAACCCCAGCCCGTCCACTCTGTTCTACATCGGTCAATCTAAATGATATGTAATATTATGTGCCTGCTTTGACCTTCAATATTCGCCTGCACTTGTGTATGTGGGACTGTGCCTCACTCAGGCATGTTCCTACTGCTTATTCCTGTAAATGAAATGAATACAAACTTTGCAAACTAACATTTCTGTGACCGGTCGCCAGGTAGCAGAACAGCTGATGACCATTGCATATGAGAGCGGAGTCAACCTGTTCGACACAGCTGAGGTCTACGCAGGCGGCAGGTTGGTGTCATGCAACCGGCTCAGTGTGTGTGTGCTTTTCAGCTGATCTCATATCAACCAGGTGCAGACATGTAGCTCCACTCCACGTACACAGTGTAACTAACGACTAGCTGGTCTGGAGGGACTGTTTATGTCTGGAATCACTAAAACACAGCAACATTTTAATAGACCCTTTAAATACCCTATATAGATGTTTATTCATAACCAACCTGCTATGTCAAATTTCTATTGCACTTATACAGGGCCCAATAAGGTCAATGGCAATAAATTGCAGGGTTGATATTGTGCTGGGAAATTGTATGAATTCAAACTGCAGTTTAATAACGTCACCTCATTTATGTTGCCTTGCAGGGCTGAAGTCATTCTAGGAAACATTATCAAGAAGAAGTGCTGGAGGTAATGGTGACATTAATGGGTTGCTTCATCACTGCATATGAGAGAGAGAGAGATAGAGAGAGAGAGAGAGAGAGAGAGAGAGAGAGATTTTGCAAGAGGCAGTGAATTGCGTGTGTGTGTGTGTAATCATGGGCTCTTTATATAGAATCTCAGTCGGGTTGAAGTAGATTACTTGTATTAACAGGTATATGCCTTGAAAAGTAATAAAATCTGATTAGAGAGAAATATTTGAGATGGAGTCACTACCTGCAACAAGAAGTGATGTATAATCATCACGCTAATTTAGAAAGTGCACCTTTTAATGCAATCTCAAATGAAATGTTGTATGTTGTTCCTATATATTGGTGTATTATCTCAACCCATCTGTCATTATGAAGCCGTATTAATTAATGTGGGGACAGTCAGATGCCGCTCTCTACTTGTTCAATCATTATGCAGCTAAGTGTTATGTACTGAGCTGACTAGATTACACCAGTAGGCGGTTTGATGCTGCTGGGGTAAAGACACACTGAACCTGACATCTCAGTGCCTGAGTGTCGTCATGACTTTAGAGAGAGTGGATTTATTAGAGGAGGAAAAAGGAACAGACCATGCTGAGGGCTGCTGGTCCTTTTTTAATCCTGGTTCAGATTCTGTCAGAAAAATGTACATGAGAGACAAAACATACAACTCTCCCTTTGGGAAAATACAGGAAGGGAAGTATTAAATATCACACGTTCTCACACATTCGTCAGTGTCGGACAGATTGTCTATAAATGATGAGCGCGTCTATAATTGACACTTGATGGAAATAAGTGTATCCGTTAATGTGATGAACAGAACATGTTTGCTTGACTTTACTTTGGTGATGATGAAGAATGTGTGGAGAGATTGAGATGAATGAGCAGAGCACCGGATGTTAATGACACAGTGCCACTCACTGCTCTGCTTCTTTCTTCTGTCTTTCTGTGTCTTTCTCTGCATCCTCACAGACGATCCAGTTTGGTCATTACAACCAAACTCTACTGGGGAGGAAAGTAAGTGAGAAACTCTTTGAACTCAGATTGTCAGATGTCTAATTTATTCAGGAAGTCTCACTGAGATCAAGACGTCTTTTATCAGAGCACCTTCAGATCAAATTACACATGTACAACATCACATCAAGTCGATTCAGTCCTCGCACACACAAACGGAGAATTACCAGGAGTGTCGCTTACTTTTAAGTGGAATCCCACGCATTACTTCGCCACCCTTACATTTCCAAGTGGTTTTACTGTTACCACCATAGACTGAGCATGAAGATGGATGACAAGCCTCCACTTCCTCAAACAATACAGAAATAAAATCCGTATCCAATAAATGCGCATTTGGAGCCAGAGTCAGCTCGCTAGCAATTAGGGGATGGAGCCGCGGTAGCGAGGTCCAACTATTGCGCATGCTTGACCAATCACGAGTCCGTCTCAGCTGTCAATCACAATGTTTTACCCCATTTCTTTCCCCCTAACCCGACAACGATCAGTTTGATAAGAACTACCTGAATGTTTGTCCTTTACTGCAGCCAGTCACCAGATGATGATCAAGATGCTTTTGGCTTTTCTTTTGGGAGCAGTCATGTCGTCCACTTTTATATACAGACACTGTTGCGAATACCAGATTGCTCTCTGTGTTCAATTTTATGATCAAGGCAGAATAAAGGATTTTTTTCTGTCTGAGTTTAAATGACAAAATTATCTTAAGCCCCTTTCAACTTCCAAAAATGTCTCAGTGTTTGAACGGCTTCCACAGTTACTGTAGTTCAATGACCGCCATTAAAAGTTGCTGAAAGGGAAAAACCAAAGCCCTATCCTTTTTTCCGTTTTGTGCAACAGCAGACACACTGAAACTGGAGCTTTCATTTCCCCGGTATATTTTGTTCTAGGAAACAGAATTGCACAGTGGAAATGAGGCTAATAAAACCCAGTTTGAATGCAAATGGTGTCGTTATTCTTTGTCCATAACATTGAGCGATCAGTATTTGTTTTATAACGAGGTTAAAGCAAACGTCTCTGTCTACTACTTATGTCATCCAGGCATATTTACACACACACACACACACACACACACACACACACACACACACACACACACACACACACTCTCACACACACATTCACACTCATACACCCACAAAAGGAAGCTGAGGCTGTCAGGCTCCTCAGCCAAGACACTCCAACTGGGTCTGGTGATAAAGGCGAAGTAATTCTCGTTCTCATTTTCTGAGCATTCATTCATTCTTGTGAGGGAGAGTCACTTCTTCATATCTCTCTTCTGGAGTTTCATTACGAAATGCTGCTGAACAGTAGAAACCGCACTGACCCCATTTGCATGAAACCGCCTGACATGCATGTCTATTCTGACACGCATCAGGGAGCTGAATGTGATTGAAAATGACTTTTTTGTTCCAACAATTGAATTGATTGTAAAGAAGTTGAGTGAGTCATGTAAATGTGAATGAAAAGACTCCAAAGAAAGAGTGAAAAGGTGAAGTTGTGAAAACAAACACGGATTCCCAGTGTAACTTATCACTGGGTTGTGTGTTCTTTGTCCCATCAGAGCAGAAACGGAGAGAGGATTGTCAAGGAAACACATTATTGAAGGTGACACACACACACACACACACATACATGCACGCACACACAAAATGAAGAAACGGCAACTGTAGACATTTTGTTTTTCACTCCCACAGTTTTTCATTGTGTCAGTACAATCCCTCTCTACTATGTCAACCTGTGCGTGTCTCTGTGTCTCAGGGCTGAAAGGCTCCCTACAGAGAATGCAGTTGGAGTATGTGGATGTAGTTTTTGCCAACCGCCCAGACAGCAACACTCCCATGGAGGGTGAGTCAGCCAATCAACTTATCTTTATCCCCAGGAGCCCAATCAAAACAGTTGTCGTTAGTGTCAAGGAAAGGGCAGTGATGTTTCTTTGTGCTACTTTATTTTTCATCCTTAGGCACAATATCTGGCTTTCAGGTGCTAAGTGTTTACTCCAGGAAAACTGGTTTGTAGCAGTTTACATTGTTCATTCAGTTGTTGAGTGAACTTTGACTTGAGTTGAGATGAGAATTTGCAGACATTTTCTACACTTTAGTTGCAGATACAAGGTGAATAAACAGCATGAAATAGTGAATCATTTGAATTTCAAACGTGCCCGACTATTCACAATAAGCGTGATGCGATTGAGCCAATTAATTGTGAAGAAGAACTGCTCCAACAGCAGGCACCAAGATCATAGTTTCTCCTTCAGTATGTAATTGAACATTGGTCACTATTGGTTGTCCCAGCCGAGCACATCTGGCTTATTCATTGTCTTCGACAGGAGTTGAGTCTCCTGTTGATTGATCACATTCAAGTCGGCTTCATCTTATTGTTTTAAACACAAACATAGCTGATCAATGTATAAAGACAAATATGGTACATAAAGCAACACATAGAGGAGGGAGCTGCTCTTCATCTACTACTAATGCTTCAAAAGATAACGTCAACAACCCGTTCTCTGATTGGTTAGATGTGTACGTGTCTGGAGCAAATCTTGGAAGAATTTGCCTTGGTCAGACAAAATAAAAGACCAAATATCAGTCAGCGAAATTCCGTCGCTGACATGAAAGCATGCATTGACTAAATATTGGTTTGAAAAACAAATTATACCGTGGATTAAACACAAGAAAACGCATCTGATTTGAAAAGGACTTTAGACTCGCCTGCTTTGGTTCCCAACATCCAAATGGTGCAAGTGTTGCCGTTACCGCCAATAATATACAACAAGAACATGTATTAAACATCCATCCATTAACCCCTCTGCCTATCCTGAAGCAATCCCAGCTGACACTGGGCTAGAGACGGAGTACGACCTTGACAAGTACCCAGTCCATCACAGGGCCCACTGACATGAAACTGAATTTTCAAAGGCCTTTTGGGATTGATTTGTTTACTGTTTGCGGACTGAGAGAATGGTTGTTGATAAACAAAGCCACTGCCCAGAGGCAACTGTGTACTTGAAACATAAATGAGACGCAGAAAAGAAAAGAACAATAAATCCACTGGATGTTTTGGCCTGAAACACAATGTGTGAGTTTAGTCAGTACAATGTGTCTTTTAAGCAGAGGATATTCCCGAGCTACAGCTGATGATGTTAGAGCTGTTTATTAAATCCCCTTAGAGCCCAGTGTTACTGCTGCAAACTCCTCGGTACAGTTAAAGGGAAACAGGCACTAATATAATTCATGATCAAGAAGTTTCTTATTAATGTACATATTATAAGTAGACTGAGTCCTCATTAGTCATTATAAATGAATTGAGTTCCAGTGCATTTTCAAGGTTATTACCTGTGCTTACTCTCAGTACCCAATTACTTTGTGTTTACAACTAATCAATATGTGAATTAGATGCTGGCTTTTTTTTATTGCTTTACTCTGTGTTGTTACTTTCCTTTTAATTTGGCTTTATTGAACAGTATATTTAAAGTCATCAAGATAAGATGCGTTGACAGTTTGGTGCTGACTTTATTTAATTTATTTATATTTTGGGTAATATGTAGATCCAACATAGTGTAAGAAGGAGCTCTGCTTTAATTACTGTGTACCGGTAGTTGTGTGGGAAATAGGGCTGTGATTTCCATAAAATCAAGTTGAAACAAATTTGTCATGACAAGCCATACAAATTTATTCAAATATTCCCCACGTGTGCAGGCACAGATTCCACAGATTTGTTGCTGCTGTAGAATTTAATTTTATATCTAAAGCACATTTTCACAAATCACAATTAGTCGCCGATGGTTTAAAAGGTGTAACAGACTCTGTGCTTAACCCTGGACAAGAGTGAGGAAACCTACCAAATTAACCCTTTAACAGGGGAAGAAATCATGGAGACCTCTGAGAGAGTGGCATGTGAGAAGTGTAATAGATAACGTGTGTATCAGAGCACATCAACGAAAAAAATATATTTACAGCATTCATGACAAAAGACGGTGTTTAACATAAATAAAGCGGTTTTACCAATGTTAAAAATATTGATACAAAGGAAAAGATTGACATTTGAAGTGATAGAAGTATTGCCAATAATAGTTTTATATTTCAGTAGGCTTAGTGTTTATCTAAGCAGTCTGTTTGTAATCCTGATCCACAGTCAGATTCACCATCATGATCACGAACAGGATGTGCCCGCGATCCTGGATCTGCAACGATAAGGCGCTGACTCTGAATAGCATTTCCATTAATAATACATTATAAAAACCAGTATAACACAACACAACTAGCAAATTAATACAATACACAGTAGAAAACGAAACGCGTGTGTAAACACTTCCACACGCAGATACTTCGGTGTTGTGTTTGTCCGCTCTCCACCGACTTCTCTGTCTCTCTGTACTGATTCGTCTTGAGGACATACAATGGATCAACAGTACAGCGCTCTCTGCTGGATAATGAAGCAGGTCAATACACACACAAGTCCCCCCAGGAGTGTTTGAATTTCCAATAAAAAAGTGGCAGCCCTCGCAGGATATCAAAAACACACTCACAAAGACCATGATTTTATATTTCTCTTCTCCCTCACATCTTTATAGATTTCTGCCACCCTGCAATCTCAGTTTATGTTTGCTGACTCTTCATTTCCTTCCTCTGTCAGATCTATTGCCCCGTCCTTCCTCAGACTTGTTCTGCTCTCCCTCTCTCTTCTCCTTTCTTTCTGTTTTGTTTGATTGGACACAAATCCAGACAAGTAGCATTTCAATTAGCTAAAGACGCAGGGGGCTGGTTGGCAGGATGGGAGATGGACAACAGGAAAAAGAAGAGATGGGAGGCTCACTTGTCTTAATTCTTTGTTTTCCTCAAGGCAGGATGGTATTCATTCAGACCTCTGTTGTTCACTTCTTTTGTCTTCTTAATTATAATTCTTGTGATTATCCACTCCTTCTCGTTGTCAGAACTATTTTGTTTTCGGTTTTCTTGGACCCTCTTATCCCACATATTCTGTCGTGAAATACAAGTTCTCCAACACAGCAGATTGCAGTAGCATTGGAGCGAGCGTGGGGCGATGATGAATAACCTTAGTGACAGCCCTAATCTGAGCTTTTGTTGGCCCTGGCTGCCGACGGCGCACACTCTCTTTGCTAATTGCATCATTAAACATGCAGCAGCTTGAATGTGACCGGGGGGGCTTCAGGGTGTGAGCTTGTTAAATCGTCCCCACAGTCGTTTTGAGACGGGTGACGAGCCGTCAGCAGGTGGAAGAGACTCCAGGAGGCGTGTGGCCTCTCCTGAGAAGTTGTTGTTTTCATTTCCTCACGAGACTGGAGTCGTTCTCTAAAGGATGGTAATCATGTGAACTCAGTGCTCTACTGGTAACTTGTTATTTTTTACTCTTTTTAGATCAACAAACCTTTTCATAAACACCTGCTGTCACCTTTTCTGTCTATTTAAGTGTTTCTCCGACTGTTTGTTTACTGGGTTTGATCTCTCTGTCTCTCTCTCTTTTTGCCGTCGTCTTTTCATGTGACTCGGCCACTGTGGATTCAGAATGTGTTGCCTGTGTCTGGAAAAGTTATGTCAAGCTTGTGCCTGATGTTCTAACATGTAAAGGAAGCAATACTCTTTAAGGTTGTGCTATATTTCTGCTAATGTACCAACCTGGGTGTGGGCCTCGAAGGCTTTGCTGAATATCTCGGGGACCTCGAGCCTCCTCAGTTTGGGAAACTCTTCTTCATGGTTCACATACAACAGCTTTGTAGCTCGACCTCCCTGGAGTCTCAGCAGCAGATTCTGATTCAAACTGATCTGTTCAATGAATTTTGAACGAGTGTAGAATGGATCCAGCCGGGACGGATGTGTTTTGTTTTGAGAGCAGAATATAGAACTGGTGAGAGGTACATTTACATTATATTGATATAGGTTCTAGCACAGTATCCAGGGAAATAATCAATCAGTCATTCAGTTGTTGAGTGTTAATCTGAGTGATGTGACGTGCTTTTGTGTTTGTGTAACTCCAGAGATTGTTCGGGCCATGACGTATGTGATCAACCAAGGCATGGCAATGTACTGGGGGACGTCTCGATGGACGGCCATGGAGATCATGGTAAGCAGCACGACTTTATAATTCATAATTTTGCCTACGAGTAAAAACGGCAGCTGTAGAACAGTTTAGGAAAAGAATGAGTTGAATGAGCATTTATTACTGATTTACCTTACAGCTGTTTTAAACTGCTCCGAGGGAGTTAGAGGGAAGGATGAAATTATGCTTTCGCCTCTGTCAAGGGGTTGGTTTGTTGGTTACTTTACCCAAAATCAACTTAGAGCTCCACAGGACTGTCCACGATACCTCTTTTTCACAAACATAAGCAGGTATACTCAGGTTATTTAAACACGGATAAATCCCCCAAACATGTGATTGACTCCTTTCTCATTTCCAGTGAAGGAACTGGTCTTTTCCCCCTGGTGCGTCATGTTTGAGGTCAGGAACACGTCCGATACTGAGGCGCCCTCTCAACTCGCTGTCTTATCCAATTTTGCGTGTTCACCCAAGTGTCATGTTTACATCACTGCCAATAAAAGCAGATAAAACTTAACTACTACAGAGTCAATTGACCTGAGAGTGAATGACAACTGGTCCCATTCACATTTCAGACAAAAGCCAGATGTCAGTGGGTTTTTTGACCAGCTTAAAAGTAGCTCAACATTGAGAGAGGGTGTTTGACATTTTCCATAATTACCCAGGGAATAATTCCTGAGTATTGATGAAAAGGGGTTAGACAGATCTATTAGAGTGGGCTGATTGAATTTAAGGGGACTGCTGGACCTTGGCAGAGGTATCCGCTCCACTGATGCAATAGCTCTTTATTGTAATACAGTTTCTGGGGAAACTTTCATCCTGTTAAAAAGGATTAGATTTTAGATCACTGAATAGAATGAGAGAGGACAGCTGCATCAGG
Source organism: Pseudopleuronectes americanus (assembly GCA_038501795.1). NCBI lineage: Eukaryota > Metazoa > Chordata > Actinopteri > Pleuronectiformes > Pleuronectidae > Pseudopleuronectes > Pseudopleuronectes americanus. The sequence goes on along the minus strand of CM076719.1, from coordinate 13,973,489 downwards.
AAAACCTTCTCTTTGTCCGAAAACACTTTGATCCAGAATAAAACTGTCAAGAAACCATTGATGTTCTGATAAGGAAAAGCAGGTTGGGTTTCTACACATTAACCACTTCAATCTCTGACACGTTGCTCCTGCACAGTCGAGTCTGTGACAAAAAGTGACAAGTTGAAAGTTTGAGGAAGATGCAAAGTGGTTTCCTCTTCCTGTCGGAAACAATCTACCTCACGTTCCAGCTCCTGCTACATTAATGAATATAAATACAGGGTGTGTGAAGCCACAGCAGAGAGTTATGAAAGGAACACGGGCCTAAGTGACAATCAAGGTCTTAACAGTCATTATCTCTCTCTTGTCTCTTTATCTCTGCAGCCTTTGCTATGAGCATGATGTCTTGATCCACGCACTCTGTGATCACAGGCAAATAGGCAGCAGATATCGTTGTAGAACACAAGCACAGATAGAATCTGTGTAATTTAGATGGCATCAATAATGAAGGGGGGTTAACACCGCTTTTCAGCGTACGTGATGAGGCAGCAGTGCAGAACTCACACACGTGCACTTACACACACACACACACACACACATATGTTGTACATGAACACAACGGCTGGAGGGGTAAGTCACGTGTAGCAGTACAGAAGGGCAACTGGTAATTGGTAAGTGGAACAATTATGCAAGCATAGATGGACCCCCCCCTGTCCTGACATGTATTCCACAGCAGGGAACATTCAGATGTGCATTCTTCGAGGACACATGAAAATTCAGATAAGAATATGTGTGAGAAAATTTGAATGCAATGCCTGCAGCGTTGTGACAGAGAATATTGATTTGATGATCTTCTATGAGCTGAGTATTTGAATTTGTGTCACGCTCTAACAAACACCCGTCTATTCCCATCTCCTCCCTGACTTTATCTCATCTCTTTCTCTCCTAACCATTTATCTTACCTCCATCTTTTATTCTCTCTTTGTTTTGCTCCTTTTCTGCCTCTTTTTTGTTTATTTTTCTCCAAAGAAGTTTTAAAAGTTTATGTCAGCATGAGCCTTAACATCACCTCCTATTTCCTTTCTCCTCCCTCTTTTGACCTGTAGGAGGCGTATTCAGTAGCTCGACAGTTCAATCTGATCCCTCCGGTCTGTGAGCAGGCAGAGTATCATCTGTTCCAGAGAGAGAAAGTGGAAGTGCAACTGCCCGAACTTTACCACAAGATAGGCAAGTCGTCAAATGTCCCTTTTCTCTCTGTTCTCATGTTCACAATTGGTTATGAATGAGTAGAGAATTAATCAGATAATAACCTCTGTCATCCGCACACAGGAGTTGGGGCGATGACGTGGTCACCGCTGGCGTGCGGCATCATCACTGGAAAATATGAAAATGGCATTCCTGAGACCTCCAGGGCCTCCATGAAGGTAGGGACACTCCCTTACCTGCACTGCTGCCAAAATAAAGCCTGAACCAGAATGAAGGTGGAGATTTTTCACAGATTTAACTTAAATCTTAGTTAAATCCATTTCAGTTAGTTCGGAAATCATGAGATAAAGAAGATCTGGTGCTGAAATTGGAGCTTTAGGAGTCAGCCGGAAGTGTTTTCATTCCTATGGCAACCTGATGTGATGCAAAAGACATATTTTCAAGGTCAAACTGTCCATCCCGAATCCTTTCAACCGAGTACACCTGTACCCCTGATGGATATAGAAGAAGGAGCACTCAGCTCTCTGTCATCTTTTTCTCTTTCATTGCCTCGGGCTACAGTCGTATCAGTGGCTAAAAGAGAAGATAGTGAGTGAGGATGGGAGGAAGCAGCAGGCCAAGCTGAAGGAGCTGAACCACATCGCAGAGAAGCTGGGCTGCACGCTGCCTCAGCTGGCTGTGGGTAAGTCTTCTCTGCCTGTCTGCTCTTTTCTTTTGATTAATGCTGTGGACCAGGCTGCCAAAGAAGGGCCCTTTTATGGTATATTACAACATATATATTTATATAGCCTATTTTTTATTGAATTATTTTGATGTTTTTATTATTATATTGCTTTTAAGCAGATGTTTGTTTGTTTTATTGGTATATTCTTACCATTGTCTCTCGGATAAACATTTTTATATCTATTCAACACTTTGTCAACCTTTTTGTGCAATAAAATAAAAGATGTATTATTATTACTATTTTCATGTTATTGTTGTTGTTATTTGTATTATTATATAAGACATACAGGACACATACAGGTTTCATTTTTCCAATTACACATGAACACACATCTTTTCATCCTACTCCATTACTATGAATTGATAAAATGACTGAACAGCCTGGAAGGAAGAGATATGTTCATTCAAACTTCAAAAACCAGTATTGCGATAGAAAATAATAGCTTTGAGTTTGTCCTTTAAGGGTTTGATAAATTATGTGCAGTCACAAAGAGAGAATAGAGGGCAAGATTAATGAGCAGTGCGCCATCAAGTGGACACTGTGTGAACATTAACCTCTGTGTCTCTTCCAGCGTGGTGTCTCAGAAATGAAGGAGTGAGCTCAGTCCTACTGGGAACATCCAACCCTGAACAGCTCACAGAGAACCTCGGGGCCATACAGGTGAGAACACGCAGAGACACGTATCACACACTGATCTTTTTAGTTCCCTCACTGCGTCCTCCACTATCCCCCAGTCCTTCCAGTCCTACTCACCTCTGCTCTGCCTCTTTCCACCCAGGTCCTTCCTAAGATGACCTCTCATGTGGTGTCTGACATCGACCAAATCCTGGGCAACCGGCCGTACAGCAAGAAGGACTACCGCTCCTAGACCAGGCAAGAGGTCAGCTGAACCGGCCTTCTCCACCACACCACGACCATGGACCCACCCTTCAATGTTCAAAAAGTCCATGGCTCTCTCCTTGGGCCCCTCTCAGCTCCAGGAACAGACAGCTTTGCTCAGCCCAGCGTTGCATCTCTGTTTGAGATCCGTCCGATTCGTCAGATCCGCTCCACCAGGTTCATCTCAGGTCCAGCCCAGCTCCACCGGCCGAGCCTCACTAGACAAACTCAGCTTTCTGCAGCCTCAAACACAGCTTCATCCATTTGTGTAAATTAAAACCAACAAGCTGCCCTGTTCTGCACAGGCCCGTTCAAATATTACTATGCACAGCTCCAGTTTCGATCCCATTCAGAGCCACTCCATCCAGAGGGCTCCTTTTTAAAATTGAATTGAATTAACTGAGGTGATCTTTTAACTGAAATCCGATGGCAAGGCAGCTCCAGCTCCTTGTTGTATTAGACAAACCCAGCTCCACAGAAAAGAACTGCAGGTGTATTTCAGATTCAAGTGCCTTGTGTCAAGGACATCTCGATTGTAGTCGGTGAGAGGGTCGTCTCTGTGGCTTCCTCTCACTCACACGCTCCCTGCTCGGCCGAGGACCATCAGGTCTCCAGCCTCAGAGTCTCTCTAACCTCCAGACTTCCACCCACCAGTCAATTTCATTTGAGCACAAAATTCATACTGAGCACATCATCTACTTCTGAGTATATTACTGTAACATAGCTAACATTAATGCAAGCGCCTTAGACGTATAAATTAGAGGAACCTCAGGAAAGAAGAGGCTTCAGTCGTGCCAGTGCTTTTATTAAATTGCTATGCAGCACATAGAATTACCACCGTGGGATAGAATCCTTTGGGATGATTACCTATGAAATGTGAAGTTTGGCGATGATGAAGAGTTTTATGAATGAGGTCTCAACAAACTAGCTCCCTGTTGGCTTGAATTAGCTGCTTTCAACTACCTACCAAATGTAATCAGTGTAGTACAGAGTAGTATCTAGTAGATATTATTGGCTGCATATCCTGAGCGTAATAACCAACAGGTGCATGTTCCCCCTTCTGTAATCTGCCTCTCTATACTTTCCCCTTTTCTACAAAGCACATTAGTAACCAACAGAAAAGGAATTTGATCATCTACTCTCCATGGGGTGAAGCAGAGGATTGTGGGATATTGAGTGTCAGTAGGAATGTGGACAGCATTAAGGGGAGAGAGCGAAGCATGTCGCCCCCATGTGGTCTTTTTCAGGAACTCTTCCTCTGCTTTATTAGAGCTTAAGAAGAGAGAATTAATGCTTTACGATCAAAAGGCGGACTACTTCGTTATGGACTCGTCCTCTTTCTTTCCTCTGAACCGAACCTGCATCGCTGATCACTTCAATGAACTTTGCACACACAGACTTTAGCATATGATAGATCTATATAATAAAAGGATGACTCCTGGTGGTCGTTATAATAACTGCTTGTTAATGGCACAATGTGAAACATACGCAAGATGTTGGGGATGTGGCAAAGATTACAGTATTTATTCTAGAGTAGTTAACAAATCTGGAATTTATTTTGAGATATTGTCATCTCTTTGAAGATGTTACATGTATATAAAGTGTTTAAGGCAGAACTTGTAACATAAGGGAAACCACGAGGAAGCCTCTGTTACATATGAGGCCTTCACTGTAATGTATGGCTGATATATAAATAAGATGTAAATAGAGTTATTTTGTTGCTCCTCTGCAGTATCGCTGCAGTGTTTGAATCTTCACACCATCCTTATCCTCCAGCCTCACCTTTTATATAGCTGTCTGTAAAGATTAAGGCTTTATTTCTATAGTGAAGCCAGATTATAGAATCTGCAACAAATAGCAGCGTTATGTGAAAGAATGGGCTTCTGTTGTGACAAATAAGGATTGAGCTATTCTGTAATGACTTAACCTTGACTCTTTCTCATCTGGAGAACAAGCCATCGCAGCGATCAGCAGAGACGTTGGCCGGCCTCCAGCTGCGTCGCTGTTTTGTCCTTGGTGAACAATTGTTGATTTGTAGCACAAACACCCTGCAGACTTTAATCAAGGGAAACTTCAGTAGGCTCCAGCGTTTGTGTTTTCTGCCAAAAACGCCGTTACACATATTGGAACAAACATCCATAAGCAGCAATCGACGAGTTGTTATCTGGTGACTGCATGTTGTCCTACAAAAGAAACATGAGAGTGGAGCAATGTTCCTACAGATTCTTCTGTTGTGCCCAGTATAGAGTATGTATCTATTATTTGGACAACGCCTCATTACACTGTGTGTGTGTAGACCCTTTTGGTGACATTTTTACCTTTTCCGATTCGGTAAGTATATACTTCTTAGATATTTCCTCCTCATCTATGGAGTCCTTGATTACAGCTCCTCACAGTGTACAACGCTGTCTTGGTCTTTATTAAGGCTGCTTCCCCAAAATGATCTGACTGGAACAACTATTGACTTAGTGAAACATCAGCTTTTCTTCAGGAAATAGTCTCAAACTATAACAAACTCCAGAAAGAGAAACAAATGTCCCATGGATACCAACAAAGATGGGGTGTTATTTGGTTAATTAGGCACTCACCTCCACCAAGGCACCAAATATACCTGATATCTTTTATAATACATATAGTGATAATATGGACAAACTGGACATTCTTCTGTCAGGGGCTGTGATCTTTGACCTTTTAACAGTCTTCTCTATTTGTTATCAGCATCAGTTCCATAACTGGGGAAACAGACCAAAGGCCAAAATGGATGAATGAATCCAGATAACATAAAAATGTGATCTCCTGAAATAGGTCACATGAGCTTTGTCTTAAGTTTCCCTAAAATCAATTCAGATTAAAGTGTGAAGTTTCTATGTTTCAGTTCCACAGACCAATCTTGTTACAACACGTCGGCTGAGGTTTAGGATGGAAAAGTGACATGCAAACCATCAGTGTACTATTTCAGTGGTCTCTCTGTAAATATCATATATGAAAGCGTGATTATAAATAAATGCATTGCCAATGGAAACAACTGTGTCCGAGTTTAAACCTGATGGAGTCATAATTTTTTTTTAATTACTGAAAATGTGTAAAACCAGTGGGAATTTATGTCGCACAACTTTTAAGAAACAATAATAATGAAAACAGATTAACCCGGAGAGTGGAGCAGCCAGTGAAACCCACACAGTCCTATGAAGAGGTTTGGACTTATGTGTGTAGAGGCTTTATTATTTATATTAATAATAAACAGGCTCTGTAACAGACTGAATGACACACATACACAAGTAAACCTGGTTGCTTTATTTGTTACAAAAAACAGAAGACAGACCTGGAGAAAAACCCTCCAGATATTTGATCATGAATTTCATGAAGTTGAAATGTGATATTCCGGCCCCCCCTTTAAACCCTATTCTCAAGTTTGGTGAAAAAAATATTCTGTAAACCCACTTCCTCCTCTCCTACCCAATCCCCCCCCCATTATCCCCTCAGCTTCCTCCCTTCTTCTTCCTTTACTTGGAGCCGGTCGAGAGCAGAGCGATGAGTCCAGAGGAGGCACTGATGGACAGAATGTAGTTACTGGGAGAAAAGTGAGTTAAGGGAAAACAGGAAGCAAGACGTATTTTATCACATTCAAACTTTGACAATACGTAGGCTGGAAAGGAGAAGACTGAAGTGCAATCAAACTTCAAAAATATAAATCTTACATAATATAATTCTTTAAATCAATGTTAATATTTCGCTAAAACGTGTTGCACAAATTTCAAGTAGTTGTGTGACAGGTTTTAATTCTGGCAGCCATGTGGATCTCAGATGTTAACTCAGCTGAGGGACTTGATGACTGAAAGGATACACGGTGGGGTTGAAGTTCCTGAGCAAGAAGAAGGAGGCGACGATGACGAGCACCAGGAACAGAGTGTTGTTGTAGAAGATGGAGAAGGTGGTGGCCTCGTAGTCGGCGACCTCGTTCTTCTTCCACAGGATCCTGAGGAGAAGAGAAAAACAACATGTCACACGTTTTAGAACACGGCCAGAGAAAAACCTCATCACTGTTGAAACCATTAAATGCCCTCATGGGTTGTATGAGCAGTAACACTCAATACATCTGATCCAGTTAGTTTGTCACTCCTAACTTTCAGGTACGTCTACAAAACTGAGGGGCGTCACCTCTCATCTTTCTCCTTGCGGGACATCTTGCGGTTGTCGGCCTCAGACAGCTTCCTTGTCACCTCCTTGGAAACAGCATCCTCACGTTTCTGGGCAACTCTACAGGACCAGAAGAAAACAGCAAGAGCCGGTCAGAGGCCTTCACTCATAGTTTCTTAACAGATTGACAGATACGATTAGAGATGCCAAGTTATCTATCAGTAATTACAACGTACTTTGGTCACACACATCAGTATTTCGTGGTTTGTCCCATGAAACGGAATAAACAAATACTGTCTTAACATCATCCTAAATACTTTTCAGAAAGATATGATAAATGCAGGAATAGATTTGAGGATCTGCTTCCGTAACAAAACAACAAATACAACCATCCAAACGTTGTTCTGGACAGGAGCAAGCAGCTGTAGAACACAGGGGGTCTGACTCAACTCACTTGTGCTTGAGGACAAACTTGACGTTCTTGTAGGCAAAGGCCACCAGGTAGGTGCTGACCAGAGTCATGACGCCGTATAACACTGCAGACTGGACCAGATCCATGTGCCAGATCCTCCAGAAGAGCCCTGGAGAGATGTGTCAATCACAGTTTTATGAGCAGATACTTTACCATGAAGTCCAGCCAGTGACTGTGTGTGTGCAGCATGTCAGATGCAACTTTCTCCAAGCGATCAAAACAAAAACTAGACTTATTGTTTAACTTATTCAACAGATTACGGTTTTTAACGTATCATCAACGTGCCTTTAGCAGCTGTTAGCATACGACGCTTTTCAGTGCACAGTTTAGTTACATTGTGCTCTGTTATGATTGGGAACTACTGCACGATGTCATAATACACAGTAGTGAGTGGAATTATATTACAAGTGGGTCAGTTGTTCCCTGTTTTCTTTGATCCAATGAATCAGTGCTAGCTAGGCTAAGTGGCTAGCTGGGTACTCACAGATGGGGATGGCAGAGACGATGAGCGCGTTGCCGTAGAACAGAGCTGTGGACTTGGCGGAGAGGTTCCTGCTGAAGTCCTGGAGGAGCAGGTCCTCCTCCGACTGCTGCTTGTTGCTTCCTTTGGGTGCCATGTCTGCGGACTGAGTGACCGGCCTGACTGCTGCTCAGCTCGGGAAACAAGGAGACTGACACGTCGGTGTACGAGGAGAAGAGGGACGCGTCAGCATAAACCCGGAAATACGACGTAGGCCTTTCTTCTTCGTTCAGACGAGGAAATAGACGATAAGCGCCACTGCTGCCCTCTGCAGGATCATGGAGACACTGCACCTGCTGACGCTAAACTGTTTGCACTTTTTTTTTACAATTGTGTGTTACATTTTCTCACTTTGTGAGTCGGTGATGTTGTTACGTCATAATCTTCATCCCTGATTGCTGCAATTTACATATCAAAATCTAAAAGCATAACTTGTTTCAAGCATGTGTAAAGGAAGGAGCAGCAGAGGAACCCAGCAGCCAGCAGGGGGCAGCCGCAGGACATCACATGGGAAAAAGCAGCAGCAGACTCTGATTCTTCTAAGGCAGTGGTCCCCAACCCCCGGGCCGTGGCCCGGTACCGGGCCGTGGGTCATTTGGTACGGGCGCACAGAAGAATAAATAAATTACATTTTTTCTGTTTTATCTATTATCCGGTCATTTTTCAAAATAAAACGGTGTTTTATTTTGAAAAACTACCGGATCCTCTCGTTTATGACTCATGCTAAACGCATTTCAAGACGCTTGTCTCGGTCACGTCACTTTTTCGCTGAACACAAACCAACACGGTATTTGTCGGACCCATTTATCAACAAACCAGGTGAATCCAGCATGTCTGTTTAAGAAGAAGATCAGCTGCTGGAGATCGCAAATGACGGCGGCCTTAAAAGTATGTTTGAGAAAACAACTCCGGTGTCCTGGAATAAAGTCACGGCAGAATACCCTGAGATCGCCACAACAGCACTAAAAACTCTGATGCCATTTCCAACATCCTATCTGTAGTGACATCGGTGGATTTTTTTTTAATTAACGAATTAATTTTTTATTTTAAATAACCAAAAACAAAACCTCTCCAAATTCCATTAAATTAAAAAAAAATCTACCGCTGTCACCAGAGGTACCAGAGGAACTCCGTAATGAGGTTCCGTAGACACACCTTAACGGCCGGTCCGTGAAAATATTGTCTGACATCCAACCGGTCCGTAGCGCAAAAAAGGTTGGGGACCACTGATCTAATGAATCAGCACTAAAAGCTCGACTAGACCAACTGCATCTAGTTGCAGGGTTTAACTACTTGGAGGGTTCACACTTTGACCACTAGAGGTCAACGTCTACATGTCGGTGCATGTGTTCAGCTGGTGCACACTTCCAATGGGACTGGCAGTGGATCTGCAGATCTGACCTCACCAGGATTACACACTATCAAGGAGGGTGAGGTCATGGCCTCAGACAACTCGTAATCCTCATAGTGCAAGAGAGAAAACACTGATTAGGTGTTTCAGTCATTTTTTAAAAGAATAATTTCAGTTTGTAGAGATGTAGGTGGATCAGTCATTGGGGAAGCATTTGGGTTCGATCCTCTGAAAATGAGCTTCCAGCTCTGCTGCGTAGGTTTTGAGTGACGTCTCAGAGATAATAAAAATATGCAGACACCCAGAAATAAAACCTCTCTCCTCACTAACAGGTAAGTAAATATGATTTATTTATAACCTACAGGCTTGTGCCTCATCCTGTTGTAGTTTTGAGCAAATGTTTTAAGATCCTGCATAAAATTCACAAGCACTTTTCATCTGACAAACATGCCACAGTGCATGAGAGTGTGGCCTCGCAGCTATAGATGCAAAACCTGGTGGTCGGGATGGACCCCTGCTAAACTCCCTTCTCCTCCTCATCTCCTCAGTCGGGCTCGTCTCAGGTCAGCCACTGGAGACATGAAAAAACCCAGACAGATACTTGACCTGCTGCTGCTGCCACAGTACTTAACTCCCCGCTGAGCTCTTCTCTTTCTTAGGCCACAGCCACACTAATACATTTAAGTTAGTGTGGCACTAATACATTTAAGTTTCTCTCTCCCTCTGTGTGTGTTTGCAGGAGCGAGCAGCATGTGCGTGTTACTGAGTGACGGCACGCAAGAGTGGGTGTGTGTGTTCGAAAGCAATGCAGAGCGGCAGGTTTGCGTGATGTCCCTGTTTTTAAATGGGGATAGAGCTTAGGGATTAACTGTGCACTTCAGGGGTGCAGGAAGGAGGCGAGGAGGAGGAGGAGGAGGAGGAGGAGGAGGAGGAGGAGGAGGAGGAGGAGGAGGAGGAGGAGGAGGAGGAGGGAGGAGGTGATGCCAAAAGGCCTGTCAGTGCCAACACAATGCCACACAAGGCTGGTGATATATCTCACTCCCACTCTCTCTCTCCGGCCCTCATGTGTAATCCGTATGTTTTTGCCAGATTGCGTTGGTGACACCACAGACATAACCACAGGGGCAGAGCCACACACTGACCAGCCTCAGGCAGCAGGGGACAAATGAAAACACACACACACAATCACAATCACACACACCCACCCACTGGACTGCTGATAGTGAGTTTGCCTGGCAGTGCTGGTATGTTTTAACTCTGTCTGACTTTACCCTTAGGAATATTTGTGACAGATCGCCTATCATCGTGAAAAATTATTTCTGTTACTCACTTGCCCAAGTGTGTGTGTGCGTATGTGTGTGTGTGTGTGTGTGTGTGTGTAATCTTTTTTGTTTAGGACCGCTTCCAATTTTAACCCTGACCTTGTCAGGACCAGTAGACCTCATGAGGAACCGGCTTTGGTCATTTCCTGTCATTTCTGAGCTCCTGGTGAAGTGAAGATTTGTGGTTGGGTTAAGGTCGGGGTTAGGTATGAATTGGTCATGGTTAAGGTCAGGGAAAAGGTTTTAGTTTGGCCGTCCACAATGAATGGAAGTCAATGGAAAGTTCTAATAATGATAGCTGAGCAAACATGTTTGTGTGTGTGTGTACTTGTAAGCATAGACTCTACAGAGTGAGGACATTTAGGCTGGTCCTCGCCTTCAGGGTTAAGACTTGTTTTGGGGTTAGAATGAGGTCTAGGCTAAAGCTAGGGCTTAGGGAATGCATTATGCCAATGAGTTTCCTCCCTAAGAAAGATGTACTAATGTGTGTGTGGTCACTCGTCTTCCTCATGGGGAGGAAAATAATGGAAGATGAACAAGAATCTGACGAGGAACGTGTGACCTTCATTAAAATCAGTATGTGTTCACATCCATTGGCTGTTAAATAGGTCACAGCTCCAAGTAATTTTCCACAGTGTTGGATAATATGGAAGTCCCCCGCCTCTGAAAAAGTAATTTACAAATGGTAGTGTGACTGAGTAGCCATGTGGCCACACAACATCCTCTGTGCTCTGATGATTAAAAGAGGAAGAACATTTATTAAAGTTTTATCACTGACATGTGGTATATGGACTTAGGATGGAGGGAACAGGGAGGGAGTTTATAGGTTTTTTCCTTTGCCGCAAAAGATCCACTGCTTAGTTGTTTTTTTCTCTGCTAACTTCAACTGAAAAGGAGCTGAAGTTGGAGACGTCATTACATGTGAATTCCTCAGTGTCTTCTTAAATACTGTTTATCTAATAAAATATGTGACATTTGAGTCTTGCCAAGACATTTTCATTGCAGCTAAAACTCAGCAGATTTGATTCACTGCCCTTTGCAGATTAGTGTTAAACAGAAATAACAAAAAGTCATGCACAAATCCAAGCACTATTGCAATCTCGAAGTCCACAGTTAAACTTCACTTGGTCCTACCAGTAATTGAATTAGCTGTATTCACATTTGTATTGAAATGAAAGTCAATGTATATATTTGATATATAAATCATAAACCCTGTCTCTTCCATGTTAGTGGAATGGACATGGGCCAAACTATAAGTCAAAGAAGGCCCACATGTTAAATACAGTTTTCTCAAAGTTGCTTTCGGCCATTTTAGGTTGTTCTTATCACAATGTCTAAGTGTTTATGTTTGCCTTTAAATTAGATTCTATCTAGTTATTTGATGCGATAAAGTCGGGATAAAACTTCATGATTGACAGCTTAGGCTGACTCGCAATTGGTCGAGAACCATGTGTCAAGCGGGACCTCGACACCGTAACCTTCCGATCGCTAAGGTGCAAACTCTGGCTCCAAATATGCAAGATGACAGCATTCGTAAAGACCAGGATGGTTTGGTTTTATTTCTGATTAGTTGTAGAAGGTTGATATTCTATTGTTTGCTAGTGTGTTACCCAAAAAACCATGGATTTAGTTCAGTGGTTACATTACATATATGCATATGTAAAGCAAATAGTAGACTGCAACTTCAAAGATGGGTGAACAAATGGCATAGAAGTACATTGCTTCCTATCACTGGTTTCTCTCACGGACACGTCTCAGGCCTCGAACTGTAATATGATGAATCAAACAGGACAACAATGTCCTTGTGTCAGTCTGAGGCGTGAATGGAGACAGGAGAGGCTGTAAAATGAACGGATTAGAGGAGGAGAGGGGAGACGGACAGAAGCACCTGGTTGACAGCACTGCGGGCGCCGCGCAACTGTTTTAGGGTCTGGTGACATCCCCCTCTGTCATATCTAGCTTCCATTACAGAGGGGATTGTGTTCGACCTCCCACTCACGCACCCTCTGCCTCGGCCCATAATGTCTAACTGCCTCCAACAGACATTTGCTGGAATGGTTGCGTGCGCTTCTCCACTCCTATCTCCTCCGTGTCCTTTGATTTATGTTCCCCCTTCGGCTCAAAGGCACGGAGGAGAACGTGATATGGTAGAGGTGGAGGGTGGAGGTGAGGGGTGGGGATCGCTCAGAGAGATGAAGGGAAGAGAACCAGTGAAATGTTTGTCTTTTCAAAGGATGCCAGACATGTGTTTACACTTTCTGCCCACTTTCACCATAAATAGTTTCCTCACCCTCAGGGGTGTGTGCTTGCAAGTGAACCTTCATGCAAGCATATGACTGTGTGTGTGTGTGTGTGTGTGTGTGTGTGTGTGTGAGATCGGTAGACCCTAGAGACCAAAACTAACTTTGATCTATTTTCTTCATTCCCTTCACTCATCATGTGGCTAGATTTATAGGTGCTAAAGCAGTACAACGTGTGCAAGCCACCACCTAGTGCTACCTATCAAAGCCTATTTCCTAGACAATGAAACCCCACTGGAAATTAGAAGCAGATTGATTTAGACTTATCTAGAAAAAGAAACCGGGATTCATCTTCTTCTTTTTATCTTTTGCAGTGATGATTGGCTGATGTGCAAGCCATACTGTGGGTGTGGATTAGTAGCTGCGGTCAGATAGACATTATTTATCGGGTCGGCCAGACCCTGGCTCGCAGATTCATAACTATCCTGATTGCGATGACACGCTCAGCTTCCCCTGGCAGAGTTATGGTGACCCCTCAGGCAGAGCTCAGTCCCAAAACAAATGCTCACGTGGTTCCGTTCCTTCACTCCAATAAACAGCAGGTTTCACCGTGTGCTCTCACAACAGCAAACAGATAAGATTGTATTACCCTGTCTTAATGTGTGGTTACAGACAAAATGTGCCCCACGGCCGGGTCACCTGCTGCAGAGTGAATTACACGTGAATTTAAATCCTTCAACACATCTAATAATTACTCCTTGCAGGGAAGATTGTGTTTGTGTGTGTGTGTGTGTGTGTGTGTGTGTGTGTGTGTGTGTGTGAGTGTGTGTGTGTGTGTGTGTGCGTCTTTCGGGGTGTTTAGTCAATGTGCAGAGACATGAAGGCTAACCTGCTGCCAACTTGGCTCGTCTCAGAAGCGGAGAGAGAGCAGTAGATGTTGACATTTTGGCAGTGGGGGGAAGCTGCTGTTCCTTCTGCATCTCAAAGGTCACGGCAGTGGGATCAGGAGCGTTCCTGTGTGTGTGTACGTGTCTCAGTGACTGCCAAAATCAGTGTGTTCAATGTGTGGGTCTTTCTCATCAATTCTGTGTGAAAAAAGCAGAGGAGAGCTATAAACAAAGATGCTGGGAGTGTTGGGCACAGCACAAACAGAATAGTGGGAATCCACCCCCCCCCCACCCCCCCCACCCCCCACTTCTCGGCCTCACAAACACTCATTTGTACACACACATTCTCACTTTGAGGATGTTTAGAGGAACTCTGTAGGTACAGTAAACATGAGACATTTTTGATTAAACAGCCCTAAAATACTCTTATTGACTGATTTATATGTATCAGAAAGATATCAGTTCTGGTTGACATGTTTAGCCTAGCTTACCACAATGTGGGAAATTTAAGTTTTATTTGTTGAACTTTTTCATGAATAGTAGCAGCATAAGGTTGTAAAAACAAAAAAAATTGCCGGAGAGATGCTAAAATGCATAAAAGATCAGAGGTCACGTGCAGATTGATTATAATAATAATAATATTAATAAAAACAATAATAACAATAATGATAACTGACCACATCCTTCAGAGGACAGAGTCTCTAGAGGCGGTCTTCTTGGGCCACGAAGACCGCGAAAGCTAAACTAAAAGGAGGTGGTCTGGCTTACACAGGATATCCTTGAACAGCTTGTCCCACCAATACTGCAGTTGCTTAGCAACAAAGCTTCAGCTGAACATGACAAGAACATTTGAATGGTTTTTTTGGATGTATACCTTTAGCTATTTCGTTGAGTTGAAGCGTGATACTCAAGCAACCAGAAGTCTCGGCCCCTCCTGGCTCAATTATCTTTCAGAAATACCCTACGTCAGTGCGGCACAACGGGATAGGATGAGCTGGGAAAGAGTCGCCAATTGAAGCCTTCATTTCTCGGGGGGAAAAAGAATGCCTTTGTCAGCCACATTTGAAGGAGCCTTTGAAATATGATGCAATCGGTCTTGAAATGCAGCCTCCAAAGGATGCAGCCCCTGAATTGTAACTGCTACTTTAAAACAGTCACTTCATTAGTGCAGGTTTAAACTTGTCATAAGGTTCTATTCTAAGTTATTTTTATTAGTGATGAGATGCTTCACTGTCTCCAGCTGACTAATGGCTGAAATACAGATGAGCAGCAGGTCACTGTGGACAATGGCCAGAGAAACTCTCTTTGCAATTGAAACTTGAATTGGAGACATTTGCCGGCCTTGACTAACAAACCCAGTTGTGAGGGCAACTGGTGGTGAGATGTGTCCGATGACGGGAAGGGTCACAGACCACAGAAGTGCAAACGCGCTGTTAGGATGTGCGGGGAATGCTCCATTTGGAAAGAAGTGCATTTCATCTGTCACCCCTAAGAAATTCTTTCATTTGTGCCAGAGGAGGTTGATGAGAGGGTCTGGCTGTTGATCTGCTGCTGTTCACAATAAACGATGCAGATTCCTTCCTGGTCATTTAAGCACTGCCGGCTAACTTTTCACAGTGTCAGTGATACCACATGAATAGTGAGAGCTTGGTTAATTGTGTCAGCATGTTTCATGTATTTGTAAGAGACTAAGATACCCTGAGAGAGTCGGGTGTGAAGAGCCAAGAGTTTAGCCGGTCTTTATGCACTCGATATGAGAGCCCAGTTTGTGTTCTTGGCTTCAAGTCAAGCTCTTTCAAGCCGGGTGTCAGATGTGCTGTGCATGATGTTCCTGGACGAGAGGTCCAGATGCCAGAAAGGTCTGGAGCGTATCCAGTTTAGTGACATTACAGTTGCATCTTTGATGTCCACAGATGATAATGTCCCTTTGGTCTCCCTGGACGCTCCTCTGGAAGAGCCCTGAAAAAAGGGAGCTGTTAGTTTGGGCCCATTTAGGTGGAGAGAGGGTAGGTCTACCAAAATGGCGTGATGGCGCTGAATGCGACTGTGGCACACATCCAAAGAATAAACATTTTGGTGAACTATGTGTTAACAGAGGAGTGGATACTGTGGGATTGTTTGGCTGTGTGTGTGTGTGCTGCACAGCTGTGCGGCCGCATACATCCTCCACATGTGTATACACCAACACATGCTCCTCAGAACATCCCCAGTGTGTTTGTGTGATGTGTTTGGATGTGTATAACAATCCATATGGGGAGCAGCATTGATCAAATGGTGCATTTGGGGGACATGTGTGAGATAACAGGAGTTTTCTCTTGGATACACTTTATGGATACGCTGCCTGTCGGACCTTCTCCATTACTGTGAATCCCAGGATCAAAGCTGAGGAGCTGCTGCAGCCAGTCTGTCTGGTTCTACTAGATATCACAGAAAGTAGATTTTGCCAAAGGTGCACAGAACCATTTAGTCATTTTGGAAATTGATTTGTTTTTCTGATAGTTGGCAGGATTACTCAAAAACGATTGGACGGATTAATAGGAAACAGAGGAAGGATGCAGAATGGGTCCGGGTAGAGCACATTCGATTTTGGTCTTGATCCGAATCAGGGGGCGGAGACATTTTTTTTTCTTTTTTCTCTTTTGACATTTTCTGATTTCTCAGAGTATAGTTCATGGATCTTGATGAAATGCATCTTAAAGGTTTAGGGCAATGATATTTATAAGCGTGTGCAATTTGGTACAGATGCAAATAAAAATCTGCATCTCGTGAATTTTAATGAGGTTTCATAAAGGGACTGTTGGGCGTATAGGTGGAGGTATGTGTTCTCCGAGTGTCATTCTGGTGTATATTTGATTTATTTGTTAGCAGGGTTTATAAAGAGCTACACAGCTGCGTTCTATGAGATTTAGTTGAGGTGTAGAACATGACCCAAAGCAGAAACCATTACATTTTGGGTAATAATACCATAACATAGGTCTTGACAGAGGTCTGCACTCTCTGGACTCTCTATCTTTCGCAAATATACTGGTCAAATTACCACGAAACCTGGTGGAGGGATGTGGTATGTGTCAGGTATGAACAGATAGCATTTAGGTGCAGAGCAGATCAGGGGATGGAGCAAGGATTTTATTTCCCTTTATTTAACATAGTGAGATAGAGCGTTAACCTCGGAGGAGCTCCGAGCACTCGTCTGGTTCTTTGTTAGCTTATCTCTACAAGTGACCTTTTTCATTTGAGTCAAAACTCCTTTAAATGCAACATTTACTACATCCCTGGCTTTATACATCCTGTTCCTCTCTTTTAAAACCTCTGGCCACACTTATACTATACAGCTCATAGTTTATGTTTGGCAGCGATGCAGGAAGTATAGTGTGACATTTATATAGTGCAAGAAAGGGAAGGGTGTGGAGGCCTGTGTCTTATTTTGGCAATGAATGTGCAATGAATGTCATTTCAGCAACAACAGATCATAAATGTGCATGTCAGCCTTCATGAGCAGCGCTGAGTCATGGTGATGAAGGTACAGTTTCTTCACAACAGAATCTCTCTCACTGGTGCTTTGTTCCGTGACCTATTAAACAACTTGAGTTTGAGAGACTTTTTTAAAAAGTCTTGCTTCTAATTGTCTCTGAATCAAACTTTATGCGAAACAGCGGCAGATTTAGAGCAGGGTTCAAATTACTTGCCAACATCTTATAATAAATTCAAATAAATAGGTAAATTAAAGCTGGCATGATACTGTACGAGGTTATTTGAGAACGATTTTCGATTGAAACTTGAATATACACAAATAGAACCATGCTTAAAATCCTTTAAGGGGGCACCTAAAGAAGGATTTTGAGATATTTTAGATTTGGATTTATGGAATATAATAAGACAACAACATTTTTAAGCCTGCAATATTTAGTACCATCTTAAACTGGTTATGAGTCACAGTCGGTGGTGCAGCTGTGCTATTGTAAAAGATTATGTCACCGGTTGAATCATTTCCATTTTGAAATAATCACTAAATGGTTTCAAGCGTTTTGTTTGATTGATGAAAATAAACCATTCAGAACATAATGGATGAAAGCCCAAAACAAACATTTCATTTTTTCCCCTTTGTTGAGATGATCCTCAATGTTGCTCAGTTGTGCTGTTTGTCCGTCAGTCTGTCTGTACCTCTGTCAATACACTGAGCGATATGGCCAGATATGAAAACGAACATGATAAATGTGTCATTATTATTTATTTTTGCTGTAACACTGGATTTTGCTACTCGATAAAAGTCAAACTCTTTTTACAAATCTGAACTAGATCACTACTGTGTTAAACCTCCTCACTGTGCTTACACAATGCCTGAACAATATACATTATAATGAATCTCAGTATATTGTTGCTATTAGAAATATTATACAGCGATTATTATTGATATTGTTATATTGCCCAGCTTTTCTCTATCCTGGTCCCAGAAGGCACTGATTGCAGTGTTTGTGACTTTTGCGTGTCAAACACCACCTTTAGTGTGTATCCCTGTGGCATTGTGTGCCGAGGGAATGGATGGCATGGTAATGAAAAGCCTATTTGCATGATATTCTGCGTGTATGCATGTATGGATGGGAATATGGAAGTAGCCTACTTTGTTTGCTGGTGTTGTTGGGTGTACGTGCCAGTTTGATCATATGTTCAAGGTGCGTGTGCAAATTACAGTTAATGTCCAATTCCCTGTGAGTGGTTGACATATTTGCACGGGAGAGTGTTAAATTTGTGTGTGCGTGTCAGTGTGGCCAAGGTCTTCTGTGAGGAGTGCTGAGCGGGTTTGCATGTGAGTGTGTAGGAGGAGGGGAATAAACGTGTTAGTCAATCGGATGCTAAATGAGGAGTGGACCAGGCGGGCAGGACGTGTGTGAGTGCTAGTGTGTGTGTGTGTGTGTGCTTACGTGTGTGAATCGCCATCCTAATGAAATGTGAAAGCCCTCCAAGTCACCTCTGCCCTCCCCCCTGCAGTAGTGACTCCTGCCTGCCCCTCCGTCCCTCTGTCTATCCATTACACACACACACACAAACACACACACACACGCACACACACACAGGTCTCTCTTATTCCCCCTTTCACACACACACACACACACTGACATGCATGCACATCTCGTGTTAACATGGAAGCGTTAGCGTGGAAAGAGGTGGGTCACGGCTCTTCTATGTCTTTTCTGTCCTGCAAGGCAAGGCTCTCCCTGTCTGCTGATACAGCTGGCAGTCCTGGAGCCTCCAGACACACACACACACACACACACACACACACACACACACATACGGTATACATGCATGCATGCAGACAGAGGCACGCAAGGCACTTGGTCATAAAGCCGCTGGCGTGAAGGATAGACGGGTCTGACACCAGGAAAGCAGACAGCCCTGCTGACATGCACTGGGGAGCATTAGCAGGATAACAATGGCGTGTTTCATCATGACTGCGTGTGTGTATGTGTGAGGATGGGTTCAGGCAATATTGTATGATAACAGCATGCTCCGGAATGAGCATGTGTGAAAGTGTATTAAAAACACCCAAAGCACCATGTTGTTGTTTTTGAAAAATGTGATTTTTTACATTTTTGACAGGTGAGCAATACTAAACCCCTCCCCCAGACAGCCATCATGCAATCATGGCTTGGCAACCGTAACTAGACACGACAGCACTGTCTAGTTTTAGATAATTCCACATGCTGCAGCAGAATGCATGGGGCTGCATTCTTGGCATATTCTGATTTTCCTTTTTTTAAACCCTGACCCAAACCACAATACAAGAGCAAAAGTGTAAGAAAGGGCTGAAGCTGTGTGGTTATTTGTCCTTGTGTCGGCCACAAGCGTGAGCATGTCTGAGGAACTAGATGAACATGGTAGTTTCATTGAAGGCCAATAAAACGGTTTCTTCAACATTATTTTGTCATGTTACAGGCTACGTTAAAGAACGCCATGTTCACACGTGGGCACGTTCACTGTTTACTATTTCTACACTGTGTGGAAAGCAGAGGATCCCGGATGCTGCTACTGCGACAGTGAATAATAACACTACTGGTTCTCCATCCAAAGTCATGACCGGAGATAGAGTTATCTCTAATCGAACACTGGCGTTAGTTATTGTTTGACAATATAAACAATACAGGAAATATCTAACATCTTGCTTAAGTGTTCAAGTATGTAAGATAAGTGTTTTACAAATGTGTGTCACAGTCATAGACTGAATATAAATAGGTTACAGTGAAATAACACAGTAAGGAAATAGAAAACATTTAGAAATCTATATATACAGTCAAAGTAGAGCAAATTAGTACTTTCAAAAAAGGCTTTGCCAGTAGAAAGGTTATTTTTAATGGAAACCTTCATGTAGGAGTGTTATGCTTCCTAGTTATTTATTGATGTGAATATAAAATACATTTATAGATGAATGATGAAGGTAATAGTTGTAGGAGATGATAGTCAAAGCTATTAGTTATTAAGTGAATCAGGGCAGTAAAAACAGAGTAATCCGTCCTTCAAACTTGTTGTGAAATCCTCATAAATCGATCAGGATGTCTTTCCTGGCACCGTCCCTAGTCCTCCTCCAGGACCTTCCTGGAAATTCTGTGGATGACAGTCGCGCTGGTGGTGAACTCAGAGGGGGTGAGGGCCGATTCATCAAATGTAGCGAGCGTACGTGTGCCTCTTGTTGTGGGAGGGTGGGGTGAGATAAACCCTCTAGTTCCAGCTAAAAAAACACATGGTGGCTTTATCTCCAACACGTAGGCAGCACAGACACTGCCGTGTATTCACACACACACACACACACACACACACACACACACACACACACACACACACACACACATACACACACACATACACACACACATACAACACATTTGCAGCTGTGTTCCAGATGGGTCAGCAGTCCTCGAGTGAATCATACAATCTCTATGACTTAACCGTTGCACAGAGCCGGTAGCAAGCAGCACATTTTCCATATTACCACCTCCTCCCCACTGCTGCATTTCACTCCCTTCCTGAACGTTTTCTACCCTCTCTCTGCTCAACTGTTTAACTTTCCCTATCCGCCTCCATATGTAGCCATCTCTGGTTTCTGTTAGAGTGTCCTATGAGGTTTACTCCACCTCGCTTTGTCTATGATTGGGTCTGTATTTCCAGCGTATGTGTGCCATCCTTTTTAATTTGACTCCCTTGCAGAGGAATAGTTCACATTTTTGTTTCCTTGTGGATGGATATATGTGAAGATGGATTGTGGGTGGACAGTTTTAAAAAAAAATCATGAAACTCTACAAGCACCTAAAAACACATCATTTAACATGTTATATCTTGTTTGTTTAAAGTATAAGCAATGTTCCTATCCTAAATAATGTGGAACATTGTATATATTAATATCATAACCTATGTTATGTTTTTCCCCTTTCTCCTTCTAAATTACTTTAAACTACTAATAAAATGTATCTATACGGTGAATCTGTCGTGAAAATCGTTAAGTACAGTGTCAAAAAACTACAAACTCATTTCTGATCGATTTTTTGTGCACGCTGCACTTGGATAAGACAAAGTAAAATAAGGAATCTTTAATTCAGGTCTTCTTTGGGTTTGACACAAGGAAAGAGAGTGAGAGGGAGATGTTATACAGTGGCACTGAGTATTATTCTAACTGTAAGAAACAATCCAACTGGTCCTTATTAGTTCTGTGTTTAAATTTTGGGAAGTCTGAACAGTCTCATACCCACATGTTAAGACTACAGAATGCAGAGCTGTGTGTCTGTGTGTGTGTGTGTGTGTGTGTGTGTTCACTCTTCCTTACTTAACTCACCCTTAATTTATTTTCGACTGACTTTCTTCCCCTCATACAGCAGTTGTATGGCAGCACCAGACCAGTAGGTGGAGCTAAAGTCTTCATATTTTCTCCATTGAATTAGTATAGTGATATCATTAATTAAATGAGCGTGATTGCTGGTGGCTCCCTGTAAAGAGACACTCTCTTGTTTTTCTTCAGTTCTAAATGGAGGTCTCAGATCAGAAAGCCCTCTACAGAGTGGGTGAGGATTCAGACTCTTATTGCTCAAGGACACTTCAGCAGAGGGAGTGTGTTTATCTATAGAAGGTCATGAACTGTGGATGGAGGACAACTTGTTGTTCATTACACCGCCCTGCTGCTTATACACTTCCTGGACTCTGTGTGATTAAAAAGCTGATTTGTCCTCTGCTTTTTTTTTCCTGCTGTTTTTTGTTCTCCTCCCTCTCTCACACCACTCTGCCCTTTTGCCAGGAAATGAGGTGATTGACTCCATTTCAAACCCTGTCGCAACACAAAGGCAACCGCTGTGCACACGCTTCCTGTGGAGAACGTACAGGGGATAAAGTTCAGGATCGGTGTGAGTCAGTTGTGCGACAACCCACACAAACACAAACAACACAGAGACGGACTGTGTCCCGAGCATCCACAGACCCTTTAAAAAAACAAAAAGGCACATGTACACACGATAACAATACTTTCACCCGTAGGACAATCTGTTAATGTGTATATCAAAGCTTGTGTGTGCGTGTGTGTGTACTCTACGGTGCATGAACGGAGGTCGAGGGGAAGCAATAAATGAAATCTCCGTCCTGGCAACAAGCTGTTTTCCTGTCAACATTGCTGTATCTGTGCAAGAGTGAGTGTGTGGGTGCTATCATTTGTGCCAAACAGTTTTTCCAGTCAGGAAACGGCAGAGTGTCATTCTTTCTATCATCCTCCACCGACGCTCCCTCAGTCAGTGATACAGCAGAAATATTAATACCATAGCCAGCGGCCCTCCAGCTCTCTTTCTCATTGTTTTTCTCCTGTTTCTCTCCCCATCCGTCTGATGTCTTTGTGTACTTGTCATTTGGAATGATGGATGGTCAGCGAGGGAGGAGGAAAGGGAAACCTAATATGACAGGATAAGTAGAAGAAATGACTATCGCAGATCAACAGAAGTAGAGACGGTAACACACACAGAGAGAAGTTGAAAGACAAAAATGTGGACAAATAATACAAATTTTTAGTTAAATCTTGTGATTTTGTGAGAACGTGATGCTATGTACACAGGTCAACGGAGCAATAAATGACATTTTACTGCCATATACTACTCCAGGGATCAAACTAATACTTTAATATCCTGGTTTCAAAATCAAAGTAAAGTTTTAAACCCCTCTACGTGAGCCTGCAATTGTTTCAAAGTTCCAAATAAATTAAACAATACACTGATGATATTTGTATTTGTGTATCATGGTGGGACAATCTGCCCTATACACTATAAATTACATGAACCTCGTGTGAGTTTTTTGTGTAAGAGAATAGCCTGTGAAGAGTCCAAGTGTGACGTGATGCTGGTACTCAGAGGGTCACATATTAAAATGTACATGTTTATCTGCTGGAGACCATGAATATGCGCTGTAATCTGGTCCTCCACTGACAATATATACTCTTTATTTCTTAGGAAATGATCCCTGACAGTGGTGAGAGAGAAAAATGAAGACGTAGATCCCACTCAACTTTACAATGAGCACTGTACACCCCCACATCCCACCCACTCCCATCCACAGTCCCAACATCCCAAATTGATGAAAAACATAACTGGAAAAAAACAAGCAGGGAGACGGAAAAGGAAGAGAGGGAGATAAAAAGGGAAGAAAAAGGAAAGCTATATAATTAGTTACTGAAGTATATTAGGTTTGGCCCAGGGAGTGTCCTAAAGTAAAGACTAGGCTATTTTGTTTTGCTTTTTATTCTCGTCCAGTAACCTTTGGCTGTTTGGAAGTTTTATTCATCAACAGCAATCACCCTGATCATGTGTGATTTCCTCTTTCCGAACTGGAATAGATACAATATGAATATAATTTACTCCATGTGATAGATATGGATGTGTCCACCCAGTGATTGCATTATCCTGTAGTATAATTACCCAACTGAACAGATGTACAACATCCTGTCCAATGGCAACATTCATACCATTTTTAGAGATGCAAGCAAAGCAAACAGTTGCCACTTCCTGAACAGAAAGATCCTCCACGTCCTCTTTTCTCTCCGTTTGCTACGGCCTCAAGTTTCTGTGGCTAAAACCTGCACGCCAGGGCTGCCAGGTCACCATGGGAACGACAGCAACACTCGGTCGAGTTGATACCCCGGTCAAGTGGCATAATAGTGTCAGTGTCAATGTCCACTTATTTGTTTATTGGCAACGATATTTTACACTTTCAGTTACTCGCTCAGTTACATTTTCAAAACTAGAAGGCCACTCATTGGTGTCGCCTTATGAAACCACACGTATGAATTCACTTTATCAGGATTTGCACCAAATCTCAAACAATCAAAGACATCAGTCCCCTAAACATGTGATTTTGGATTTTTTTCAAAATCCTTGAATTATAAGAAATCAATAAATATGTTAGAAAACTACCTATACTATATACTATATCTCACAATTTTGAAGAGTAAAATAACAATAATCGTTGATCCGCCCCCTGATCTTGATCCGATCCCAAATTCATTGCATTTATTCTTGACTCATACCCCACCCAACAATATTTCATGGAAATTGGTTGTGTAGTTCTTTCGTAATCCGGCCAACAAACAAACAAACACAGACATAACCTCCTCCTTGAGTTAATAATCAAATTCTCAGAAGCAGACATCATCTCAGGTTTACATTGTTTCTATAACCTGAGCAGGAGAATGTGGGAGACAGACGCTTGGAAAAGATTATAAAATGAAATCAGGAGAGACAAGGCAGATTTTTTTATAGTTAAGTCGAGAGGAGATGGTATAAAGTTTTTTATAGAATATGATTAATTCATTTAAAAAAACAAAAAAACATTCCTAACAACAGTAACAATGACTGTGTTTTATTAAAGTAGTCTATAGATAACTTTAAATATAATAACCAAGCTCAGGACCGATGCAAGCATGGAGAATGAAAACCAAAAATTATCTCGGCCCTACTCTCCCAGCCAACCCACACAAACACACACAGGTCACATGCGCACATTGAGCCATGTAAACACTGCCAGTAGAGCTACAGTAGGACATTCAGCCGTCTGCTCCTAAACTGATTAGAATAAGAGAGAGAGAGATTCTTGAGGCCTGCGAGAACGAAACTGAGTCTGACGGAGAAAGGAAAGTAGCAGATCCCAGCGCTCTGACTGAGGAGGGTGACATGACGGGTCAAAGAGAAACTAGGGACATCAGCTGAAGGGAAAAGGAGAGTCATACACTTAAAGTACACATTAACTTTTATACAAGGATTAAAACATAAAAAAAACAGGACTTTGGATTTCAAATACAAAGAGCTACACATAGTCAGGAGGATGACCAGTTAAAAAACGTACTGGCAGCAAGGTTATACACAATACAGAGGGTAGAGAGGTCCTTCTCTACCGAGTGAGGTGGGAGATTTAGAGTGAGGTATCTGTGGCATTCAACCCCTGCAGACCTGCTGGGCTGGTTTCTGGGTCATTCAAATTCCTCCTCTCCTCTCTCTCCTCTCCTGAGCCACAGTTTCTGCCCCATGGTCGTGTTGGCTCATGTCCACCTGCTCGGCCGCCCCTCGTCACCTCCGCCATCGCCCTCTTCTCTTCCCTCTGTTATCTCCCTGCTGCAGAGCACACAGCTCCCTCTGTGAGTGAGGAGGAGACATTTCTCTGGAACTTTTCTTCCCTCTCTGCGTTGCCCTTGTGTGTCGCTTCTGTGTCATCCCCTTTCTAACTTTTTCTGGATCCAGATATGATTAAATCCTCTGTGACGGCACAGATCTAGACAGTCATCCCTCATCTTTGTCCGCATTCACTCCCTTGCAACTTGTGTGTGTGTGCGTGTGTGTGTTTTCTCCTTCTTCAACTCACCTTCATCTTCCTGGCGTCTGCTCGCTCTCTCCAGTGAGGCGTGCAAGGCGGTATTCTCTGGAGTGTCACTTCTGCTCAAATCTGAGATGATGAAGCGAACAAAGTACATGTCAAACCTGCCCAGACTCCTTAGCACTTGTTTTAAGTAGCCTCTGCCAACAACAACAACCACAACAAAAAAACAGCCCTGACCCGGGCAAAAATATGTGCCAGCAACCTGAGCTGGCGAGCATTTTAACAAGTGTCACCAACACAACAGAGCAAACAACAACAAATACAACTCAAAACAGCTACGGCTCAACTACAAAAGCCGTGACTGTACATGTTGAAATGAATTTGTCAAATACTCTGGCTTCACTCGACTTCAGATTTTTCTGTTCGGCTAATGCAACTACCTAGCTATTAATTCACGTCAATACAGTAGCTAGGTCCGTAAAACCAACAATGGATTGAGAAGCATGAATCATCAAGACTGCAAGCAGAAATACATCATTGGCTATGCAGCTCTAGCTACCTCTGCTCCTCTGCCCATTTAACTTGGCATGAACATGATACCCCTTCCTATACATTTTTAGTTCTAACTACATGTAAAATGTTTCAAGCGTTAGCAAGAGAAACCCATAAGCTGTGTCCCAATTCAGGGACCACCTCCTTAGAGCCCAGACAGAATGCAGATGTGGGCCACCTGAGGCAATGTTGCAGCACTTCTGGCCCACTTGCAAAATAGCAAATGTGACCCAAATATCCTAAAACAAATGTGGGCCTCTTTATGGGAAACATGCGGTGCTCTGGGCAATGTGTAATAATCTGGATGTGAACCTACAGTGGCCCATGTGGTGAATGGGGAATATGGCTCAAATAGCAAAAAACTAATTCAGGCAACCTTTATCACTTTTGGTTGACATGAGGTATTGCTCTGGCTTTCGTTCCATGGGTTATGTGGGCCAGATGACTGGTAGTGTGATAATGTGGGCCAAATCTGGGTCAAACAAATTTGCTCTGCGGGAAGGCCAATCCGAAATATGACTGACTGGTTTACGGAAGATTTCCAAGTGTCGTGTCACCAGCACTTCAATTGTATTGGATTTGTCTGCAACATTTTTTACCCCTGAAAGTGTTTTGTGGACTGAAATACTTCAACCAGCCTTCCATCGGTGTAGTCGTGAGTAGATAATGAGCGGTTTCATTTTTCAGGGAACTATTCCTTTAATATAAAGATGGGCAGCATATTACCACGTTCTCCCAATATCCAGAAAATATCCACTAACATGTGGATGGCCCAATTTATGACCTATACCGCTAACAGCCATCAGGGGAGTATAGAGACGCTTTGGCTTCACCTTTTGACCAGCCGTCATGTCGTCCATCTTTATTTACAGTATATAGATTAAACAAACAGATAGTCTGGGGCTCATTGATAAAAAAAATATTTAAATGTCCTTTCAAGCAGCACTATGTCAAGTATAAGTCAATTTAATCTGAGTTTATCTTCTAACACAGCACTTCAAAAGTAGAGGTGGTGAGTGTGAAGGTATGATTTATAGAGATCATATTGCAACTCACCAGGTTGAAATATACTGTAGTTTCCCTTTAAACCCTAAAAGCTGAGACAGAAAGGAAACAAATTTAATTCCCCCATGTGTGACTAAAGAAACTGGCACCATGTGTTGTTTGTTTGTTTGTTACATAATCTGTGGTGCCAAGCATTACCCTGAAACACGTTTAAGCAATCCAAAGCCGTGTTATTTTCTCTAAAGGGGAAGTTTAAGGATCAATTTAAATCGTTGTGCAATGTCTCCTGTGGCTCGGAGGGAGCTTTATCAAATCTCTGTCCTTATAGCTGCTTTCAGACATGCACTGAACACTGCAGTTTCTCGTATCTCTCCGGAGGAGGTGTATGTGTGAAGTCAAATGTTCCAGTGAAGCCCTCTGCAGTGTCTGCTGTGTTTCTCTGCCTGGCCTCCTATTATAATGTCCATAGACATTCAGGAGAAGTTAATGTGTGAACACAGCAGGGGACCCCTGCTGTATTAACCGCAAGCAAGTGTGCCACAGACGCAAAACAATAAGAAAACAAATATCTTCCGGCGAAAAAAGTTGTGACACAGACGTAGATGTTAAGTTTGATTTTGGTGATAAGAGCTGAAGACGGTGTCTTTGTGTTGTCAAGGAAATCGTGTGACCTACGCAGTGGAGTTAATACGTCACTTCCCGCCTCTGCCTGCTGGACCCGGCAGCTAAACCTCTCGGCTTAATAATGCGTTGGATTTGATGCTGTTGAGAACTGCGTTGTGCAGAGACCCTCCCCCCTGAGTTGTGCATGTGTGAAAGGCAAACTCTGTAGCCAATTCTCCGGAATTTACCCACAGGTCATGTCTGAAAACGGCTTATGAGTTCACCAGGGTTATCTAGTCTTGAAGAAAAATGGATAACTAAAAATCTGTGAGACAAACTGGGTCCATTGAGGTGGAACACCCACTCATTTACCAGGTAGCGAGGGTTTTATGAAAAGCATTGCAACTTGCGTCATGGGAAATGTAGTCTGCAGTTAGGTACTTTTATCTTATGTTTGACTCATCAGTGGCAAATATTACTTGTGTGGCAAACTCCTAACAACAGCATTAACCACTTCAACTGTGCACTGCTCTGAAGAAACGCAGATGACTGGCAGGCTTTAGAGAAATAACTCAAGACCTGCTGACCTACAGCACTGCACAGCACATGAGAACGCGCACCGACACACACACACACACACACACACACACACACACACACACACACACGCAGACACAAACACACACACACACACACATTCACACTCTGTCTGGGGCTAATCTCCTATACCGCCTCCCCCCAAGAGCCAGAGCCTGCCTTTGATCAACATACATTGTCAAGGCACACTGGGTGACCTGTGGGTGTGTGTGTGTGGGAGGGGGAGGGGGAGGGGGGGGCAGACCACTGGTGGGGTAGGGAGGGCCTAACCTCAAGTGCTGCATATTGTTGCACTACTTCCTGCCCTCTAAGCCGTGACCCGGGAACCACGGCCAAATAGCCTTTTGTGCAGCTGACCATCAGCCTCTCCTCTGACCCTCCCCGTCTCCCTTCCCTCTTTCTTTCTTCTCATCCCCCCCCCCTCCTTGAACCTCGAACATACACTAATGCCGAACTCTTGGAATTGATCATCAAAAGAGACCACCAAAGCACACACACACAAACACACACATTCCTGTTATGTTGCCATAGCAGCATATAACCTTGATAGGCTAACATGCTTTGAGCCGGTGTGTGAGTAGGTCATTCTCACCTTTAGGGGTCGATTCAGACAAATTGGATATGACACTGAAACGTTTCCCTCTAAAGGTTAATGTATGGTGAGACGCCCAAACAGTCTTTGAAAAAGGTATCATGCTTTATACACTGACGAAAAAAGACGAATAAACTCGAAAGGTACTCAGTAGAGCGCATACCTCCGCCAGGGCTAAAGAAAGTCCCCTTTATTTGGAGCCACACCAAATTGCCCACACTCATAAGCTGCTTTCTGACGTGCTCTGGAGTGCAGACATTTCCCTGAAATGTTCTGGAAGGGCTGAATGTGAAATGCAAATGTCAAGATCTGTTGCTCCAGACATTTCGCGAAACTTCCCCTGCCGGTCTCCTGGTGAAAAAGAAGAATTGTAGAATGAAAAAAGGCATTATACAGGTAGAATACACAAACGAGAATGTCAACTTGAAAAGATAACAAGATTCAAGAGCTTTTGGTGATAAGGGCCGATGCCTTTGTCGAAGTGCTGTAAACGAAAATCATTTCCTCTGCACAATTTGTACATCATGTCCTGCATGCTCTGCAGGCCTCAACCCTCACCTAAATGTTTAAGACATTTTCCTGTTGTTGTCATGCAACTGACCCGGATGATCTCCTGCTGAGTTCTTTTCGGACATTT
Source organism: Pseudopleuronectes americanus (assembly GCA_038501795.1). Classification (NCBI taxonomy): domain Eukaryota; kingdom Metazoa; phylum Chordata; class Actinopteri; order Pleuronectiformes; family Pleuronectidae; genus Pseudopleuronectes; species Pseudopleuronectes americanus. The sequence continues at coordinate 13,943,960 of CM076719.1, read as the reverse complement.
TCCAGAATTCATGTCTGAGAACTGCTCTAGATATCCGTCCTCTAGATATGGCTGATTCTTTTCATTAAGATCCATGAATTATTCCCTGAGAAACTTCTGACAAATGCCCAATACTAAAGGATCCCTTTCTTGGCCCATGTTCCATCCTTCCAAATCTTACTGATGTTTCATATCAAACAAACCAAAAGACAGGGGGGTGAAAACACAACCTCCTTTGAAGGACGTAATGATCAAAACAGAGGCAAAGTCACACAAAGCACTGGTGACAAGGTAGCAGGCTCTCAGTCTGGTTTAACCTGACGTATTTACAGCTCTGCTAGAGTAACATAAATGAACATACCTTCAAACGTAGGCTACATTAAATCAGCTCACACGCACTTGACACTCTTAGCTGTACTGTATAAATGTTATTACCCAAAGTACTGAAAATCAATACCTGGAAAAGGCTGCAATGATCTCACCACCTTCAACTCTGCCCCAGTATTAGACCCACATCCCGACAGCAGATGAAGCACTATCATGTGACTTAGCTGTAGAAGTGCCCAAGGCCACATAACTCTTTGTGTAATGTATTTAAAATGTGCATGCATTCAGACACACTCAAACATGGGTGGACAACACGTGCAGGAAAGTTTGCGTACAAAGTATGCACACACACACACACACACGCATACTCACTAAAAATAGTTGGCATATTAGGATTGTACTCCGTCCGCACAAAGCAGCGTGCTTGTCATATCTCTGCTAATTACTTCAGGTTAAGTCCTGTTGTCAGTGATGGTGAGAGCGCCTGAGAGACAAATTTACAGGTCGCCTGACTGGTTAGATCACAAAGGGAATGATGTGTCTGTGGTTTGTATTTCAGAGCTGCAGGATAACAAGAGTGTGCCTGTCTGTGTGAAAGAAAAGTTGAGACGGTGTGCGGAGAGATCCCGAGCCGCGCTGCAGGAAGGTTCAATAGATGTGAAGAATTCCTGGTGCCATTTCTATTCCAGCAGGGACGGCAGCTTTGTAATGTAATTCCCGCCAGCACTTTGTGCCATTAACATCCCATTGAACTGCTTGAGTTACCTGGTTACATCATCTCTCACATCTATCACCCTTTGTTTTTCTGTTAGTCTCCCAAAAGTAGATTTTGGTGAATGCGAAACGCCACACATCTGAAACAGATGCACTTGTTTAGTTTTCCTATGTGTAGCTGGAACACCGAACACAAAGAGAACTGTTTTAGTCTGAGATTACCTCGAATAACTCTGGGTGTGTTCACGTATTAAAGCTGCCCTGCAAAAACATGATCTACCTTATTTAAAAATAATCTGTGAGAGGGAAAGACATTTAAAGCACATCGGCTCTGTCTGGCTGCAGCTGGTGATGCTACCTGTGTCTTTTAAAAGCCTGTTTGCCTTTCAAACTCATTCATTCAGACTGCTTGCAGCTTTTTGATTATTCCGATGCAGATTGGTTTCATGCTGCATGCAACACAAAGCAGCTGTGGGATTGTCTTTGTACCGATGACCTAAAAACACATGGTTTAGATGGGAAACATCCAGGGTGAGCCAAGCATATGCGTCATATTTTTTAATGTTCTGCTTAGGCCTGTGTTTTTATCTCCCTGATACAATGGCTTTTTCATACTTCTTCTATCCTTGTGGATACCACACGCAATGTTATATGTCTTCTGCCTTTGGCTGGATTAAAACATTGGGATAATAAAAAAACGTATACATACCCCTTATTTAGCATTATTCACATCACTGACATCTTCCCAGTATTCATGTAGCTATTTCGTACAGCCCATTAACTCCTTGTTTTGCATGATGCATCACGTGTTACGAGAAAGCAGTTACCGGTTAGTTAAAAGTCGCTTCTAAAAGCATTTCTCGGAGGTGGTAAAAGACACACAGAACCAGTTTTGATTTGAACACTCGTTACAAGCTGTGTTGCTGACTCACAAACTGAGGCACCTGCTATGGGCGTTGGAGGTAACACATATCCGGACCTTTAGTCATATAAAACAAACAGTGCCAGGTCACTCACATGCTATCCGCCACATCACTGAAGCCTGATCAGTGGTGGAAGAGTTCATCAGATACTTGAGTTACATACTCAGACGAACAGATACTTTACGAGTCATTTCCCTGAGTAAAAATAAAGAATGAACTTTTTGCACTCATACAAAAAAGTATATTAGGCATCATGTAGTTATATAGATGTTTTACCTTCAACCTTTAACCCTAACACAACGCACTCCGAACAGTTTTGTAAAATCTAATAAACCCATTATGATTCCTGTGAGAAAAAATGAGTGGCCTATAATGACGGTAATTATACACAGGAACTTTCTTCCACTGCCAGTCCGACACTAATCACCTCAATAAAGTATTTTTGGTTTCCACACAGTGGAACAGTTTGTGTGTAAAACAGGCGTGTCAAGGCTGAAGACCTGTCACCGGCGTCAACTGATCTGCCTCCAGTAATTGTGCTGTGTGCAGGCATGTGAACTGATAAGATTCAGAAGGGCGGGGGGGGGGATGAAACACAGCACCTTTACCCCGCCACTTACAAAGACCTGCCCAATGCCCTTTCATGTGCCGTCGCTTCACAGAATTAGTCCACTGTCTGTTTTATTGGGGACTGAGAGAGAGTGGACGGCCGCCGCGGGTTTTCCAAACACACCTGGGCTCATGTTGCCGCCCTGGAAAGCATCCGCCCTGCTGCTCCGACCTTTGATCTACTTTTCAGGGAGGCAACACGGCAGAGGTTTATCCACTGGGACCGATGAAGTCTCAGTTTTTGGCTGCCGTCCACTATACTCCCGAGTTTTTGAGCACGTCAAACCGAGAGGTTTGGAAAGGCTGTTGACTCTGTTTTAATTTGAAAAACTCAGGGGAGCGTATTAGACACAGTTTATATATTTAATATTAATATGAACGGAAAACGGTTGTAGCCTCAACGACAGTTCTGCCTCATTGTTGCTCCCACTTCTCACCATTGTCGTTACTAGTTTGTGGTATTTTCTGTAACAAAGCAACAAACTTCAGAGTGGACAGTCTGCTTCCTGTTAACACCAGCATGCACATGACCAGTGCGTGTAAACGGTCATGTGGTATTTCTTTTCAGGTGTGTTAGTAGCACGATGGTTATTACTGATGCAGAGCTCCAATGCTGGTGTTTAAAACGCTGTTTAAAACCTATGTCTGAGAATGACCTTGTTTTTGTGAGAGTTCCTGTTTCCTGACATATAAATACTCTAATAGTACTCTCAGTACAGGTGAACTCTATGGTATGCTATTTTTAATCTCACGACTACAACACTTATGCCATATTCCTTTAGGTTACTATCAATCATAAGAGCAGCTCCTTCCCAGCTGTATTAAAGGATCATCGCAGAACTTGTTGTTTCATGCGCCGAGCTCCCTCACTGACTTTTGCGAGACAATAAGTGAGCAGGGGTTGGCAGGCAGGTATCTCTTTTATTGGGGCGTCCTCCGGGACAAGTCGCAACTCGAACAATGAGACTTCGTTATGGTTGTCAGCTGAGGAGGAATGCTCGAGAGCGGTCGGTATGCAACCAGGCTCTCGTATAGTACGTCAGCTCCCCAGTGTCTTCAGCTGCAAGCATGTAATTTCCCAATTACTAACCCTCACTGGAAGCTGCTCTGACGAAATCGGTGTTTGTCTGCATGGCCGTACGTTGGTACACATTTATGTTAATCTCTAACCTCTTGAACCACAGCTAGTGGCCCGCACGCGGAGAAGTGAACCACTCATGAACAGCGTAGCCATCCATTGGTGGTTTGTGGTGTGAGGGGATTTGCATGTAAATAGCTGCGGTGCATAAGCACAAATGCCCTTTTGACCCTTTGTCATTTAAGTGCAGGGGTTAATGGTGGCAGATGTTACAAAACACACACATGCTTAAACCCAGCTGAGAAGGGTTATTAATAGATAATCAATCTCATGGATTACATATTCAATTTAGTGTTTTCTCTTTCCTTAGGGGGAAATGAGGGTTACTTTAATTTCCTGTTATTTCACTTTTTAAAAGAGTAGGGAAAAGAACAAGGCCAAATGTTTCATCTATCTATTATCTCTCATCCTCACAGAGACAACTCTACATTAAAACTAAATGAGTTAAATGCTTGGCTGAGTATTTAGATGTGGTTCCTTAAATTGACTTCTTACAAAATCCTGTTTCTAGTTCCTGTTGAAAGGGGACAGCAGGTTTTAACTCTCATAACGTGCTTGTTAAAGCCACACAGCTGAAGCCACATAGATACTCCTATGTTGAAACTGATACAATGATAACACCAAGCTTCTCACATGAAAACCACTGAACTCTTCTCATCTGCAAACAACGAAACTTGCACCGGAAGACACTTGCAGCACAACAGGTTCTTGAGAACTACTTGTGGTTAAACAGGGAGGAGAGGGAAGCTGACTCAGTAAACATTACACTCCCTGATGGAAATTTGATCAGTTGCACGGGACAGAGTCTGGCTCCTTGAAAACATTATTAAGAAACCAGTGGATGTTGGATTAGTGTATGAAAAATGAATCACCTCCCTCTATATCTGCTTTTGGTGGAATTATAATCGTGTCTCAGCAGGTTTCATGTTTAGTCTCCTGTGAAATTACACGGCGGTCTTTGACAAAACAACCAAATGTTCTCAGTGCAGTTTCAGCTCTTCGGGAACTGTCAATTTAAGAGCGATAATCATCTTCAAACAAGACATTATTAAGAATATATTTGGAATGACAAAATCCTTTTATGCACCGATGTTCTTGTTCACTAGACACGTTAACTACGAGGTTTCTTCACACATTTTTGGTGGTGGAGTGTATTTGCTCAAACAAATGACCTACATTCAATCAGCCTTCATGTATGATGCATTGTTACTGATAAGAAGCCTCAACTGCACCTAACTGAGCTTAACAAGACCAACTGCCACCTTCAGATGCTGATCGGCGCTTTCTTTTGAGAAATACCTCACGATCGGTTTAGAATTTATAACTAATTACTTTATTACACATGATTAATTATTAATTTAGCCATTGTTAATTATTTGTAGGTCATTCTAAGGCAGACTTTGGGTTGTCATGTTGAAATAAATATTTAGTTTGTACGTGTAGTGGTGTATACGCATTACTATTGAGCCAGTTTCAACAGTACTTTTATTGTGTTATTATGTTCTTATACGTGAAAGACAAACTCAGAAAAAAGGTCTGGACAAAATTCTCTGAACGTTTTCCGTTCATGCAAACAGCCTTACTTTACTGGTTTTAGTCTATTTGCATATTTGTTCAGATTGCACATGTCCGTAACAGGAAGTGGGGGAAATATTTAAAAGATTGGGTCTGGACATTTTAAAAGGATAGTCCACAGAAAAAAAATGAATTCACTTGTTTTATCTACTCACTGCTATGCTGATGGAGGGGTGGGTGTGAATTGTTTAAACGGTTTAAAAGACTCCGTTTTGAGTCTAATTTGAAAGTCGGGTCTTGAGGACACAGGAGCGGGTTTTTATTTTTTTTTACGTTTGAAGAAGTTGTCGACAGTTACTTCAATTGTATTGGATTTGACTGCTACTCTGTTTACCCCTGAAACTCCTTAGGTGTTTTGTGGACACTTCACTCCACCCCTCCATCGGCATAGTGCTGAGTAGGTAATGAGTGAACTATCCCTTTATCCCTTAGGTACACAATGCAACGGGGGCCACACAAAAACAAAAAACTTGGGGGCTCTAAAAAGATGAATCCGCCCATGTCAAAAAAATATTTGATTATGCTAATGAACACTAGTGAGCTACAACCATGGATCTGAGTGTTTTACATGTTATATTATTTGTACACGGAAGTATTTGTGTCTAATTTCATTTGGCAGTTGGGGAAGTGTGTTGTACCAGTCTCCACTTATTATTCCATCCGGGGCCCTGGATATAGGGCCCCCTAGGGTCTCCACACCCCCATGCAGCTTCTTCCGCTCACCAGCAGACGCCTCCCTCCCTGCCTCCCTCCCTCTCCCCGCCTGCTTGCAGCGGAGCCCCGCCTGTGAGCAGGTTACGGGGCGGGGCCTGGCTGCGCGGAGCCGGGAGGCAGCAGCGTCTCTCTCCACAGCTGTGCTCCGCTCTTTGTCGGTCTGTGTTCTCAGCTCCAGCGCCTCCTTCCTCTCCGCCAGACGGACACAAAGAGAGGGACGGGACGGCATGAAGTCAAACAAGACACGAGCATGAGAGCGGCGGGGGCAGCGGCGGCACACGAGCAACGCTAACCGGACTACGGTGGCGTCCAGACACGGATACTTACCTACCAGGCCTTTTTTTATATCCCCCAGACTGGACACGGAGCTCCGCCGATGTGCGCACTGGATTTTACCCACCAAAGAGTGTCGAGACCAGGGGGAGAAGGGCGGACTTTATCGCGCAGGTAGGGTTTTCTTTCTGTCGTGTGTGTATCAGAAATACAGCCAGGGTATCCGACGTATTCTTAAATCCGGTCGTGTGTTAAAAATTGACCCTGCCTGCCCACTGCGGTGCTTCTCTGACGGGTGTATTTTATTTTTTTAAAAGCTAGTAGAAAAGCTCCGGGTGCGTCGAACAACTGCTTCCCCGGGACGGAAGCGCTGCTGTGGGGGAGGCGGTGAAAGAAAGCTCCGGTCGGGGTGCCCCTCGTTTATCTTTTGTCGCTGCTCCGCCGCAATGCCTTGTGTGTGTGTGTGTGTGTGTGTGTGTGTGTGTGTGTCTGTCGACTGGAGCCTACGTGCAAACTTGCTCGGGCTGCGGTGTGTGAGCGGCACGTAGACGGCAGTGGCCTCGTATCGGACCCGTGATCAAAATATCTAGTCCCGAGAGAGAGAGAGGGGTTTTGTTACAGCGGTGATTTTATCGCTGCTGCTCCTGAGACGCAGCTGTAATTGCGGGCATGACGTTATAGACACCCGGGTAAGAAAAAAAAGAAGCTGGAGGACGGTGTCCTGCTATGATCCGTGTTTTTTTCTTCTTCTCATATGATTAATCTGAGACTGGTGACTCCGGGCTCGAGTTCCCCACAGAGGGGTTAGGTAATATTTTTTTCCGCTTCACTTAGCGCCTGGTCCACAGGAGAGTCAGCGGAACAGACTGTTGCTGTAACACCCGTGTAGGAGCCTCTCATGTCGGATCCCCGGGTTATATCTGCAGGGTCGTTATGGGATCACATCAGCGGTAGTGTATTTATTACAGAAGGTAACGCGGGTTTCGTTTCAGTTTTCACGGAGCGATGCTTGTACCCAGGAAAGGAAAGACAGATATTTATTAGCTCGTATTAATCATCGCTGTTTACGACAGGATGACTCCACTTTGGAAACTGAAGAATCGGAGGTGTTTACTTCAATGACTCTCTCTTTCTCTTCTCTTTTTCTAACAGGACTGTCGGGGTGTAGGAGACGACCATGGATAAAACTTTGCACATTCTCCAGAAAGCCGCAGACGCGGGCGTACCTACCGGCATCTCTCTGGATATGAGCCTAAACATGGACGAAGGGGAAGGCTTCACGGAGCGGCCGATCGTGGGGCTCCCGGACAAAATACCTCTGGTGAAACCTTATTTCAAGAAGAAGCAGAGGAAACTGGACTCCAAATGTCTCCACCGAGCCCTGGAGGACCCCATCCTTACCACGCTACTAAGCACGGACACGCTGGTGTCCGGGGATGGGGTGTTTGTTCCCCGGAACCAGCCGGGTCGGACGCCGGGCAACCTGTGCGCGGCGGCCGTGGTGAAGCAGGGCCGCTTGGGGCAGGTGTGTCTCAAGACCCCGGGAGCTGCGGACGGTGCCGCTGCCGGGGCTGGGGTAGCGGGGCTGCTGGCCCGGGACGGGGATGTGGAAATAGCCGATACTACTGCGGAGCTGGAGGAGACGGAGCGACGAGGGGAGCGACCCAAGATCACCGACCCGACCCCCGACAGCCGCTGCTTTCAGCTGAAGCCTGCCCTCAGGGCAGCCGGGAACACAGTGACAATAACGCCCCCCGTCAGGGATATACCTCCCCTGGCTGCCCCCCAGGCCCCTCGCCAGGAGGGGCCCATCAAAAGCAATGACCTCTTAACCTCTGGGGCTAAAAACCTTCCAGTCAAAGACTGTGCTGGAGTTCAGGACCCCCTTCCCCTCCTCCTACAGCCCAACAAAGGAGTACTATTTCAGGATAAAAGTGAAGAGGCCTCCCTAGACCTGGTTTTCGAGCTGCTCACTCAGCTCCAGTATCACACGCACCAGTCAGACTCAGTGGACATCTGTGTGGATTTCCTACAAGGACAGTGTGTTTATGGCAACGACTGCGCCCACCACCACACTGTGCTGCCCTTCCACTGGCAGATCCACAGGAACAGTAGTCAGACGTGGCAGAGCATAGCGGATGACTCCCAGGAACAGCTGGAGAGACTCTACTGCAACCCTGACAATGAGCAAGTCAGGCTCAAGTTTCAGTAAGTATCCCACTATAGCATTTACTGCAACCTGCTGGTTTTTTACATATTACACTGTGTATATACCGTGTCCTCTACATACAGGATCCCTCTGTGAGGAGAAGCAACACCCGTGCTCTTCTCTAATTTTATTTTGGATCTGTGTCTGTGGGTCGGGGGTCAATTCGCTTTCAGTTCAATCAGTTCAGAGCAGGAAGTGAAACTACAATTCATGCACTTGTGGAAGGGCATCAGCATTTCTGTTCATTGTGGGCACAAACACTGAAATGATACTGAGAATAACTTCTCTAAAAACTATACACTTTGGAATAACATTCAAGAATTCAGACAAAATCCTCATCCTATATCGATAGGGTTGAAACAGACGGGACACTGCAGCCCCACTGGTACATTTCCCTGTTGTAAGTGCTGCTGAAAAGGCTACTGTGCAGTAAATTGATAGGCACTTGTGACATGGCAACAATGGTGCAGTAAGCTGATAGGCTGCTTGTGAATGATAAGCCACTTCTGGTTCGGTGTGATGGAAACAGTAGACCTCAGCCCAAGCTCCCACTTCAGTTTCACCACCGGTATCAAACTGAAAGCTCGGACTCCACAGCTGCTCTGTGCATGTGTGGCTATAATGGACTGTGGCCAAGCCACTATGTCCGTATGAGGGTTTCTTTCTTGACTCTTTGCACAGTAAATGTGGTTTATGTAGGCATGTTTGTATATGTCAGTCACTCTATCTCCTGTGTTTGTGTTTCTGGCCTTCACGTCTTCCAGTTATTGTGTACCCTTCATCTATCACTTTATTTTAACTTTCGTATCAGCTATCGTGCCCTTGCGGAGGCATGGCACTCCATCTCCCGGCCCTGATATCGGTTATCTATTTCCTGTATTCCCCTGCTCCCAACGCGAGCCCGGTGATTGGCCAGAGCTGCATCCCAACCAGACTTAACAGCACTCATGGCAGAGAGCTGTGAACTTCCCTGACCCTCGATTGCCTTGTGCGGTCACTGACACAGACGCACTTGGCAGCTTCTCTCCTTCCCTCGGTCATAGACTTGCACACCACTGTGTACACTCGCACAAACACACACGCACACTCGGCTTGGCATGCAGACGCTCACACGAAGCGGCTGCACAGAGAAGCTCAGTGGCTTGCCCTGCTCACACGCACGTCTTTTAGCAGACAGAGATAAACCTCTCTTTCACTCTCCCACACACTCACATAGATACACACACACACACACACATGTAAGCACTTGGCAAGCCCTAGTAGGGGGACATAAATGAGCATGCACTACTTCCTGTGAAAGTGTACTGTATGCAGGCGTGTTCACACACAATGGGAAATGTTTTGAGGACCCTGTTGACCTGTGTTTGTTGTAAACACAGGTCAACCTCATTGTTTATTCAGTTTATATCCTCATTAGTATATCCACACATATGTCTCTCTCGTTTGAGGTTTGTTTTTTAAATTTACTGTGCTAGCCATCAAACTAATGGTCACTTCCATAGATGATTATTTTCTTATCTAACCAATTTATTGTTGGTTCCAAAAAAACACACTAAACCTTCCAAAATAATGTTGACCTACTCACAATATTGAAAAGACAAATGTGACATCTTGAAATTACTTCTGTGGTTTAACCAGCAGACCAAGAATCAAAGTAATTATTAAGTCATATTTTAAAGAAAAGCAGCAAATCCTCACAACTGAAATGCAAACGATGGAGACCACTTGTATTTTCCTGTTTGAAACATCAGCTGCAAGTAAGTTTTCTTTTAATCAAATAATCAACTCGCCTTTTGGCTCTAGTAACATTTGCACTTGAAAGCAGACATTATTAAATAGTAACTGCCTTATTTGTCCTGAAATCAGCAAGCACTCAATTAGCCTAATCACTGTTTGATTAAGGCGTATATGTCCTGAGGGCAACTCAGTTTGATTAAAACACCACATTAATCTTCTTGTGCACAATCCTGTCCAACCTCTCAATCTGTTAACATAATCAGAAAATTCAAGCACTTTGTTGTCACATTAATGTCGTCCATGCAACATAGCCAATGACACAGCATAATCATACCATTAAATCCTCCAACCCCAGACACATCCACACCCTCGATCACATCATCAGACCCTTTGTGAACTGCACCGGCCTTTGAACGGCCATGTGTTGTCTTTGTTTACATCTGTGTGGACTGCATACACACACCGGTTTGTGTGTGTGTGTACAAAGACTTGTATGCCTCTGCGTGGTTGACTTGTTGACTCATGTTTCAAACTGAAACTCTATGCAAAGTGCATATTGCCCCACAAACAGGATATGCACCTGGTGGTGTCAACCCAAGTTCTTCAGAGGCCTTTTGAGGGTGTTCCACTCTCATACAGTCAGACAGGACCATCTGGCTCACTTGCCTGAAACTCCGGCAGAAACCAAATACGCCAAAAAGACTCTTATTACGTTTTTAATGAACACAACAAAAGTTCACAGCATTAATATTTGTATTACTCAGAGATATGTGCTCTGGTTCTCGGTTATTTTGAATTACTTAGAACTAATTGTCTTTGGATAATCACTTATTTCACATTGCCAATTAATTATTCTATTCTGGACACTAAGCAACCAATTAACATAGTTACTGTCTAATACTTTCTCATCATAGCCATTATTAATCACAAACATTTCTTTTAGTTTTTGAGTTCTTCCTCGAGGCTCAGGCATAAAACTCAAAAATGTGTCTAAAATATGTTGGCAGCTTTTCTAACCCTGATCCTTAAACAGGTTTGTCTGTTTGAGAATGGTAGAGTGAAAACGTAAAGCATTTAACGTGACGTGGAACATTCTCATACCCGAAACACATGACCTCTCCGACAGGTTTGCAGGTTTCGTACACACCGGCTAATTCCTGTTTTTCATATTATTACATTTTTGAAGTGGTTACTTGGGTTTTTGCCCTCCTTTCAACCTAGGTGAGAGGTCAGGAGGGTGGTCGACCTGCCGTTTGTTGGGTGTGAAAAGGATTCAATTCGTTTTTCGGGGGCATGTTGACACTGAATAACTCTGGAGTGGTTTGTGAGAGGAACAGTCAGGAAACTTGTGTAGTGTTCACACTGTTGTGGTTATTCGGTACTTGGTTAAGTCGTTTACTTGGGAAGCTTTGTGTTGCACAGAGTGTGTGGGCTCTTTCATACTTCCATCAGAAATGCGATCCAGGCTATCTTTTCATTAACACAAGCACACACACAGACGGAGGCATCGCCATGGCTACCATGGCCAAATGATAACATTGTTAGTGATCTAAAGAGCATCAGATGACTTAACAAGCTCTTCTGTCGGTATGGTAACACAGGCCTGTTATGCCTTCTGCTTTATATGTGTGTGTGGCAGAAAAGGAGTAGACAGAAAAGAAAGTGTGTGTGTTCTGAGCTGTTCCCATGTGTGTATGATCCATAGCGCAGGTTAATCCCATCCATATGATAAGCAGGAATGGAAGACTGGCTAATCCGCTTTAGTCATGAACTCAGCACTAAGGAGGAATGTCACAGTCATCGCTTCTAAAAGTTATACTGTAATAATCCTCTGCCGTTCCCTTTTTTGTGAACAGACTTTTGCTGCGTTTTAGTATGGATATATGAATGTATCAGAACGTATGACAAACAGTTTTCTTCTCCACAATGTGACCCTTGTTATTTACAGGAACACACACCAAATCTCTCGTAATTACACCAAAATCTTGTTATATCTGCACAAGAGGGAACCTTAAGTCTAGCTGATTTGTATGTTACCACAACGAAGCACACATTTTGTATCTGGGAGAGAGAGAGGGATGGAGCTAGAGAGAGAGAGCGAGAGAGAGAGAGGGAGGTGTTCTGGTCGGCCAGGTGATAAAAGCCTTGCTTGTCATTAATTGACATAAAAAGTCACCGAGCACCAAGGGCAGAGCGACCTGACACCAATGTGTGTGTGTTTATATCGTGGGGGATTCCATGTTACCTCATTGCGTTCAGGATGTCAAGGATGGTTGTGTGTATAAGGGCTTGTTACTGATTGTGTGTGTGAGAAGCAGCAATGTCAGATAGTCAGTCTAAATGTGTTCTCTGGGTGCGTGTGTGTGATTCTAATGTGTCAGACAGACCATGCCATGAATCAGTGGGGCGAGGTCTGGGTCGCTCTGCCTTTTATTACTCAGAGTCTGCCTTTATCTGTTTTTTCCCGTCTCTCTCAATCTCTTCCTCATTTTTCTCTTATCTTGCGTGGATCTTTTCGTCCTCTATACGTTTCCTCCCCAGCCTCTCTTCTCCTCCCCCTCTCTCTGTCTTTGTGTCACTATTTCATCCCTCCTTTGTCCCTCAAGGGCCCCAGAGAGGTGTAAGAGAAGTGGAAATGTCTGCGAGATATGCCTCTGCACTCAAACCGTTCACTCTTTCTCCCTTTTCCTCTATCAGATCTTGTCTTAAGTGTTATTTTTAATGTCAAACTCTTTATCTCCTCATCTTACTGCTTCACATTTGGAACCCACGGTGGCTTTTCAATTTTCAGAGAGAAGGTTAAAGAGGACACACTAAACTATGAGCCTCATGATGTGGTGTAGAGGAGGACAGAGAGATATGCTCTTTGAAAAACAATCCGGGACATGCAGGAGACAGCAGTGGACATTATTTACTGTTCTCTCAGCTGTGTGTGTGTGTGTGTGTGTGTGTGTGTGTGTGTTGTGTGTGTGTGTGTGTGTGTGTGTGTGTGTGTGTGTGTGTGTGTGTGTGTGTGTGTGTGTGTGTGTGTGTGTGTGTGTGTGTGTTGTGTGTGTGTGTGTGTGTGTGTGTGTGTGTGTGTGTGTGTGTGTGTGTGTGTGTGTGTGTGTGTGTGTGTGTGTGTGTGTGTGTGTGTGTGTGTGTGTGTGTGTGTGTGTGTGTGTGTGTGTGTGTGTGTGTGTGTGTGTGTGTGTGTGTGTGTGTGTGTGTGTGTGTGTTGTGTGTGTGTGTGTGTGTGTGTGTGTGTGTGTGTGTGTGTGTGTGTGTGTGTGTGTGTGTGTGTGTGTGTGTGTTTTTATGTGGTTGAAGTCATGTTATTCAAAGCTATTAGAGCTGAAAAACAAAATCAAACGTAGCACACTCAAAGACATACCTGGAAATTAAATATTTTCAACACAAGGACATAAAACGAACCCATGACATAAAGGTAGTGTGTGTGTGTGTGTGTATGTGGAAGCCTTCGTCAGCAGGTTTGGTTGTCTGACTTACCTAGGCGTGACTGGACGAAGGTTGCGTGTGTGTACATGAAATGGGTTGAAAGAATGCGTGCGTGTACGAAAGTGAGCGAGCGCTCATGTGTTGTTGTTTTTTTTCTCCCTAGTCTGTGACGTTCACAATAGCATGACTGATGCAGGTATGCGGGTTCTTATGTGTGCAGCCGTGAGAAAGTTTGAAGGTGTGTGTGTGTTAAAGGCAGTGTGAGGGATTATCAACCGTTTTTAACATAGCATTGCGTTTTTTAAAAACCTTTATTGATTAATTAAAAGGTTTCGCTATACTTCTTTTTTCCGAGAAACATCCTGCTCTCACATTCTGTACTGATCCACACATTCACACCCGGGAGCTACCTGACACAAGAGCAGCAGCAGCAGGCTCGGTGCATGGTTCAGCGCCAAGTTATTTATGCTCAAGGGCCTCTTACCTTCGCCTTTAGCATACTAACACTCCCTCCTAAGTCAGCAGCAGCCTTCTCCATCCAAATGTCAAATTCAAATACGCTTCTCAAGATCTCTTAATTTCAATTCGCATTTTTTCAGTTGACTTTCTTGTGTGTGTGTTTGTGAGCATCCCGACATTTTAAGCATGGCCTTGCTCGTGTAGACCATGCCGGAGTGGGCGTGCCTTGTGTCCCTTTCCAACTTTTGATTGGCCTCCGGGGCCGAATGCACCGAATCTCAGTGCACTTAATTTAACCGGCGGAATTTTATTTTTAGAACGGCACAAATCAATCTGTGTGTGTGTGTGTGAGAGAGAGAGAGAGAGAGAGAGAAAGAACTCTGTGAAAAACTTAAGCCTGACTCCACTGGAGACCTGTCCTCATCTGAGTGGTTGAATGAGACAGAGATATAGTGGTAATGACTGAAATGTAAATGTGACATATGTCACTTAAATTCCTTGTAATAAAACCTAAATATATACAGGTTTGTGTGAGTGGGTGCATCGTAGGTCACTTGAATTCACAGCCATCTGCGAGAGCTGTTGTGATCGTGACGGACCACTCCTGGGAGAAACTGTTCTGTTCTCAGAAAAGGGCATGCAGGTGCATCTACTGCACTTTCTTGTTCCGACAGAAGAAGAAAAAAACAGAACAAAGAAATGCGGAGAGCCAGAAAGAAGCAGTGAAACAGGGAACAGAGCAGAGAGGTGATAGAACAAAGTGAGACAGAAATTGAGAAAACAAAGTGTCCAGATGTGAACTGAAAGATGTTCTGTTCTCGCACTTAATATGGGAGTGTGTCCGTGGAACCCATTTCTAGTATGTACTGCCTCTACCTTTATATTTAATTCTCTGTTCATGCTCTCGCGTGAAACCGAAACCCCCTTTTTTTAGTTACTTGAGAGGAGTCCTGGAGGACATCTGCTTTATAGATCCTTCTCGTAATTGCGTGTTCTGCCGGTCGCTGACTCGCTCCTCAAATACCGTTTAGTGTTTCCGCACGTGCTCAGCAAGTGAACTCCTGTTTCACTTCCTCTTACAGAGATGCAGTCACATCATGACTTAGCAGCAGCACAAGCCGTAAATATAAGAGTAACTCATTTTAGCATTCGTGTCCGTGTGTATGGAAGTTGGTTGGGAAAATGACTCAGCAGCTCATTATCACTGAAACCATGTGTGTCCAGTAAATGCACTTACATGAAACTGAATACTTGTATACTGTGTAGCCATTATAATATGTGGTTTCACTTCTGTGTCTTCAGGGTTCACACACTCCCTCCTTTCTCAGCATCCCTGTGTTATAGAAACTATCTGTAATTGCTTCAGTGCTTTATTTAGCACAGACCTGACACACACACACACACATTACCAGAACTCAACCATTGCTTGACACGCACACACATTTCGGGACATGCACTCTCACCAATGTCTCACCTTTGACATTACATCCAATTAGTTCCCCGGCAAAAATCAATGAGCCCATTAACACTTTTTACAGGCTCTGTGTGTGTTTGTGTGCGTTTTACCAGTGTGCGTGTTTTGTGTCTCTCTCTGTGTGTATCTGTAGCATGCAGTGTATGTGTCCGTCTGCCGTCCATGGCGTAGCGTGCGATTACATTGTGTGGTATGTCTGACCCAGAAACCCTTTGCCAGGGGTCCTATAGAGAAGTGTAAAGTAGAGAGACTGATGCACATATACAAACACAAGCTCACACATGCATTCACACATACATACATACAGTGGGGTTTTGACCCCCGCTTGTCGAGACTAACTGGGGTTAAGGGAGGTTGTATGTGTGCACAATATAGTATTATGTGTTTGTACTATATAGCAGATGGTACGTTAGATATTGTGTGTGTTCACTGGAAAGTGTGAATATACTTATGGTTCAACCTTTGACCAGAAAGCTTAGCATGACCCCATCATGTTTTTTACAGTCATCCGCTGACGTGCCCTTGAGCAAGACACATAAGCTTTGTCTAAATTTTGAATGAATTTCCCCATTAGCAAGAGTGATCGAGATGATTAATGTGTAAATCTTTAAGATGACGTTCATGTCTTCAGTGTGTGACATGTTTTTATCACGATTGTCTTATTTGCTGTCGTCCATGCATGTTTACGTGTGGCATGTAAGTCCTGTAGCTGATTGTTGTCATCGTGTGTGATTCACACTGAGCAAGCAATTAGAGGTTTGGTCGTACTGCTCCCGGGCACCCGGGTTAAATTAAGGTTCCATCAGCAGCCGCATGACCGGCCTAGCATACCCGCTGTTGGAAATATAAACTGTGACCATTTAACGACAAGGTCACCGGGCCACAGCCCTGTGTTAGCTGACTGTATAAATGTTTACTATTCCTCCTCACTTCTTTTTTTAACAATGGCTCTGACTTTTGCCTTGCAGGGGTCGAGTGTTCTCTCTGGACTTCGGGGCGATGCGAGTGTGTGACATGGAGTTTGACCGGGTCAGACGACTCACCACTCCCCCCAGCCCTTCGCCCACGCCCACAACAAACCCAAATCCTACCCCCAGCTGTCACACAGTGTGGAAGTACTACTGCAGAGACAACTTTGGCTGGAGGGAATACTCAGAGGTGAGCCGCTCAGTGTGTGTTTATGTGTGTGTGTGTGTGTGCGCGCACTCTGTACGAACATGAGACCATACGCATTAACGTTGCCCCCACCAATCACTTGTCTAGCCACTGTGATGGGATCAATTCATACACATGCACATTGACACATTCACACCCGATACCCCCTGACAATTTCAGCATCTTTAGTGTATGTGTGTGTGTGTGTGTTGGTCTGTTATCAATTTGTTAGTCTGTACATGGCACCACAGTTCTTTTATTAAATATAAATGGAGAATAGATTGACTGTATAAAAACAATAAACAAGTCTAAACTCCTTGTCATCTCTCTTTCCTCTTTTTCTTCTTTTCTTCTTTTCTTTCGTTTCCTTTTTCTCCTCTTCAGCCGGTGGTGAAGCTCATAGAGGAGGCGAGCTCGAGGGGTCTTAAGGAGGTGCGGTTCAATACGCTCCAGAACCAGTACATCCTCAACATCAGGGAGGGCTTCCAGCAGAACGCCATCTTCGGGTTCAGACGCCAGATCAAGAGGCGACCCATGTTCATGTCCTCTGTAATGCTCACACCCCACCTACAGTAAGTCAACATTTTTGACATACATATTTATATATATATATATATGTATTTAATGCATGATGGCATATCATTGGGCCCATCGAATACAAGACACCCCTAATTTACAAAAACTATCTTTTGATATTTAATGTAAAAACCGTGGGGAAAAGAATAAGAAGACACTACATTTATAGTAATTTTCAAATAAATTAATTAACTATTATATATCTATAAATTTACCCAATAAAGAGTATTTTTTGTCTACTCCCAGACGCAAACAATCTTTGCATATCATCCATATTACAAAATTATTTTATTTTATTATCTTACAAAAGCATTAAGCTGTGAGCTGCTAAAGAAAATAAAGCTCTTTTTCCTCTAGTCAGAAAACCCAATAACACCCACTGACATCTGGCTTTTTTCTGCAATGGAAATGGATACAATCAGATGAAGTGACTCTAGACACAGATTTGTATCAACTGCGACTCTGATTGGCAGTGTTATAAAAATGACACGTGAATGAACAAGCTAATTTCCTCTTCTCCTTTATTTCGAGTTGCTGACTGTTGACCTTTCCCGCCATGTTGTTGGGACACACATTGAACTTCCGGGCACTTGCACATAAATGGCCATGAACATTTGTGTGATTATTTATCTATCTATATATTTAAATCTTGGGAACAACACAGAACAGTGTTTTTATTTAATTTATTTCATATTGTGTAAAATGCAGCACTGGCTTCTGGTGTGTACGAAGAGAGTGTGTCAAACATAACTGGGGGGAAACAGCAAAGGCAAACTTCTCTAAAGCCTATCAGGTTATCTCCAGGCAGTATATTAACTGCTATGAAGAATAACTAAGCACACTGATAAGCACTAGGGTTTAGAACTGCTGCTAGTTAATAGTTCTGCAAAGTTGCAGGAAGGATCAGTTCAGAGGTAGATGTCTCATGTGGTGAGCGCCTCTCTTTGTCTCTTACGGCTGTTTCTATTTCTCTCTCTTATACACCACCCTGTTAGAGAACATCTTGTATTTTGGATATGAACCCTACGTTGACAATTAAAACAAGGTCCTCAAAGTGTCTAGAATCACACACATGCACATACGCACAAACACACACACACAGTTGGCTCTCCCTGTGGCTCTCCGTGTTCTGTGAGTGTCCAGAGTTCCTGTTTTGAGACAGGCAGGCACACGGTGGTTCGGCACACAATGCTAATATCACAGTCAGGGCTGAATACTCAAAAGACTCTGAACACCACATTCACCTTTAATCCAATTGCAAGACCAGGACACATTGGCAGTCTGAGCTGAAGCCAAAGGCCCACATTAACAGCTACGATTTTTGGCAAATCAGGTGGAGTCTCCGGGACACGGGAGAATGACGTAGGCCTGAACCAGACAAACGGGGAGATAATGAGGCAAAGTAAAACAGACATAGCACAGAGGACAAGAGACTGAAGGGAAGAAAAAATCTAAAATTATTAAATCAGTAATTTAAACTAGGGTTAATTATTCTATTTCTGTGTATTATATGAGATACTTCCATCTCTAAAAGCTGACTTCAGAAATTTTCAGCTGCCATTTTTTCCTCACTTCCTGTGCAAAGCAGGCAGCTCTGGTGTTTTCCTACCAGCGTCCCACACAGAGGGAATGACAGTACGAGCTGTTCCTGCTGGGCCCGACTGTCGAGAAGATACAAAATAGAGAGAGGGAAATTAGCTCTAGGATGAGGGAGAAAGAGAACGCGAGTTAGAGAGGGAGATAGAGGGGGCATGGTGACAGGAAGTGAGAGAGGTCTAAATGGGTTCCAGACCAGGGATTTTTGCAGAGTAGAACTAGTGAGTGTGAAAAGAGACTGTGGGAAGCTGGAATTTGGATGAAGGGGTTTTATCCTGGGACTGTTTTGATCTGTTTGTTGTGTGTGTGCTGCAGTTAATCACTGAGTGGAGACACAAATGTGATCACAGAGAAAAAAGGCCCAGCGCCACACATTCAAGTCTGAGGGTTCACACTTTTTTTTTACTTCTAGGCGAATGTTTCTCAGCTTAGGCTGCATCCATACTAGTGTTTTAGTTGAAAACAGCATTTTAAAACTAAAACAAGTTGTCTTTTCCCATTAAATATCTAGGTGCCACGTTATTATTTTGTGGCCACACAAAGTTTTTATCCCCAAATGTCACCGGAGGGACTCCATAATTATTTTTCTAAAAATAAATATGAATTTAATTAAAACCAGCCTTCGTACATGATAATTGTTACCGTATTTTCACAAGTAGCGGTGGTTAATGGTCAAAAGAGTCAAGCATACATTCAGAATAAGATTTGTTGTAAGAGCCGATCCGTGCATCTCGTTTGTGTGTGTGCGTGTGTGTGTGTGTAAAGGAACAATCTGTGCTGGGCTTAGAGGTTGAGGTCATCAGCTTGATTGGCACCCTCCCTCGCTCCCTCTTCCTCTCTCATTTCTCTTTCTCTCTCTCTTTCTCTCTCTCTTTCCTGGTGATGTTATTTTCGGTCATCTTCATCTATCTCTCCCTCCCTTATTACCTCACCTTTTCACTCGTTCTTCCCCCTAACCCCCCACAACCCCATCAGTCTCTTGTTATCTGTCCCTTTTTCATTTCACACTTGTTTTCTGCAGCAGCCTGTCTGTGATCTTTTTCAAAGCGCATGGGGGAATAGAGACATTGATTGCGGCAAAAGATTGAGACCGGATGGACCAGACCAAAGAGAGAGAGAGAGAGAGAGAGAAAAGAGATGAGGAAAGCTGTCACACTGACTCAGAGTCACACTCCGATAACACACACGCACACGCACACACTCTCTTGTGGCTGATGGGGCTAACAGCATTTACACTTACAGAGTGATAGCTTGACAGCCAAACCACTGTTACTGACTCAAATGCCAGACACAATCGTTTTTTGTCACTTCACCGACAGCTCCACACTTGGCATTTCATTCTTCCCCCCACTGTCTTCTTCTCATCCCTCACTCTGCCTCCCCATTGTCGTGTTTGGTGACTGCTTTCCTTTTCACGCTGCCCTGCTGTGTTGTTTGCTCGGTGACGGCTGCTGGCTGCTCCGCTTCGCTCTGCAGCGCAGTCACACCGCTGTCGACAGTTGGTGGGAAACGGTTTTTGAAAGCGCAGACTTTGTAGCAGCAGAACATCAGTTTTGTTTTACGTCAGGATGCAGCCTTGATTGGAAACACATGGGGATGAAGGCTGAGGAAGTCGGGGAGATGGTTTGCACGCTGTGATCTGCGGCGTGTTCCTGATGCGTCCTTTGCTCTAAATGAACGGGCCTGGGTTGCTGCTTTCACTGACCCTCAGCAGGGATGGGCCTCGGTGAATGAGACTGCACCAACTGAACTGATAGGAACTGAAACACTATTTTTATACAGGGCCACAACTAAAAGAGAGAACTGTTGAATTTCATTTCTCAGCTCTTTAACTCTGATGACAGGGCCTCATGTGTTGAAAGTTTAGTTCTTATATTACCCACATGATCCAGATCTTATTGTTGCCTGAGTTGTGGTGTCAGCTAAGGCAGCCGTTCCCTTATGTGCAGAGTTTCTTTTCTTTGAGTATCTTTTTGGGATTTGAGTTTATCATCAATTGTTGATGTTAAGATAAATTTCCTCTCATATAAATCAATTCTCCCTTTTAACCCCCTACACGCTGTACTGTAACAGTGTTAGTCATCAGATGACCTGCTGTGGTAGACGTACTTACATCATCCAATCATTTTTATGAATGAATTGTCTGTGTACTCAGCAACTGAGCACTACCTGTATTACTGCAAAGTATTAAATTACACAGTTGGTTTCACGAACCTGTCTGAATTTACAGTTGCATCACAGCAACCGAAAAAAGTGTTCACACAAAGAATGAGCTGCAATCTCCACTTATTCTCATTATTTAGAAGTGTGTTAGTTTTTAGATTAGTTGTCGACTTCACAGCAAAAGTTTTCCCTTGATAAAAGGCTTCAACGCTTAATTATCCAAACTGTTGATGATTATTTTCCCCTCTTATCAAAGATCTAATTTTGTGTTTCTTCTGTTCTTTATAGGACACTGGGCGGCCTCTCTGCACCTCCCCTCTCCTGTTCATCCTCCTCTTCGTCCTCTTCCATGGATCTGTCCCTATCGCACCCCCTCTCACCGACCACCACCAACCCACCAAGCCTTTTCCCAGAAACGTGGTTGCCTATGATGATGAACCAGGACTTCCTGCAGGTGCCGGTATCGCGCGAGGACCGCAGCTACCGCACAGTGTACAGCCTTTTCCACAAGACCGTGTCGGAGACCAAGTTCAGGATCATCAAGATCCAGCGCGTACAGAACCCCTTCCTCTGGGAGAAGTATAAAAGGTGAGCTGACAAGCAAAACGTGTTTTAAAGAACTTCCTTTGTTCTGTTAAGCTAAATCTATACTTAAACTATTTCCAGTAACCAAACATTGACTTTGAGCTTCTTAATTTCTCTTGAATGTCTTTTTTTTTCCTGTAAGGGCTTTGTGGTGCAGTTGTGAAATCGCAGTTTGACGCATTTGTGGTTGTTTTGTTGACTATATCTGCAGATTTGCTGAAATGATCAGTCTTAAGCATGGTATGATTTTAAGCAGAAGACTTTAAGTCTGTTTTATAGCAATTTATTTGTTACCAGTTAAGAGATTTGACCTCACTTGGAGACACAGGCTTATATTTAGATGATAAGTTTCTGTTTCTTTACACTCTTTGGTTCCACCTCTGTCCTTGTTTCACATACTTTGCAGTTGTGGCCCAAAACGTATGTTTCTTATCCAGAGTTCAGTTGTTGGAACTATTGGAATATGTTAGACGCAGCTGCACATGCTCTTGCACAAAGAAACGAGAAAAGAAACCTTTCCTAACAACAAACACAGGCTGAACGAGAAACTGAGCAGGAAGAAAATAGGGCAAGTGGGACCAGCTGTGTGGCACTTCGTGAGAACGGCTCCACCGTGGTGTGTGAACGCGGCGGATGGAGAGATGCTTGCCTGGGATGGTGTTCGCTAACCGCTGTGGTTGAGCAGAGCAGGTCCTATCAGCTGTGACATTTAAACTCTCCCACACTGACTGGTGCAGCACAGTTTCACAATGACTGACAGGGTGCGTGTGTGTGTTTGTCTGAAAGTGATGCCCCTCAGTGTCAGTCAAGTTCTCCTTCACATGCTTGGGCGATGAGCGCGAAACCACGACTGCTTGGCTGCGAGTGTGCGTTTTGTGTGTGTGCGTTTTGTGTGTGTGCGTGCGTTGTGTGTGTGTGTGCATGCGTCAAGCCACAGGGTCAAAGTAGGTCATGCCTGGGTCACAGCCTGTCTGGCTCGAAAACGCTTTCGCCTCAACATGCCTGATTGATCCGCTCACATCAAAAAGCTGTGTGTGTGTGTGTGTGTGTTGCTCAAACAATGGATTAGTCCCAATGTTCTCTCCCTGTTTTAGAGAAAACAAGCCGTTGATTACAACTTTAAAATAGAGAGCTGAGCTGCACTCAACTGAACTTTGTGCATCAGCCTGTTTCTATAAAGATTATATTTTTTTTGGTTTGTCTTTTTCTTTTTTTATAACTTTTTGATCAATACAGGTGCATAAAAATAATAATACCCCAAACACTGAGAATCTGTTTGATTGAACCGCCTGTGTCCCTCTGCTCTTCCAGGAAGAAGGAGTACATGTCGCGGCGCATGTCAGAGATGGACCGGCTGCTGAGCGAGCGCCACCTCTTCCACGGCACCTCGGCCGACGTGGTGGACGGAATCTGCAAGCACAACTTCGACCCGCGCGTCTGCGGCAAGCACGCCACCATGTTCGGCCAGGGCTCCTACTTCGCCCGCAAGGCTGTCTACTCCCACAACTTCTCCAAGCGCTCGCCCAAAGGAGTCCACTGCATGTTCCTGGCCAAAGTCCTCACTGGCAGGTGTGTGTGGGTGCCGTCACTATAGATGGAATGTTGTTGTTAAATTGTGACGGTTTGATTTCAGTTTCGTCGCCTTTTAATTGTGTCATGTCCACTTTACTCTTTTCACCGAGCAGTCAGATAAGTTTTTTTTGAAGAAAAACCATTTTCTGATTCCTGGAGACACCATCCTCTGTTTTGAGGTGTGAACTGGAAGAAACATAGTTTAGTAAATGCTAAATTAAGACCTTATGTTTCCAGCTTGTATTTGGGTTCCATGTTTTAGTTTTTCTAAAACTCCATCTCTTCCTAAACAAAATCTTTTTTTTTGTCCGCCTCTCCCCTCCCACTCACTGTCAGTGTTTTAAATTAAATACTCAGAACACGTTAAAGCATTTATTTGGTTTATTGAAATCCAGAGATTATTTTCCATCAGGCAGCATTAAGTCATGCAATGCGTGACGCTCGTCCAAATTCCATCAACTGCGAGTCAAATCAAGGGCGATGCATGCAAAACGGCAGATTTGGCTGAGGCTATTGTTCATCATCGAAGTTGTTATGCTGCAGGAGACAGTGTGTGTTGCACCCAAAAAGAAACACACACCCCACTCACAGTGCCCCCTCCACTCCTGAACCTGGGTTCAATTTGTTCCACATCCCAGGCAGAGACATTGCTTCCAGACCTCGTTGGACTATAGAAGTTATCTGTGCAATGTGATTAACTCCCCTGTCTGAAACTGTATCTGGCACACAGACTCCCAGTCGTACCATGTGTCTTTTTCTGAAGCTGAACATTTTCTTATTCTAACATATTTTATGACCCCAATGGAAGTTGAATGAAGATTGATGGATTATGTGTCTTTGGGGCTTGACATGAATATTTAAGGGAGGCAAAACAAACTGGTTAAAATGCGCTGACTTATTTCATATACTTATAGGACAGTCATTCCATGCACTTACAGCATATGCTTATATTATTTAAGGTGCTTTGTAATCATTAAATTTAAACAAGTTTCTTTTAGATTGTATATTATTCTGTAACGGCAGACGCGCAAAGTGAATGGAAATCTGTGGGGTTCTTTCCTCAGGAAAACTATGAAATGCAAAGACTATTGTTTGTTGCTTTACAGTCCGGACCACACAACTAACCTCATCTCCATCTTCTGTGTCTTTACAGGTTCACTGTAGGAAATCCCTCCATGCGACGGCCGCCACCCATCAACCCTCGCGACACCTCCAGTGACCTTTATGACTCCTGTGTGGACAACTGGGTGGACCCGCAGATTTACGTGATCTTCAACGACGACCAGAGTTACCCTTACTTTATCATTCACTACGAGGAGGTACCCAGCACAGTCTCCGTCTAAACCCCCCCCGGATCAGACCTGGATCTGTCTGTATTTGCAAATATTTGCTTATAGCTTGCTTTCATCTCTGTCGGTAGAGTTTGCCACTCAAGATGAAAATCTGGTCTACTGTTGCTTTAGCCAACCCCATTTGGATCTTGTTTTTTCAACATCTGCTGCAGATCAAAACAATCTATGAAATATTTGCAAATATGTTAAGATCCTGGTCTGTGGCCAACTGTATCCAAAACTAGACTGGACTTCAGTAAGGAACAACCAGACAAAACTGGAACTATAGCAAAGGAGGGCACCTGTTTCCTCCTGCTCGCAGACGTGGGTGACAACCGACAGCAGCTGCGACGCACTCGACTGGACTCGGACACCACACTTTGTTATCCAGTTGGAACAGGAGCCTTGTGATGATCATCTGGGAGGATTTGAGCTACCTCTGGAAAAATAACAAACCTAGTCCCCCTCATCATTTTGACTTAGTCGTACGGCTGTATATGAACTCCACATCAGGACAGACGCTGTTGTAGACGGTTAGCATCTCGTCAGTACTGTGAATGATCGATGGCCCGTTTTATATTATTCTGAGGAAGCAGAAACCGACCAGTCCGAGGCTTCCGTAGACAAACCAAGGCAACACCGACCCCCTGTCATTCTCTTGCAAACAAAAAAAAATCGTAGTGTTTACCCAGCCTCCGCCCCGTATGTCAAGTGTATTTGCTGCGTGTTTGAATCTTTTAAGTTAGTGGACATGAATCTTGTGGCCTCTTCAACCAGACAACGGACGTGAGTTTCAGTGGGACTTCTCCCCCAATGGACATCCACACATACGAAAATCTCCAGGAAGAGGTTTCACAACAAGCAAGTGCTGTTCGCGGGTTTGCTTTTTTTTTGTCTTGGCCACTTTGACTCCTCGCAGGGGACTGAAGAGTGTACAGTTTCCCCACTGAGACTCCACGACGACCATGCTGCAGCTGCGGCGGCACTTAAGCTTTCTGTCAGCGAAGCCCCTGAAACTCATCTCTCTTGGACTGCTCTCTCGCTCAGAGACAGTAGACATGTTTTACTGAGACAAACTGTACAGACGTTCTCTGTTTATATTTGAACTGTGTGCCTTTTGTTCATAAAAATGTTTATTTATGTTAGTTTAATGTAACATTGATTAAATAAACAAACTAAAAGAGAAAAAACGATTACCTGCTGAGTTGGTGCTTTATTCAAATCATGTCATGACACAGAAATAGTTTTTTTGGCCAGACTGATATCCCTTTAATTTGGTAAATCTGAGAGGGATCAGTGGAGGAAGTTGAATTAGCTCAGTGCAAAATGACAATAATACAGACTTCATGCATTAGACACTCAATTATAAAATGTATATAATATTAGCTACTGCAACTCCTTACCAAACTAAACACAAAGTTTTTTTGCATTTTTCAGGATGAGCATTTCTCTGTCCCAGTCAAGTAAACATATCTCAAGAACAGAGGGAATTTTTAATATGTTGTTACAAATGTTCTCCTTGAGTCAAGTATGAATGAATTGGATTTTGGTGCTCAAAGGTCAAGGTGACTGAGATCTTACAAAACACTTTGGTTGCCTTGTGAGCACGATATGTCAAGAACACCTTCAGGGCTTTGCCTTGAATGTGGTACAAATTTCCTTTTGGACTCAAAGTTGAACTGATATGATTTTAATGGTTGAAGGTCAAAATGCATGTAGACTGAAACTGCTCTGGTTGGAAGAGGCATAGCTCCTGGCACATTTCTGTATTGCCCAGAGTTGCATGAGAAAATCAATATCACACACGTGGTAAAAATGAAGCTAGTGGCAGGTGAGGGTTTAGCTTATCATTAATAAATAAAAACAGGAAACAGCCCCCCTTTCCCAAGCTAACAAAATCCCCTTCGCACCTCTTGTTATATCTAAAAGTTTAAATATAGTGAGATAAATTAACATATCGTTGTTTTCTTGGGTTGATAGCATCGACAGACAGCCACACCAGGAAGTAGTCCCATCCCCCCAAAAATGATGTTTCCTTGTAACAATGAATTGTGGTTTTTACTCTTTAGTGAGTATTATAAAACTATATATATTCTCTCCGTCTGCCACCCCCACCCACAACCCCACCAAACCCCCGCCAGTGTATTATCTGAGCGCCATGTCTAATGCGGTCCAGAGGGAGGCCGGGGCAGAGGTATGGCCGTCTAACCCGGCACAGAGACACGGCTCACATGGGCCAAACAGGAGATCTCCACCACCACCTCCACCTCCCCCTCCTCCTCCCCATTCACTTCTCATTTCTCAGACAAACGCCTCCCTCCTGCCGTATCTTTCACTTCATCTGTTGTCTGTCTGTACCTAATCCTTTTTTACCTCGCTCTCCTTTCTCCTCTCCCTGGCGTGTTTTAATGTGCAGGTTTTATTTGTTACCAGAGCCCAAGGTACCACAGAGAGCAACACGCTCACGTCCTCACTATTTATTATGTTTCCTTTATTTTCTTCTTTTTGGTGACTTTAGAAGTTTGGAAAATACACCTAATCCTTTTTTTCCAGTCGAAAGCTGGATTATAAAATACATCCCTCATATCTGTTTGTATCTTTATATAACGCTACAGCAAGAAAACAGTTAACTTAGCTCAGCACAGACTGGAAACATTGACAAACAGCTATGGCTGACTTTGACCTTTGGAGCTCACTCATCATGTTCTCCTTTTTCTTAAACCTGCACAAAAACAAAAGTGTAAAAATGAAAATGAGTGGGTTTCACCCGAGCGTTATGATCCAGGCTGTTTCTTGGCCAGGTGCAGTTACTTCCTGGAGCCTCACCCTTTTCTCACTGAGACTTCACTCCACACACAAACTATCATTTAAACAGAGCAGGTGGTTGTTTTATAAGCTGATTCAAAGATTGGTTAACTCTTTGTTTAAAATACATTTATTAATAATTTCCATTTTTGTTTATTTCATAGCGACAGTGCTCATCAATTAATAGACAACACTATAAATGTATAAATAATACCCATGATTAAACACTGTAGCTGATAAAAGCAACAAAATAATCTGCAATTGAAATACAATATAAAATCCAAACAATACAATGCAGCAATAATAATAATAGACATTCACCATTTAGCCTTTAGAACTTCATGTAATGTTTATTATTAGAACAAAAACAATAATGATAATAATAAAGAACCACCTTTGTTGTTATGGTTCAATTAAAAAAAGATCTTAGAAAGTGATAAATTCAAACAAAATACAGAATTACATTGATTGAAAGTTAGTAATGCCTTTATCTGTGTGTTTGAATCCTCATCCAGCATATGTTTCAGTGCTGCCCCTTACCCCCATTCCACCCTACGAGTCCCCCCCGCCCTCCTGTCTGCCTCTGACTCCCTCCGGCCCACTTTGTGCTCGGGCCTCGGGTCAAAATGTCGTGTAGGCCTGCTCGCTTTTTGGCAGAGGAAAGGGGACGAGAGTGACTGGGAGGGGAAGAGGAGGAGGAGGAGGAGGAGTTATTTTGCTCTCTTCGTGCCTCCTCCCTGAGCTGCGTGCCTGTCTGCTCTTCTCGTGTGCATGCAAGATCGCACAGGTTGCCCTCAGTTTGCCCTCAGTTTGCCCCATTCTCTCTCTCTCTCTCTCTCTCTCTCTCTCTCTCTCTCTCTCTCTCTCTCCCTCTCTCTCTCTCTCTCTCTCTCTCTCTCTCTCTCTCTCTCTCTCTCTCTCTCTCTCTCTCTCTCTCTCTCTCTCTCTCTCAAACAGCCTATGATTGTTTCTTTCCACTTTTTTACCCCTACTCCTTTCCTATCCCATCTTCTTCTCCAACCTGCCCCCTTTCATCAGCTCTTATAACAGCCTAAAATTCTTGTGCCCTCTCACCTCAATGCCCCTCTCTCTCTCTCTCACTCTGTGTCTCTGTGAGTCATGCAGAGGGCACCGGTCGGGGTTTATTTGCCTGACTGCCCTCCAGGAATTGCTGCTGGCTCACAGAAAGCACATCTTTGTAGACCTGCTGCTAGCCGAGGTTACGAGAGGAGAGGCAGACAGAGAAAAAGAGGGAGAGAAGAAGATGCAAGAGATGAGGGGGGGGGGATAAGAAAAACAAAGAGGAAAAATTAGGTTGAAGGGAGAAGGACTGTGAGGGTGTGGTTGGGAGAGAGAAAGATAAAGTATTTCCTTCATAAGAGCCATGTCAGAACTTTATTATTATTCAGAAGGGTCACGATCACAGTTTGATGTGTGACGCAGCTCCACTACAAACACATGTGTGTTTTAAAATCTCTAAAACTGCAGCTTCCACATCTGAAGCACGACTGAATAGAGACCAGTCTTCTCTCCAACAACATCAAAATAATTCTGGATGGATTCATAATTCATGTGGGTCTCATTGTACATTAGATTCAAATACACACACACACAATTTTCTGTTTAAGTCAAGCTTATTAAACTCTCCAATCTAAATTATTCAGAGTGTAGAAAAGGGTATTTTTCAATGAAAAGAAACATCACAGTTAAACACTCTGATTTGTAACAAACACACACAGTTGTGTAATGGCTGTTGTAGACTTGTGGTGATGTTTTAGCTTCTCAAACAGATGATGCTGTTTGAAAAGCAGCAGAACATCACCTCAGCTCATCTGCAGCACAACCGGGAACCGAGCGTGCACACAAACATTTTCTCCACATGAGAAACACTCACAGAGAAAGTCAAACAGATGGAACCTCCGAGTACAACTATTCACACACATGATTTTAACTTTCTAAAATACAGGAAATGAACCAATCAGTGCTCATAAGAAGGAAGAATGCTCGGTTTAAAAAGAGTCGTATTTGCAGAGAAACAGGAAGATTTCTGAAATTTATTGAAAAACGCAGAAGAGGAGTCTCACACAGAAGGAAATAAAAAGATTCAGGCTGTAGTGTGAATTGCAATTGTCTATACTTCACATGTTGTATGCCTGCCAACAATTTATTCAACACATTTTGTGTATTACTCCAGAATTCATGGTATTTAGATTTGATCATATTTCTTTTGTGGTGATTATATTCTAAAATCAGAGATTCAGTTGCTTCTAAGAGCCGCTCCTTGGTTCCTCTGTTCTCTGCAGCCCAAACTCTGCACAGGTTTCAAACTGTAGCCCCGTACTTCCGGCTTAATCTTTTTCATATTGCTCTAATATCTCCAACACTCACACACATACCGGCATGCATGCAGACACATGCACTCTGGAGCTTGCATGCATGTGTTTATTTTCTACACACACTCACTCACACGCATGTTTCTGCAAATATCTAAGCTTTGGTCTGTATTAAAACCAAATATCTTGTTCCACCTCTCACACACATGTGCGAATAAGCAGGCCTGCATGCACAAGTGTACTCACGCAGACTCACACACATACAAACACACACGCACACACACACACTCTTCCTGCATTAAGCCTGGTTCCATATTGCTCCAGCGATGCCCAGCTGCAACCAATGAACATTCCAGTTACAGCTTTTTTTCCTCCCTTGCTCTCTATCATTTCAAATTTCAGCTCTAAGCCTTTCAGAAAGTCGGCAGCCAAATATGGTCAGCCTTGTGTCATGAACTTTGCGCGACCTTCTACAACGTCACAGAGATCGTGACCTTTAAGACCCCTGCCTCAGGCTGGGCTTTGGGCTTTGTTTTGCATGACCACGGAGATAAGACAGGCGTGCGTGTGCACATCCTAGCGGGTAGATCCTACAAAAAGTTTTATGACCTGTGTCTCACCAAATGCTTGGGACCCTTTAGTGGCTCATTTTACTGCTTCTCCATCCTCGGATCATGGCTTTCTAATTATCTCCAGCATTCTTTTTCTTACTGTTATTTTATCACTTCCTCTTTAAAAGATTTAGGAAACGGATTCATCGCTGTTGTAATTTACCTCCAGCCAGCAGGTTTTAGATCTTAACAGGTGGTAGTGCAGTCTGACAGTTAACAAGCCAAACAGACACAAAATTTTCACCTGTCGTTCCCCGGTGGTTGAGTTCACTACAATGGAGATTATCCTTATCAATTACTCAAGACTTTGAAAAACCTTGTTTGCAATCATGTATTAAATAGCAGGCAACAACAGTGTCTGTGCCAAGACGCGACATGCGAGTTAGATAATATAATGATACCCTAACGTCTCTGAGCCACCTGAGTTTAATTGATATTTCCCTGCTGGTGCAATCTCATCATAACAAAGCATTAAAGTGTAAACACGTGCAGGTGGTAAAAAAATAAAGAATAACCCATAAACCCACTATTCTTCTGAGCCGATACAAATATGGTTTCAGTCTCCGTTTGTGCGTCCAGCATCTCTGTGGCTCTGCACCACCAGTCCTCAATGCCATCTCCTGTTTATCTGAATATGGTTCGGGGGACTTGAGACTGGCAGGGAGGGGGACAGGAGACGGACGTGAGGAAGAGGAGGAAGCAGGGAGGGATAGAGAGACAAAAGTTGTTTTTCAGATATGAACTCTGGAAAATATCTTTGAAAATTGGTTGCGGCCATTTCACATATGAAGTTTTTCCGTATGAACAACGCAGCAGGAGGTCGTCTGGGTCAGACACACGTTCACTGCAACAGAAGAATGTTCGGAACATTCAGGCGAGGGGGGGCGCCTGGAGCAGGCAGGAGAATGAACATGTTTACAGCACGTCAGGACCACAGTCAGCCCTCATCCCAGAACGCTCTCTTTTTTCATTTCTGCGTCTGTTGCGTGGTTCAATCGTCGTCAACACCAGAGTGCAGCTCGGGGTGCACGTCTCTGTCCAAGCCCGACCCAAATCCAACAGAAATCCCCCCCCACCCCCCCAAACTTTGTTTTATCTTAACCCAGCCCACACTCTGGATTTTCCAGTTGTAAACTTCCTGAAAGATTATTGGTTTCCACTTTTAAAGGCCTGTTTACTTCCACCAGTGCCTGTAAAAGTCAGGGCTTCATAGACTCTGCAGTGTCCACACATTGTGAGAATTACGAGAGGAAAAAAAAACACAATAACCAGATAATCTAATCACCAGTCCCTGGCTCTAAATTCTATTTCAAATCCCTGTGCTCTTGAGCTGTGAATGTTTTTTTTGTCATTTTGCTTGTTCATAAATCTAATAGCCGTCTGGAAGGTGAACAAAATCTTCATTGGTTTGATAGAAATGTACTGTTGGTGTTGTTCAGGCTCTGGGATGTCCAGTGAGCACACAACACATCATTGTACTCTGTACCATGTTGTTCCATTACAGGACGGAACAGTTGCTACACATGCAATTTACATGTTGCTACATTCCCTGTGCTTTGTTTTGTTCTATTAATAAGTAGCAAGTTCAAGGAAACAATTACCACAGATACGTGTCGGATGGGAAAGTCTCCATGATGAATGTGTGTCAAGGAGGAACGTTTACGGAACATGACGTGAGAAACAACCAATTAAATGTCGGTGCGGATCCGGATCTCAGGGGAGGAGCCAGGATGTTCTTTTCAGGTTCTTTAACATTTTCATTGATTTCTTAGAGAGTAATTCATGGATCTTAATATTTATGAGTGTGTGCAAATCGGTGCAAATCCAAATAAAATCCAGATTTAGTGAATTTAAATGTGGTTTCATAAATGGACTGTTGGACATTGGCGCAGATCTAAGATGAGATGCAGCTCTGTTGAGGAAATTACCTATTTACACAGCAGCACAAGGAAGTAGCAGCAAAAGAGGAAATATAGTAAGAATAATAATATTAATAAAAATGGTATATATATATATATGTTTTGTATATATATATATACAAAATAGATATATTTATATACAAAACATTAAAGTGCCCATTTCAAGCTAAATCTCCCACTATAAATGTAATGTTGATAAAACACATACAACAGAGGTAGAATATGGGATCAGTCCTCATGACCTCATGTACCTGAAGGCCGATCTCCTTGAAAACCGAATATATTCAAAGTTGTATATGAAACCATCTCTGGATATGAGTTATGAGAAGTTGTTATTGAGTTATTGTTTCTTTGAAGATAAATAATAACTATTGAGTATCATATGTACCATGATCCTTTTGAAGAGATCTCTAAAAGTGTAGAAATTAGGTTTTTGCCACCCTCTCTCTCTCTCTCTCTCTCTCACTCTCTCTCTCTCTCTCTCTCTCTCTCTCTCTCTCTCTCTCTCTCTCTCTCTCTCTCTCTCTCTCTCTTCTCTTATTCAAGCGCGTGAGAATCAGGTAGTTTCTTCTCTCTCCGATCCAACCATGTATAATGCGGCCTTTCGAGGAAGACAGGATAGACGGCTCATTTATCAGTCAAACGTATTCACACAAGGCCTCTAGTAAAATTCTAAGGTTGTTCGCTTGTGTGTGTGCAACCATGTATGTGCATGTGCATCTGCCTGCCTGTGTCTGTTGGAAGTTCAAAAGGTTAATTGTGCCATATGGAGAGTGCATGCGTGCAGGCGCATTAATGCCAGGGTGCATGCAAAGCGAACTCGTCTGTGCCGGGTTCAAAAGGTTAGCCGTGCCACGGTGCAGCGGATCCTGCCTTAATAATTGAGGCTTAACAAGCACATGGTAAAACACCATGATCCCCTCTCGCAGTCAGTCATGGCTCAGACATGAGAGCGGCAAAAGAGCAGCTTGTTTGCACAAACTCAATTATTCACCACTTCATGGGCCCAATGTGACCCCAGTCTCATTTTCCACTCACCTGGAAAGTTCCTCTTTTGTGGTCCTGACTTGGAAATTTAGTTATTTGTTTTTTTAGTTATTTGTTCTTAGTTGTTCCTCATATATTCAAACTAGAATAGCAGAGCCTATACCTGCGCCAAAGCCCAACAGTCCACTTCAGTCAAGCTGCACCAAATTTCAACCCCTCCTACTATCAGTCCTGTCGTGAGTTATTATCTGAGAAATAAGTGAAAATGTAAAAAAAACACCCAATCTTCCAATGTTGAATAAAGTCTAAAAAACCCTCATCAAACCAATTTCGGGTATCCTTTAGAAGTGTTTGTGGACGGGATTTTGATTTTAAACATAAATATAAATCCCCTCTCTGAAAAAAGTGGAAAAATAAATTGCTGGATCCACACCAAAATTGGATCGGGTCTTCCCTGACCCATACCACATCCTTCCACCAAGTTTTATTGCAATTTCTCTGTTACTTATTATGTAATCTTGTTTACAAACAAACAAACTAGTAAGTCGCTCAGAGTGCACATCTCTACCAAGGGCCAAAAGTCCCATTTAAATTCATTCGAGAAATTCATGAATATATCTTGCAATGTTAAAGAAAGTTGAAAAACAGAAAATCCTGAATCCGCTCCCTGATGCAGATCCGTGCCCAAATCGAATGAATTCTTCCTCGTGTTGTGTCGCTCCACTCTGCAAAATGTCATGAAAATCCGGCCAACCAACAAACTAACAAATAAACAAACAAACTTAACCTGTTGAGAGATATTGGGGCGGTACTGTACAGTATAGTAGGATTTACCTTCCATCAATCTCCACTCAGAGAACGTGTGACATTTCTTTCAGCCACGCTGAAGAACCTGGAATCTTATATCACTCTCATGCCACGACTAAGGAAGTAGTCCTATCTTACTTAACTCTCATTCCTGCTGTGCTGTCTGTCAGCTGAACACTGAGTCATAAACCAGCAGGACGAGTCTGAGAATTAAAGGGATTACAAAACATATATAAATGGTAAAGTCATTTCATTCTGTGTCGCTCTCTCTCTAGTTCTTGTTTTAGGGCACAGCCATATTAGGCATCAGCTTCCGCTCGGCAGGTTGAATAACACCATGAGTAGACATCATGTTTGTTTTTGTTCTCTCGATTACGGTTTATGAAAATTACGTAGAACCAGTCTAGACTGACTTCTGTAGGCATTTTCACAGACTGTTTCTCACACTACACCTGATAAAAGACAAACCAGGCCTTATTATTACATCAAAGAATAGATCTATGTTATGATTTTATCAGGAGAGAGATCTAATTAGGAAAATATTACATATATTATATATATAGGGTGATTTCGCTACTGAGGACACAGGTTTTTCTTGATGTAATCTGGGGTGTAATCTCATCACAACTGGGATTAAACATTTTTTTAAGTGGCTTTCCCAAACCTGGCTGACATTTAAATGTACATTATATAGCTTTGGGTGTGTGTGTGTGGGTGTGTGTGTGTGTGTGTGTGTGTTTTATTGTTACCTCTTTAAGACCTTTTTCCAGCATAAACACTGACCTTGTCAGGACTAGTAAACCTCACAGGGACCAAAGCTCGTTTCTAATGAGGCCAAACCCCATTTCTGAGCTTCTCGTTAAGCTTATGCTTGGGTTTTTCACAATGATTGGATGTCAATGCAAAGTCCTAACAAGGAGAGTTGGTTTGGTTTGTGTGCCTGCAGTGCAAACAGACACACAATGCAAATGTGCAGCCCAGCCAGAACCACCTCAGTGTGCAGTGTGAGGCCTGGTGCTCTGTGCCAAAGCTCATAACCATGGTTACACTATCTAAAAGTTCAGCAGCCATGTGGTAGCTGTCCTACATGTTCCATTGACATGTCCATTCATATGGAGATTTATTTGAATGTGCTCATCCTATCCATTCAAACTGGGATGTGTGGAGCGCTGGCTGAGAACACAATGTGTGGCGTGTGTCTCTGTGTGTGAGAGAGACAGGAAGAGAGAGAGAGAAAGAGAGAGAGAGAGAGATCTTTCTGGGTGTTCGGTGTGAGCCTACATCTGGGGATTTAGAGTCCGGGAGGAGTAGAGGGAGGGTGGGGGAGGCAGGAAGGGTGAGGGCCAGCAGGGGCTCATTCCCAGTGTATACAGGTGGAATTAATGGGAAGCAACAGGAAAAGACTGAATGTGTGTGCACCTCCCTGAGGCCTCAAGGATTATAGCTCATGCACACACACACACATACACGCACACACAGGCTTTTCACAAAGGCGAGCTCAGTCTCACCATAACTCTCTTCTACAGTATTTTGTTTGCTCAGACACTTGGTTTTTTAGGTCTCTCACACCCAGAACATTATAAATCTCCTCCACCCTCTATTTACTCAGACGTGCGTACACCTCTCACAATTAGACCGTAGGGTGACTAAACTTCCAGCACTTGCCAAATGACAACTGGCTGTGAATCAGCTCACCCATCCTTATTATCACGTTGTGTGCGGCAGGGT
Source organism: Pseudopleuronectes americanus (assembly GCA_038501795.1). Lineage (NCBI taxonomy): Eukaryota > Metazoa > Chordata > Actinopteri > Pleuronectiformes > Pleuronectidae > Pseudopleuronectes > Pseudopleuronectes americanus. The sequence goes on along the minus strand of CM076719.1, from coordinate 13,908,223 downwards.
TTCCTAATGGGCGCTCCCGGCGTGATAAAGGAACTTGTATGTCTTGTTCCTCCATCCAAGGCTGCAGCTGAGGCTAAACGAGTTACAGCTTATTCTCGTCCCCCGAACGGAACAAAAGCTCCTCTGCTCCACGGAAAAAGCAGCGGTGTCCAAAGTGGTAATTTTATTCATCGAGCACATTTGATCGCACATATACTCTGTGTGCTCTCATTAGAAATGAAGCAATAAGTGACAGGACGACGTGTCTTTAGAAGATACCTTCTTGTGCTTTTGATATTTCTTCTTGCATCACTTTTTGGAGTGGAGGCACTGATTACTGTAAATAAACAGATACGATTTAATTAGCAATCCAATGCCCTAATTCCCAATTTGAAAAAGCATACATTGTTATTAGTGAAGATTGTGTCATGTATAAAAGTGGTTATTATTAGGGTGTGGTTAATTACACATCACAGAACACCCCTGTGTTGGCGGATGAAATGGCTCATTATATTCTATTTGTTGAAATGACTGTGAGGAGTGTCTGATTATTTACCCCTGAATAAAATGTGATCGCTGGTGCACCAATGAAAAAACGTTTTCGTCTGTAGCTTTGTTGCTGAGCGACGGCTGTAACGGCGGAGCAAGCTGTGTCTCACCTTATTTTTCACTGCCTGCTGTGTGTAAAGAGTCTCTGAGCTCCTCACTGCCCTCTGTCCTACGTCTGTTAACTTCCTTGAACTTTCCCCAACCTTCAGTTTTACTGGCTAGTTCTCTTGCGTTTCAGTTTTGGCTCCCTGGGTTGCTGGTTTGTTTCTGTGTGTATCTGTAGTTATCTGCCTTGCCCTATGTTCCGCTGTAGGATCTGCTAGGAACACAGAATGTGATGACAAAATCCCCTTTACGCCTCAGAACTCACTGGGATAGATTTTCTTTGGAACCAGTATCTGTGAGTTGCACAATCTCGTGGAGCCAGGACACTGATTCAGGAAGGACATGTTGCCAAATGTGCATCTGATGACCCACAGGCCCAAACATATGCTTCACTCATGATTTAAAAACACCAATGGGTTGGAATTACTGGCAGAGGCCTGGGAACCATTTAATGTGAATCTATTGAGTAACATCAGACCTTCTGATTCATTCATCTAATATCCAGAAGTTGGGGAATAAATATTAAAACAACTAAAAATCTGAACTGTTGTGTATTCAGTAGTGTGTCATGATGTGGTTAAATTGTTTCTTTAGATCTATCATCTTCAAGTTACTTGACCTCAAGGGCATTTTTAGCAATGTCCACACCGAGGTGCCTGAATACGATTACTTTAACTATATATATATATATATATATATAATGTAATTCAATGTTTCCCCATTGCTCAGGCCTTCAGCCTATATGGATAAAATGGGAAACAGCTCTTCATGGCAAAAACCATAGACTGATTGCGGATATGAAGCAGAAGCTAGAATGCAATAAAGACGAAATGGAAAGAAAGAAAGAAATAAGAAAGAATGAAAGAAAGGAAAGAAAATCATGATTTCCTGTCATATAGGAAGTATTTTGGAGGAAGAGTGGGCACCATTGTTGGAGAAGGACTGGGGGCTGGAGGTGCAGGACTTGAGAGTGTGAGGCCTGCGTACGTGCAGCGTGGTGTGTGAGCCTTGGTGGAGGTGGGGACGAAAGAACAGGATGCACAGCCCTTGAGGAATGTCTATAGCTGGCACGTCTGTGAAACTCATCCCTCCCTCTCTCCCTCACTCCCTCTCTCCCTCTCTCCCTCCCTCCCTCTGTCCTTCTGTCCTCTCTCCCTCTTTCTTTCCCTCACTCTCCCCCGCTGCTTCCTGCCCTCTAAGGGACAGGAGTCACTCAGGCAGCAAGAGGGAGCTCTGTACACTGAGATAGTGAGGGAGATTAAAGGAGAAAGAGAGGATGCGAATGAAAAAGACTGGTGCGGAGGGAAAGGGCCTTTGGGCTCTGGTATAAATAAAAGGTCAGATATAGAACGGAGCGATAGATATAAAGAGACGGAGACAAGTGTATTGAATGGAACAGAGTATACACGATCTAATCACGCCTGACTGAGAGCCGATGATTCCCCTGCTTAGCGCTGTACGTCACCTCTTGCCACGATAGCATGAGCCACATACCGAGGGATCTCAGGGGAGTCCTGAGAACCAGTTCAAGAATTACAGCGTTAACCTTTGTGTTACACGCCGTGACCTCTCCTCTTCCTGGAGAATCCCTAAAGGTGGAAAAATACTAAAAGTTAAATTTGTGTTACTCCTATATCCTCACTGCAGCTCCTGTCAGGCTGGATTCTTTATGTTTTGACTTGTAGCCTCAGGCCTGTTCCCTTTCCATTCATTTCATCCACATTCTTTTCCCATGTAAAAACTGCACTATTTCACTCTCACACCCCCTCAAAAAAAGGGAAAAAACCAGCTGCTCGCCATTCGTCCTGATTATGACACCAGAAGAGAACAGACCACGTAACAGATCAGCACAGACTGCACTTTATTTACTGTGCTGCATGCTGCTCAGCTCTCACTGGCTAACTAGCCACAGCAGGCCTGCATTCCAGCCCTCTGCAGTCAGTCCTGCCTGCTCTGTACCCTGCTTTGCCATTTGGAGCTAAATGCTGCTTTCAGACATGCACTGAGCTCCGGTGATCCTTATGACATTCTCTGGAGGGGCTGTTTGTGTGAACACTCACGTCCGAGTGAGTCTGGCCCGACCCCTTACAGTTAAAGGTCTGCAGGACTTGATGTGAGAAGTTACAGCAGGATCACCGCGAGTGAGTGGGGGGGTTGATGACATTTCTAGCATGTGACAGAGGCAAAAAAAACTAAAAGAATGAAAAAGTGTTGTCGTACACGTACACCGACGAGATGTCAGGAGAGCTTTGGGTTATAAGAGCCGACACCGGAGTGGATGCGCTGTAAACAAGAACACGTGGTCTCTGCAGCAGGATGCGTCGTGTCCTGCCTCTGCCTGCTGCGTCACCCTTCACCTGAATCCTTCAGAGATTTCTGTGTTGCTGTGAATGTTTCTGAGTAGAGAATCTGCTGCATCTTTCATGTACGTATCCACCGGGGTGATCAGGCTGCATTTGTCTGTTTGATCAAATGATTCACTGACTTATTGATCTGAATGTTCTAATGATGCTTGGCAAAATCACAGGTTGCGACCTGTAGCGACCCGGTCGTGGCTACGATTGGTCAACTGACAGAAAATCAGTAACTGTTTTGATAATTATTGTAAATATTATTAGAGAAAAATCCAAACGCCTCTGATTCCTGCTCAAATGTGTTCAGTTTGTGGTCTGACTGAATATGTCTCTTCTGGCTTAAGATAGGGATGTAGACAATAACATTTATTTGGAAGATATTCTGTGGATTAATCAATAATCCAGTAATAACAACTTGTGACCCTTACGCCGACCATGTGACCTAATATAAGATGCAAATGCATCTGAACTGCATTAGTTGATATTTTTGTAAAAACTGTGAAAAGGAAAAGATTATGAATATTCTTACAAAACAAATGAATGTATACACACTTAGTTTTTCTCAATACAGTATCTTCAGGAACAAAGCATGATTTAAAACCAACCTCAACTACAAAATATCTGGAAATAAGCATTTTCAATCAAACTCATGTGTCAACCATCTATCAAACCTCTTTACTCAAAGAAATATGAGATAACACAAGTAGCTAGTGACCATGTAGGAATCATGTTAGTTGTAAAATGTTAGTAAAAGTTAGTCCAAACAGGACAGTAGGAACCATGTGACCTGTTGGAGCACTAAGGCGGAAGTTCACTTTTTTATATAACAGACTCACAGCCTTAAACAAAGGGCCGTTACTGTCGATGGAGACAAAGGAGGCCGAGCTTTGGCCGCGTGGATCTGTCATCGGTCTGTGGGATGTTTATTAAATGTTTGTTGTTATTTCTTTTCTCTCGTAACCATTGGCAACAAGCCTCGGAGCTGTCTTGGTCCCCAAATCATCTGATATATGTTTGGCAGTCACAATGTCCCGCCTGATTGAATAGCACACATGTGCACAGGCCCAACCACCCGCACACACACACAAACACACACACATGCTGCAGTTTGACAAGGTGCTGAAGGTGGGGGCTCAGGGCCACAGTATCTGGTTCTCTGGTAAATATCGTACACACGCCCTAAACAAGGGGGATATGGAGGGAGAGAAATGCCAGACGTCCAGGAACAGATCCTTGTATTCACTGGGGGGGGGGCAGGTTTACCTGCTCCGTTCTGCACTGTTTCTATTCACAACGCTCTTTGCTTTGCTGTTGTGGAGGACGGTGGGTGTTTCAGGTCATTTTCACTGACTCGGCCTTAAGCTGTTTGTACTCACAAGTCAAGTGATGTTGACTGCCAAACACAGCTGCTGGGATGAGGTTTGTGGGGTAAAGTGGAAACCAGCATGATCGGCACAATCTATAATTTCCTCAGTGTAAGGCTGTTGTTACGAGATAAGATCATTGTAGTCACATGTATGCATCAGCACGTTTCTTCCAGTGTAGCTTCTGATGAAACCTGTACTTATTAAACATTACGGTTATAGAAGATGGGATTAGGTTTGTTTTATTATACAATAGATGGGCCATTTTTTCCTTCATAAAATGATTCCTTTGTTCTGTCTTTTCAAATTCTTGCATCTGCTCTGACATCTGGAGCAACACTTCGCTCAGTATACATGCCCAGAAAAACAAACACCAGGTTATGACTGCAGTGTAGCGAGAGATAACACCGCCTGGCTCCGCTCCATTGTCTTTTCTTTTCTCCTCTGTCCTTTTCTTGCCCCTGGACCAGATGTCCCCGGCCCAAAGCAGCATATCCACAACAGTATGGCAACCGTTCTGTAGCTGGCCCTGACCTCTGGGGGCTGTGGATCTTAAAGCAAGAGCCCAACATTTTAAGCATTATCACCTTAAACCTAAACTTTTTTGGGTCAATTTCTTGCCTTCATGGCAGCTAGATCCTGACCTGGCCATGTCAATCTTAAGAGTCCAACACTTTAAGCATTATCACTTTGTTTCCAAGAATTGGATAAGAGGATTGATACCACTATCACAACTGTATGGTAAACATGAGGCTACAGCCAGCATCCAGTTAGCCTTGAAAAGTCTTGAAATGAGGAAGCAGCTAGCTTGGATTTATCAGAAAAGCTATGGTAACTAACAACCCAAGAAATAACTGGAAACACAAAACAGCAACTTGCAGGATTTTTGTACGGAATTATTTTTAATGTAACATGTTATTAGAACTGAGCTTGTGAAAGTGGTAGGTCATCAAATGTTGAACGATTCCTTTAATGCATCATGTTTACTTTAAGTCAAAGTAGATATAAGAGCTGACCTCAAACCTCGACCTCTACAGCTGCTTCCCGACACGAACGGAAGTGTGGACATTTTCTGGGGGGGGCTGTTTGTGGGAACAAAATCTCAGGATCAGGACATTTTCTGGAATTCATATCTGACAAGCGGCCTATGTTGCATATCGTTTGGCAGCTCCAGCAAACCTCTGAGAATAGTAGCCCACAGATGACACAACGTTTCCTTCTCTCTTCTCTCTAGACATATCCGCACTATCTGCCTCCATTTGCTGCTTGACAGTTAAGAGCAGGTGGGAGAGCCGTAGGTGCTGCTCGCTCAAGTGGTGAGATGAAAAGCTCCGGCTGATGTCGGCGTCCGTCCTCCCTCTGTTCCTGCTCTTGCGTTGGTGTGAACCTGCTCTCGGCTCCAAGGGCAAACAAAAAAGGGAAACGGCAGCAGGTTGTCAAGGCAACACAGGAGCCACCCACGTAGGAGTACACACACACACACACACACACACACACAGGTGATGTGTGTAGTTTGCATTGTGCGCACATGCTCAGACTTGTGTGGTGAATACGTCGCCATAGTTCTGTTTGCAGCGTGAGTGTTTGTCGGCTGGAGCTGAGGGACCTTTTCACCACTTCAGCTGATGAGTGGGAATCTAAAGGTGACAAGCTTTATTTACACTACGCTGTATCCTGATTCTCACAGCTAATGTCCTACTTTGACTCAGACTTTGGAAGTGACGTATACAATGCAGCGTGCTCAATGTTATACCAGAAATCACACCCTCAAACAAGATTTCTATGTCATATCAATGTGTCTGCTTCCTATTAGCTTTTCGAGATTGTGCTGGGGGACTTTTGAAACGTGTGATTGCGTGGACTTCTCCTTTGAACAGTGCTTTCCATTCTAAATAACAACACATTTATCATCATGTCGCTCCTCCTCTTAGCCTCTGAGGAATGTGGCTTTGATAATCTGTCGCCCCTACGTCTTTCTTTCTCACGTGTCATCGATGTGTCGTTCTCCCCCTACAGCCCTGAGATAGTTTTAATGGCTGGGCGTGCCCTCGCTTCACATGCAAATGTGGGGAAAAGAAACAACCGGGCAGAATCATGAGAAAGATTCAAAACAAATGCCTAATTAGTAGCTGGGGAATCAAATGAAGCCAACAACACCGCAGCTGATAGAGCAAACAATTTTGTGAGGGGGAGTTGGAGAGGGAGCGATGTAAATGTCAGGTTTTAAAGATGTGTTAATGTGCACTTTCTGCTACAGAAAATGCATTCAGAGCTGACTTCAGGGGTTTTGTGTGTGTGAAAGCCAGCGCTTGTACTCGTGTGGGTGTGTGTGTGTGTGTGTGTGTGTGTGTGTGTGTGTGTGTGTGTGTGTGTGTGTGTGTGTGTGTGCGGTGTCAGCTCTTTCTCATGTGTTGCTGTATGTGTTTATAAGTATGATATGCATAGAGCACTACTGAGGGGGGAAATGGCTGTGGGACATCTCACATGCAATCACCTTGCCTAGCCATGCAAAAGATCAGTCTGGCTCTGTCGAGTTCAGCTCTCACTGGTAGATTTAATGATCAAAGGATTATAATATGATCCTGGATCGTAGCCAGGGAGGAATTGAAGATTAATTTGACAGATGTTGAGTCTGAAGAATAGATTAATCAGGTAAAGAGACATAAAACACAGAGGAACTGAAGGATGTAGAGTAACTGAAGTTATTTGGTCATAAAGAAGGAAACACCCCCTCCAATTATTTTTCTACTGTATTATGACGGAAACGCCTGAAGGCTGGCAGCCCCAAAGGGGCAAACAACAGACAAAACAATAAGAGCAATTAAAATGGATAAATTTGTACATATAGGCACGCACCCAAATCACTATACAGTACGCCCTCCAAGATCCCAATCCTAATATCACCCCCACCCCCCGATCTCTGCCAAGTCCAATTTGTTCACTCTGTGTTTCTGTTCTTAGAGATCTTGATTAAGACAAACGCCCCTGTGAAGGGCCGGACCAACTCCTTATCTCACAGCAAGGACGTGCGGAAGGAACCATCAACACTGACACAAAGGGTGGGCCACTTGCGAAGTGAGACCACCTTGTTTGGGTGTACGCAGTTTTTCCATGAGCTTTGAGGTGTAGAATTTAATTTATTTCGATCGACATGGGACACAAAAGAAGAAAATAAAATCTATTCATGTAAGAGTGCTGACCTACTGCAGAATTAGTGTTTAGTATATATACACATACTATAGGTATATTGTATGTACCTGAATATGTTGAAAAATAAACCCTATCAAATTGGGTTTGACATTCATCGAACAGCTAACATTTCTATCTGTACACATGACGTGCATATGTTTTCTGTTTATTATTAAAGTGATAAAGTTATGAATTACATGCAAAACCTCAATCTACATTTAGAAACCTTCAACTTATGTTCTAATCATTCTGCACAATTGGTTAAGATCATACATGATCTGCATATTGGTTTGTCCATTAAACATTAAGTTAAAACAAGGAGTTTGTTTGGCTTAGCTTTACTTAACTTAGCGTTAAGACTGGGAGCTGCTAATTTAACCATCCTCCGGCTGTGGCCTCATGAGAGTGGTATTAATCTTCCTATAAAACTCTCAACAAGTACAGTGTGTGTGTGAATGAAGTAGGAGTGGCAGTTAGACAATAAATATAGAGCAAAAAGGTGGAAATATAAGGAGAGCATAGCAAATGTTTAGAAATTATTAAAAAAGAAAAATAGGAAGTGGGAATAGAGAATTTAAAAAACGCTTGTAGGTCGAGTGGTGCTCTGGTGTGGCACTCGTCTTCCTTTCAGCAGGGGTGGTCCTCTGGCGAGATAACTCCAGCCAGACAGCCATGGGTGATAGAGATCAGATTGAGATGACAGACTGGAGTGCTGCCCAGATGCAAACACACACACACACACACACACACACACACACACACACACACACACACACACACACACACACACAAAGCAGAAGGAAATTAAAAAAGGCATTCTGTAGAAAGAAAAGAAAAATATGTATTCTTTGTTGTTTGTCATTCTTTCATAGGAGGGAGAGAAGAAGTGAGTGAAAACAGAAGGCCGTAAGTCCTTTGTTCTGACAAACAAACACACCATGTTCCCAGAACTGTCTGCTGAACCTGTAACATGAGTTCTTATTCACTGCACTGACACATGCTTTTTTTTTGCTTATACCCACTGTATCTTTTTTAAGTATCAGAGTATATTGCCTCAGTCTTAACAAACAATTAAGTCAGTGTATGGCTCATTTCACTAGAGAAAACAGATAGACGCAGGGATGTATTGGTTGTATTAGGCTTATAGGCCTAGTTTGATAGTACTTTGTTTTCCTTAGTTTACTCAAAAATAGTTACATTTATTTTTTCGGTGTGCTCCAGGCTTCAGTCCTTTGCCTTTTTATTTATGTCCGCATATGTTGACATCAGTTTATAAAACCTGCAAACATTACATCTGTCTTCACTTCTTTGCAGATGACAAATCTTTCTATATATACAAAATGAGTGACCTCCTTACACGTTACTTTATGTTCCCACAGATCCCTGAGTTCTGCTCCCTCTCTCTAAACTATTCCCTTTTTAAGTAGTCTGCAATGACTCCCTGCTTAGTCCAAAGTACCTCAAACTCTGTAAAGCCATTTTCACACATGAACTCCAGGAAATGTCTGGACAGCAGGGTACAGACTTTTCCTTTTACATATTGAGAAAGCAGCCCAATTTTCCAGTCAGATGCGTTCACTACAGTGAAAACATCTCCGTTGTGTTCAGGGGAAAGGTGGAGCCGCATGCAGGAGGGAGGTCATAACCGCTTTGGTGATCACATGTTACTGTTTACAGCATAGCAACCCCAGCATCGGCCCGCGAGCGTTTTCATGATTGCATATATATGAAATAAACAATGTAAAACAAGCATCATGAACAAACAAGGTAAAAAACAAATACAACATACAAGCTGGAATTTGTATAATTTCCTGCTCTGTAAATGTTCACCTATGCAAACAAATGGGCCCTTGCCTGAGCCCTGAAGGACTCTAATTCATCTCCAAGTCTGTGTATATGCAGTGTTTTCTGTGAAAGAGGCTCCAGATGTTCAGATTGGACAACAGGGGCGTTGATGACAGATCTCAGTTTCAGTTAGTTCACTTCATGTTGCATTTTCATTGGAGCAAAGCAACTGTCACACCAGATTTACTGGAGATACATCCAGAAACCACATTTAACACCTTAGCAGCCTCTTTTAGCACATGTGAACCATGTGTATGTGTTTGTGAGGCCTAACAGGTCTACTGATGATTCAACAAAGTGGCCTAGTGTCTTTGCTCCACAGATGTTATTCACGTCGGAACTTTGCGATACCTCGGGGATTCACAAAGTGACAAACTTGCTGACGGGCTCAGTTCCGGTTGGAATTTACAGGCAGGAGATAAGCGTGAAGATACCTGGTAGTTTTTCCACTTAACTCTGTCTTTTTATGATGATCTTGAGAAGTGTGTGTGTGTGTGTGTGTGTGTGTGTGTGTGTGGTGTGTGTGTGTGTGGGTGGCTCTTAACTCTCGGTATAGGGAACTGTTTTCCAAATAGGGGAATAAAAGGAAGTCCCCATAAAGCAATTAACATAAATGTCTCAGGTGAAAGATCCGGTTAGGTTAGAGTAGTAGTTGAGTTGAAAGTAAATCTCCAGGAAATGATGTGTATGAATGTGTGTGTGAGAGACAGAGTGAGTCATTCCCAGAGGTCATTGTCTCTGGGTCCAGACGGCTGCGACTCAGGTTCTCAGTGTGGCTTCACTAATCTGCCGTAATTATGTCTCACAGTCAGCTCACTCACAGTCACACCCATACATCGCCTCTCTCTCTCTCTCTCTCTCTCTCTCTCTCTCTCTCTCTATCTCTCTCTCTCTCTCTCTCTCTCTCTCTCTCTCTCTCTCTCTCTCTCTCTCTCTCTCTCTCTCTCTCACTCTCCCCCTCGCCTCTCTGGTGGAGTCGTGGTTGCCTCAGGATGGTGAGCAATCCATGTGTGTGTGTGTGTGTATGACAAGGTGTAACCCATGAAGTGACGTCACTGCTCTGTCGACACACAGCTCAAAGGACTCCCCTCACGACAGGAAGAAAAAGACACATTCGTGACTCGCCATATAGTGAAAGAGTTTTCCAATCCGCGAGTCATCCACTGCACGCATCCTACTCATCTGCCCGGTCCTGCCACTGTGACGCATATCTTCCTTGTTTTTCATCAGCCGTCACGCCTCTTGGTGTGTGGTGACGCAGGTCCTGTGTGGGGAGTCTAAATCCAGACTACCTGGCTGGGTTCATGGAGCTCAGGATAAAGGGAATCCCTCATTATGTGGAGTTCCCCACAGTGGGGGGGGTCTTACTACCTCTGCTACTGAGGTGATGCTTTGAACTGCATTTGTTTGTTAGTCTGTTAGATTACCTTGAACCTTGGTGAAAGGATGTGTTGGGGCTCAGGGATGAGCCTATTAAAGTTTGATGGATCTGGATCATGGTTTGGATCAAGGAATTTTTCACTTCCTTCAACTTTGGGACAATGGAATAATTCTCAGATCTTCACGAATAAAGATCAGGAATGTTTAGAGGAATGCTCTTTATGAGCTTGTGCAATTTGATGTAGATCCAGGTCAACGTCCAGATCTAGTGAATTTAAATGTGATCTCATAAGGGGGCTGTTGGGCCTTATCAGAGGTATGTGCTGTACTGAGTTAAATCCTAGTTTTCATTGGTCTTAAATAGAAAATAACATGAGACTCTGCAAATTCAACAGTGTGATCTGGAAATGAAGCTAAAGCTAAAGCTGCTTATTCTATTCAATCTACACACAAATGACCCCACTTTACACTTTCAAACCAGTCCAAAGTCCAAATACAACAATGCCACAGTTGTTGTAATTGTGGTACAGCAATCCTTCCCTTCCTGTAGTTGCATTCGGTTGCTGGCAATAGAGACTGGAACCATCCTTTAAAAATCCGATGAGAAGAATACTCAAGATGCAGTATATTACTTTATAGCTTTTTCTATCACTATGTTGACCCCCTTCCCTCCATCTCCCTGCCGGTATATAATATTATGCATCATACAATACCTTTTGCACAATAGTAAGAAATAACCATAATATAAAAAAACATACCATGCATTCGTTTGATGAAAAAGAGCTGAACCTGCAGTTTACATCCTTGTTGTCTTTGTGCAGAAACCTTCTTAAACCACTCCCTCTGCCTGACCAGAAGCATAGCCTGTGAAAAACATTGTCATAAGTGTTCATCTTTGGTTTTGCAACTGATACAAACACTTTTCACAGGACAATAAATCTAAAAGTAGAAAATGCAGTAACACTGCAAAAACTGTAAGCATCATAAAGTATGCAAGTACACATTTGTATGGCAACTTCCCCACAGTTGTAAGGTAACAGTAAACCACAGCAATGACACAACAACACACTGATGATACGCTTGAAGATACGACTGTCAGCACACAGGGAAATGAGACAGTTAGCTATCATAGCTCAATCTTGTTGTACAGTATTTAATTAACTAGATAGACCATCACATGAAGTATCAACTATATTTTGGTTATTTTGAGAGAACAGTATATTATTTAACACTGGCACAAGAGCTTGTTCTAAACCTGCCTGTTTGTTATGTTCTTTCCTGGGTCTGTGTTGATGCTCCGGAGTTACTTCATAATTATTCCTTGTCATTAGTGAGTCCTCTTCAAACTGATCGACAATATACTGTCACTTTTGGTTGTTTGTGTGCTAGACGCTGTGTGCAGAGCTTTTTTATAAGCAGTCTATGGTTTAAAATGAGGTTAGAAAACTTTGAGTTCAATTTGTATCAATATTGAACGTATTTCTTATCCCAATTGCATCAAAATAGGCACTGTACTTCTTCAGGTGATTAACAATACACAAGTGTGTAAGATCAACATTTAAAACTTCCTTTTTCTTGGAAGTTGGGGAAATACAGTTGTTTACAAATCTTTAAAAAAAAGTAGTGATTGTGTTAATGTATAATACTCACAGTTAAACATACTGTAGCTAGCATTATTGTAATTGTGTTCAGCTACAATGACATTTAAGAGGCTTCTCTCTCCAGTCCAAAATAGATATGTAAAAGTGTAAAAATAGAGTGAAATATAAGCATGTATATAGAAAAATATCTGCAAGTATACAGAAAAATATAAGCCTGAAATAGAAAACATAAAAAAAGAGAAGTGATATGATTTAAATGACAGAATTAGAGTGTGCAGATAAGTAAATATGACATAAAGTGAACCTGTGTTTAGGAATACAATCCAAAAATAATTAACTAAATTATATCTAACATTTAATCAGTGCCTGACTGCACCTTCCCAAACAACAAGTCTCTTTATGACTCCACTGAAGTGTTCTAATTCCTAACTGTGGCTGGCTCTCATCGACACTGCAGTGATGAACTCTGTTTCACCCTGCGACAGCCTTCATTTATTCACAATCAGATTGGCCTTTCAGGACAAACCTGTTCCTTTCCAAAGCAACTCTGTGGTGGAGTGTTTGGCCTGATACACACACACACACACACACACACACACGCACACACACACACACACACACACACACACACACACACACACACACACACACACACACACACACACACACAGAGCTCATTAACTTTTAATATAACTGACTTTATATTCACAAAACCTCATAAGATACTGGCTGCTCATAGGTTGAAACACCCAGATCTGAACACACACATCCACACACACACACAGACCCTCACATATACGCACATACAAAGCCTTGCAAAGCTTTTCTCACTAAATGCGTGCCTGGCTGCTTGCTTAAACACACTCACACACACTCACACACACTCACACACTCACACACATGCGCGCGGCTGCAGCACAGCACTCGTATTTAAACTGATGTGAGTGCTGTCACGACATCCGACTAGTCCTATTTGTTCCACAGAAGCCTTGGCGTGAGAGAGCAGGGTCACCCCACTGGCTCTCATGCAAATCCATTCAGTACACACACAGACTCACACACACACACACACACACATACACACGCACACACTTAATAGTCCCGCAGATAAGCAAAAAGACAGGGAGAGAGACAGGCAGGAAAGCAGAGAGCAGTGTAGAGAGTCAAGCAGAGAGAGAGATACAGACAGACAGACAGAAAGACTAAAGGACAGACAGACAGACAGACAGACAGACAGACAGAGAGACAGAGAGACAGACAGACAGACAGACAGACAGACAGACAGACAGACAGACAGACAGACAGACAGACAGACAGACAGACAGAGAGACAGACAGACAGACAGACAGACAGACAGACAGACAGACAGACAGACAGACAGAGAGACAGAGAGACAGACAGAAAGACAGACAGACAGACAGACAGACAGACAGACAGACAGACAGACAGACAGACAGACAGACTGACTGACAAACCAACCTGAAGACACCAAGGCTCACATAATGGAACTATCAGATACACAGCTGTGCAGATTCATGTCTAAAATTAAAATGGTTGACTTAGACCACATGATTTAAAAGTTGTCGTCAGCCCCCGCACTCACTAGTGGCCCCTCATGGTAGCAAGATGTATTGCACCTGTTTAACGTTTAAACATAGCAACCACGTCATTTTTAGTAAACAGGCCTTCGCTCATTAGCTGATGCGAGTAAAGGTTGCGTAAGGTCAGGGAACAACTGAAACAAACTACCTCGCACAACAAAGTGTCACCAAAAATGCATTTCGGACACCCACTGCCAAAATGCGATTATCGCTCGGATATAAATAAATAAAAAAATTACCTCTTATCACATTCAACATTCATAATCTTACACTGGTTTGTATATATGAAAAAAGAATGCAATATAAAAAGAACAAGGGCACACATATTGCCTGCTGGCTCATCTCATAGCGCATGATTTACATAGTATAAAGTTTTGGGGATTGTCAGTTTTTAGACCCCTCTCCCAAAATCTGCCTCAGGAAAGATGTGGGCGAAAATGGATTTCAGACACTGCTTAAACCATCCTCCAACCACTTTGGTCAAATCATACTGACAAAGTCCAGTTTTCTCTAACTAGATGACTTTTTCACTGTAGCAATTTTCAGAAATAATTGGATATAGTTGACCATGTTTTTATGCGTAGGTTAATTTCTCGTTTTAGTTTTCGAAATGGAGCTCTTCTCCCCTCTGAGGAATGATGCCCTTATTTAGACATATTTAGACATTTACACAAACCATTGACGAGTTAGAATGTGTGGGAACAATCTTTCAGCAAATGTCGAATGAATCACACGTGGGATTTTTTACTAAAAAGGGAAACACAAAAATGATGGGCTGTTGGAGTTGACTGACAGAGCGAGTGTAGAGGAGGCTTATGTCATAAAAGTTGTATCATAAGGCACAAAGAAGAAAGACCAAAAATAAATCAAATTTAAAGTCTGTATGTTCTGAGCACCAGTCTGTCCCATCAGCGTTATCTGCTCTTTCTTTTGTCATTTGTCACAGTTTGGAACTGGTCCTTTTTGTCCAACCGGCATATTTGGCCATTGGATTTGTCCCCGCATGCACAGCCTACACCAAATATGTCAAGCGTGACAATATTAGTCATTTCATTCCAAAAAGAGAATAGTGGGTCATACTCAACCCTCCTCCATCCTCTTAAATTTGTGCATGCACGCACACACTTTCGCCCGCCGCCCATCCCCCTCCTTCTCATTCCTCCCTCTCTTCCTCACTCTCTTACACACACACGCACGCAAGCACACACTCAGCATGCTTCATTATACACTTGCCCACACAGCATAGCGTGCCGGAAACAGACTCAATAGATGCCAAGCTCCCGGTCCCTGCAGGCTCAGTGCCCCTAAAACACTGGATGCACCTTCCCCAAATTAGGTTAATTTGCTTTTGCCACAGAGACTGCCCACAAATACAGTCTAGTGGTTCCACAAACAATTATGACAAAGCCATTACAGTGTGTTTTGTTTCTTTAGCAAATTAAAGCTCTCATTAATCATTAACCAGATGAGATTCAATTAAAACCAGCTGAAATGAAATGGATATGAATGCTACATTAAAATGATGTTATGATCAGTCTAATGGAGGCAAATCCTTTACATGCAACCAGACTATTTGCAAAGGAGGTTAAGCTTTAACTGTTTGATTTAGGCTCCTTAAAATAAAACTCAGATAAACTTTACATGTGACACAATGATTTACAACTTTGACCCAAATACACCGCTTTGCATACAATTCTGCCTTAAATGTACAAAATGTTCGCAGCCCTTTCTTTTGTCCTTGCCAGGGGGCTGTTTGAGGACATGACCGATTTCAGGGAGGGAGAGACGCAGAAAGAGGAGGGGGGAGACACAGAGAGAAGGGTTGTCTTCCTCTCTCTCTGGCTCAGCAGGGTGCAAGGTTTGATTACTGTCTCTGCCTGAGTGCAACAATTTATTTCTCCCCCCCTTTTTGTAACGTTCACCAATTTCTTTCTTTCTGCTGTGGAGGCAGATAAACTAACACGGAAGGTAGGCTAGACTTGAGTGGGCGAGTGCAATTTGCATCAGAGCGACTGAGTCTGCACGATTCATTGACGGCTCCATAAATAGCACAGCATGCGTCCCAAATGAAATCGTACCAAGGATCTCTCTGTCCCTTGCATCTCTCGCACACTCTGTTACATTCAGTCACAGGTTTGCTTTCAGTCAGCAGCGGAAAGAACGAGAGCAATGATATCACGTAGGAAAAGACAAAAGTGTCTGTCGAGAAACATTTGTTAACAATCTATTACCACAAAACGATTGGTCCTGTAAAAGCCCCTGCGGTAATGTCTGGCCGTTATTTCACATTACTTCTGAGGCAATGAATTAAATGCACACTAACCCAAACAGAGCATGGAGTGTGACCTGTGCGTGCATGCAGGCAAAGCTCAGCAAATTTGACTTCAAGGCATTGTCAGGCTGCATTTTGTGTGCAATATCCTATTCCTGCTTTATCTTAACAAATAATATATATGTATATATCATTTTTTTTTAATGATAAACTTGTATTAAATGTATTATCACCACCTTTTTTGTGGGTTTCTCTGCAGGCACCGTTATTTTGACAACTGTACTTGTTAACATAGAGTTGCATCATATGTAATATAATATAATAAGAACTATAAATGTATAAAGACATACAAAACTCCCCCACCTCATATAAATGTCATGGAATAGCTGTGGCCTGTCTGTCCTGGATCTTCTCGCTACGTGACATGTTAGTTGCCAAAGCACCGAATTGAGGTGACTTGCATTAGCAACTAAAGCTTCAACCCCGGAGACTGAGGGCAGCTGAGGTGGTTGTGGTAAAGAATAACTGTTGCTCAAGAGGAGAAAAAAGAGAAGCTGCCATACCAGTGGCTGACAGCTGAGATGTTTATATTTTTGTGTAAGAAAAACATTATTGTGTCTTTGTTAGTTGTCTATGTCATATATAGATCCTTCACTTACATAAAAGTAGTAATATAACACTATTTAACTACTTAATGACATGTAAAGGTGCTGCATTTTAAATGTAAAAAAGTTAAAGGTAGTTGAAGTAAAAGTACTCATACAGGTAAACACTCCTTGTCAGTGCTTATTATAAACCTTATTATTATTATTATTATTATTATTATTATTATTATATTATAATATTGGATTAGGTCCCAATCACCCTCTCTCAGGTTGTGGAACTTGTTATAACACGTTGTAACGCAGCTAGCGGCGGACAAACATACAGAAGTAGCGGACATGTTTACTAGCTGTTAGCGGTTGTTGTTGTTGTCTGTTGTGTAAGAGAATACGAGCCTGTAACTTAACCCCCCACACCACCACAGAGTGAAGCTAATATTGTTGGGATTTTAACTACTTGGTTCAATTGTTACTGGTATTATTTTTACAATGCAGTGCTATAGTAATACTCCATAGTGTACTTAATATATTCCAATTTTATATTTTATCTAATATAAACGTCTGTGATTTATATTTAATCTACACTAAAATAAGTTGCTGTTTCTATTTCTACTTAAAATATAATGGTGTAGGCAAAGTTTACCTGGAACTAACTAACCAGAAGAAGTAGATCGAAGCTGCACATGAAAACTAACATGACTGATACACTCACTACTATTAAACATAATCGCACCCATATTCAAACTATACACCATGCTTTTATTTAGAAAGAAGGGCAACATCCGGTGCTTGCCCTGGCCGTTCCGCTCTGCGTGTCCACGTTCCAGTGTTGCGTCGTAGCCATAGCAACAGTCAGAGTGAGGCTCACAGCGGGAGAAAAGCAAGTTTAGAGTTTGTTGTGATTATTTTGACCTTCAGTCGGATCGATACTGTTGATAATGGGTACGTAAAGATTGATTGAAAGTTAATACAAGTCCCAACAGGAAGTAGCATTTGTGACTGCTAGCTTTAGATGCTAAGCTAGGTGAGAGAGTGCACACTGATTTGTTGACATGTCGACTCATCTTCTTCTGCTTAGTTTTTCACAAACCTCCGGTCCCCCAATTCATATACAACGACTTTAACACATGAAGAGTTTACACCAGGTAATGTTTACTGAGGTAAATAACCAGCACGACAAAACAGAAGTTAGTGTACAGACTAGTACTGGTAATGAATTGATGTTTTTAACTTCTCTTTCCTAAAATGCCTGTATAGGCCTACATGTTGTTGTTATTTTTGAGGGATCATATTTACATGGATAAACATTCAATCTGCATTTTAGGACTTTATGTTTCAAACATGTGCTTTAGTTGTGCCAGTGATGCTGCACCATTGAATGCAGCTGCTTTCAGCCATTATTCTCATGAACCTAAATTTAAAATCAACCTTTTTAATCTGGCTTTTATGCAGTGTTTTATGATTTTTGTGATTTTAATTGCCCGTATTTTATTTATTTTTAATACATCATTTATATTGTATAGTATAATTTATTTTAGGTAGTACGGTAGTTTGTATTTGTTGACTTTACTGCTAATTATTGCAGCTTTTATTATCATCTGGTGTTCTTTTTTCTAATATTGATTGCTCTGGTAAGAAATAGTCCTTTAATCCAAGTGTTTAACTCATTTCTAATTCACTTTTAACATCCCATGTTTCAATCAATCAATCACCTTTAAAACAGTTTGATTAGTTTGAAAGTGATTGATCCCTACTTATTAAAGTAAAGGAAAGACACTTTTGATATGACCCCAACAATATATAATGCTGCTGAACTGCTTTACTAAAATTAAAGTATTAGATATTCCTCCAGGATGAGGAGGGTTAGGGACATTTCTGTATCCCCTAGTGGCTAAATGCTTTCCCCCCCTGCTGTGCCTGTATTTTTTCTCATGCCAAACTGTGGGCCTTCATGAGTTTACATGTTCGTGCATGTTCTCCTCTCACGACTCAGGCATGCGTCCATGCAGAATAAATGAGTTTATGAACAGCTTGCCTCTCTCACATTAGACTGATTAATAGTTCAATCAGGGCTAAAACGGACAAAATGTCACGAGGGAACAGTTATCGTGCAAAACCCGCCTTTTATATCTGCATCCATCTAAAGGGATAGGCCTGCTTAATGCTGTCACGGGCAGTTACTAATTTATCTGCGTTGTGTGAGCCAACGGAGGTTCTCTGTTGTGTTTTAAGTGCAGGGCCTGGAGACAGTAGGGGGGCAATCAGGCTATTAGCGTGCGTGACCATGAAGCCTGCTCTTTGATTGGGCAGGGTTTGTGTGCCTGCACTGGTGTGTGTGAGAAAGGCAGAGAGAATACACAAGCTTGTTGACATGCTAGTGCTTAAATGTTTAGACAGTGCTTCAAGTTAAACCTGCATGTTTTTGCATGAATTCTCGGGCTTTGTGTCTGTGTGCAGTGTGCTTGTGGCCAAATTCTTCTGTGTTTGTGGTGTGCATTCTCATGCATGTGTGTCCTCTCACTCTACTTCCCTCAGATTGTCTGCGAGGGCATTTAATGTCTGGCATGCAGCCGTGCATCAGGGACCATCTGATAGGGGTGACCTCTGGCCCTAAATTAGCCAGAGGCATTTAATCTGAGGTCAAGTGTTGAGTTGGCGTGATGCTTTCCCCGCAGTAATCGTGAGCTGATAGATAAATGCCGTGCACACACTGATAGACAAACAGAGGCTGGGATGGGCTGCCATTAATGTTCTCCTTGCATGACCTGCTGCACCCATGGTCACATAACTGACTGTACCTCTGTTGCCACTGTTACACAAGAGCAGAAACCTAGAACACATTGCTCAAGTAAACTATCACTTCCATCATTACTTAACAAAAACCCACACAAAAGAGGTTCTTAGAACATTTTGTGCAAAGTTCCCTCAATTGAAGGTAGAGTCAGTCCTTGTTAAACCATCTGTTACCCTGTGGTTGAGGACAAGCTAATGTATGGCTGTGAAGTCAAAATACCCTCAGCTGTGAAATGCCATAATCTACAGTCTATAAGCTTAATGCCATAAGCTTTACTGATTAATCTATTGAATAGAGTGTACAGCAAATGGATTTAATATGGTGGACCTCACGCTAAGGGATTTACCCCTTATATTAACCTCAGACGCTAGGTCGTCAGTTAAAAAGTTCCACCAGTTTCCCTCAAAAGAGTCCTGGGTATGATATCAGGTAGAAATACTCTGATGGCTTTAATTGAGTGATTATTGGTACACAATATGCATATCCAATGTATTTAGCATTTTACACTACCTCTGCCAATGCTTTCATCCCTGTCCATTGGTTTGTTGGCTGGTTTGTTTGTAAACAAGATGACACAAAAAACTACTGGATGGATTTCTGTGAAATTTGGTGGAAGGATGTGGTATGGGTCAGCGGAGAACCCATCAAATTTTGAATTGGGCAGATCTGTCTTTTAAAAATGTTTACTGATCTCCCTGGGAATCATTCATTGATCTTGATACATCAGGCATATTTGGAAATAGATAGTTAGATATTTATGGATGTGTGCAATTTGGTGCAGCTTGAATTTAAGGGGATCTTTTGGCCTTGGCTTTACTGAGTGCCATTCTAACTCTGTATAAGTTTGCAGTAGATACAAAATAAATGTGTCAGAAAAATCAAATGTTTGTTTAGCTAAATTAACCTGCAGCAAGTCTAATGATCCATTGTTATTATTAGAAATTAAAAAATGTCAAACATCCACCAGCTCCAGATGTAAATCATTTGTAACTCTTCTCTTTTTAATAGCATTTTAAATGGATTCATTTGTGCTGTCGTTCAAAACAAACAGTTTCACAATATCTCCCAGGATGTAAATTCTTTTCAACTCTATAAGACTTTGTGTAGGTGAAACAATTAGCTAGATAAACATAACAACCAATTAATATGTTTGAAAATAATTGTTTGCTGCCTCGAATGAAAACCCATAACACACTGTATATTTTCAGTGTAGCCAATTCTGCTGGTCCTCTGCTTGTTTCCAGGAGACAAGGAGAGAATGATGGAGGAGGAGAAGGAGGGGAATTTCACAATGGTTCAGCACTGTCCTCCAATGTATCCACTGCCTGAAGAAATAAAGAAGGTAAGCACTGATTTAAAAATAAATAAAAAAGCACCTAAAAACACTTGGCAGGTACCTCGCTGGTTTTGTATGTATCTGTTATATCTGAACACGAAGAGTCCTATCTCAGGAGAACCAGTATGACTTCCTATTCAACACACACAACACACACACACACACACACACACACACACACGTTTTTGGCCCATGCTGCACCAGTACCTTTCAAACAACATGTCAGACCATACTGACACAACATATGTTGCTAAGAGACATGATTTTTTTTTACAACATAGGAATACAAATGTGTTGAAAAGACATTTGTTACATCTCGATGAATCTGTCAACACTGCACTCTTTCCATATGCTGCATTCATCCATATGACGAATAAGAAACAGGACAAAGTCTCCTCTTTTAATCTTCCATCTGTTTTTCAGATGATGCACAGAGGAAGTAACATATGAATGATTGCATGTTGCTTCATGTCCTGGTCCATGTCAGGTGGCAGTAACATATTCCCCATATGATGCTCCATATGGTTTGAATATAAATTAGCAGGGAATATCTTTCGCTTTTCACCTTTTAAAGGAGGCACATAGCTTATCTACTAAACCAGTTAGTATCTGTGTTAAATTATATTACCATTTCCTAAAACCATTAAACCGTGAGTTTTAAAAGGAGTTTTACTTTGTAGTATGCTTCCACCAACCAGTGCAGTTTCAGTACACATTAACTTTTTTTTCCAGACACACGTGGAGTCATCATGGCCTTTGACGTCTGGCCACTGAAATCTTATCGGTTCATCTTTGGGTCAAAAAGTTATAACTGGTCCAAATTTGAAGAAACTCCCTAAAGGCAGACTTGAGGTATCATGTTCGTGAGACCACTGTGAACTTGACCTTTGACCTCCATATATATTCAGTTAAATCCAAAGTCTAAGCAGAAATTTATGCCATATTTGAAAGGATCTCTTGAGGCATTCTTAAGATACAAAATTCATGAGGCAGAAGGTGGTATTGGAGGTCACTGTGACTTTGAACTTTGCCCTTAGACCACCAAAATGGAATAAGGTCACCTGTCAGTTCAAGGGAATGTTTTAATTACATTTGAAGAAAATATCAAGACGATCTTAAGAGATTGTTCTTGCAATAATGGGATGAACGAGCGTATGGCCGACCCAAATACATAATGCGTCTGGCCACTGACGTGGAGGCATAAATATACTGAGCATATACAAAGCAAAGTAAGTGGTTCACATCCATACTTTTACTTCCGATTTAACTGTCATAAAACCAGTTGAAAGAGCATTTCCCCACATTAAAAATGAATTTTCTAGCAGCTGGCTGGTTACGAGAGGGACTTCTGTGACTGCTTTGTGTGCAGCTCTCCAAAAAAGGCTGCCAGAATAACACAATAAATTTCTGTCTTTAACAATCTGTCCTTCGCTTGCTCAAGTAGTAGTGCGTCTGTTTTTTGCATCTCTGAACATTGATACTATCAAACTATCATCAGCAGCTACCTTTCTTTTTGGTTTTTAGCTTTGCATGATTTTGCTGCACAGCTGTGACATAAATTATTCAGAACTTTGCAAAATCATTAGGATCATAGCATGACTATAATATGAAATATGAATACAGCTTGTTTACAACTTGTCTTTTTCCTCCCACTTTAAGTGCATAGTAGTAAGATTACTGAATGGATCACTGAGGTTTCTCTCGTTCTGTGTTTGGTTCCTTCTTCCTGTCTGTCTCTGTTCCTCTGTCTTTGCTCTCTAGTTATCTCTGGAATTTCTCATTGAGGCCAGTAGATGGCTGTAAACAATACAACAAGTGCCATTATGACACACACACACACACACACACACACGTACAAAACACACACTCACTCACTCACTCACTCACTCACTCACTCACTCACTCACTCACTCACTCACTCCATTCTCACATTAGTCCATTTGTTCATCTATCCTTCTGCACGGCCGACAGACGCAAATGGGAATCCATTTTATTGATTGATTCCTGTAGTGTTCCTGTGTTTCTGCTTGTGCTTCAGTCCGACTCTATGATTTTACACAAGCTGAATGTTATAACCAGACACCGAGCAAAGGACAGAGAGAAAGAGAGACAATAACTAAGAATGAAAGAGGGAGGGAGAGACTGACATTTCGATCATAGCCCATCTGGTTCAGTCTCAGGATCTACCTCTCTCCCTTCCTCTTTTCCTCCCCCCTGTCATCCACTCAGATTCGAAAAAAGGTCTGTAAAATAGAGGATGTTCTGGGCTTAGCCCCCCGCTGAGTACAACCAAGCACCATTTATAAGAGGTGGCTTAGGTGGCTCGGGGTGAGCGGAGAACAAAAAACAACAGAGGTGGTGCGTTGCGAGCGCAAAGCTCCGGGCAGCACCATGAGCAGCAGTCGGTGTGGGAGGCATCGAGGAGGTGGTGTACTAACAGGCCCATTTAAGTGCTGTTAATCCTGGTGTGCTGGGAGAGGGCTGGCACAGAGGTTTAATGGTGGGCTGCTGAGAAGGAGAGCACACACACACGCATGAAAACACCTATTCATTCATTGCAAGACAGTAGTTGGATAAAATCTCAATGTTCAAAGTGTTATATAGGTTGTGAAACATCCAAATACCATCATGTCATTCCTTTTCATGTGGCTTTTCTCACAGATCTCAAAAACGTAAACCATAAATGAAAATGTTGAATTCTATTATTTGTTACCATTCTTTAAAGGTGGCATGGTGCAGCAAGGGTTCTTGAAATGCCGGGGTCTTTCTGTGCGGTGTTTGAATGTTAACGTTTTCCCTGCAAAGTCTGGCTTCCTCCCACAGTCCAAAGACATGCAGATTGGGTTTAGGCTAATTGGAGACTCTAAATTGACAGTAGGTGTGTAGGTGAGAATAAATGGTTGTTTGACTTTGCATGTTGGCCCTGTGATGGACTGGCGACCTGTCCAGGATGTATACTGCCTCTAAACATCACTAAACACAGATTTCTTTGAACTGTTACCATTAACTTTTCAAAAATATGCATTTACTTCACCTTTGTACCAACAGTCTGCTGCTCTTGCTGTTGTCGTGCAGCTTCTTACACACTTTATTAGTAAACTGAGGTTAATTGGATGGTGGGAACCAGTTTCACTATTTTCTTCCATATTTCTGTGGAGCAAAACCAACGCCCTAATCCTCATGCTGTCATTTTTTCTCAGTATTTAGACTGTATTTCAAATATGCTGAGAATGCATGCTGCTTCATACTTTCACCTAGTGTCATGTGAATGCAGTCATACTTCCCCTCAGTCTCTCAATTTGTCTTTCTCAAGGGCACATGAGCATTTATTATTCAGGGAGGCAAGAGCATTACTCCCCACTTTCACTGATGGTCGCCGGATTGAGAATCCACTCAAACGTGTTTCTCTTAGCAGGTGGTCAGACCAAAAATAATGCTGAATTAAAAAAAACGCAATGGGCTGCGTTGGCGTGTTGCTAAAGGTAACGGTGATAAGATGAAATATGAACAAGGAAGTCCAGTTTGTTTTAAGCATCCATTAAATTGAAGGTTTATAAGTAAAACAAGTTGTTGCTGTGGCTGGGATGTTGGTAGCATCACAGCAAGTAGGTTAGAGGGTTGAATCCCTGTTTGGCGGGTCTTTCTGTGTGGGGTTTGCATATCTCCCCTTGTTTGGGGAGGTTTTCTCCAGGTACTGTGAATGTGAGTATGACTTGTTGTTTGTTTCTGTGTGCTGGCCCTGTGATACGCTGGTGACTTGGACAAGGTGTGTACCCCGCCTCTCACGCAATGTCGGTCGGGATTGGCTCCAGTCCCCCCCTTCAAGCCTCAAAGGATAAGCGGTATAGATGATGGATGAATGGATAGAGGTTGTAGTTACTGTATCATGTCAGCAATCATATAATCTCCTCCTTTGACAGTAAAAGTAGAATATAAGGTCATGTGATAAAGTAATCTATGGATGATGTCCTTGTATTCATTTGATTTGTCAACACAGCGGTATTTGCCCTCTGCTTCCGGACCCCTGCTGTTTTTAATACAGTGACACAGTCGTACTGTCAGTCTGAATGTAGCATAATGTTTTAGCTGTTTTCAGGACAGACACTGAACTCAGCACATTTTCTTGAAATGTTCCAGTTATTAGGACCTGACGTTTTCCGGGAGGTAGAGGTGTTATTCAAGACGCAGATGAAGATCGCCTTCGTAGACCCACGCTGTAAACAAAAACATGTGATTTCCAAAGTGGAATTTATAATTCATGTCCTGCCTCTTGCATGCTCTACCCAGACACCACCCCTCGCCTGAATGTCCCGGACATGCCCTGTTGTTGTGAACACGTCTGACCCGATCATCTCCTGCTGTGTTCTTCATATTGAACAGTGAGGAGTTCATGTCTGAAAACTGTTTTTGTGGATGTTGTGCTTGTACTCATTTGATTGGTCCACACAGTGCACTGCTGGACAACCCTGCATTTAATTTGCCCTCTGCTTCTGGACCCCTGCTGTGCTAATGCAGGGACACATTGTTACGTCAGTCTGCATGCAGCCTTTGTCTACTGCCCCCTCAAAACTCAAAACAAAGCTATCTCACTCCCTCTTACTCAGCAGGATTGGTTGTCAAAGTGACACTTAAACTTAGAAGATGGGTTCCCTCTCTCCACAGCACGGTGTTCCAGTCCAAATGTGACTAAAGGACTGGTTGTTTTAAGTGCAGCACCGCAAACAGTGCAGCGCTGCCTTTTTATGCAACTGCCGAGCACCTCTTGTTCTCCACGCGGTGCTGATACTACCTATTCACGCTTCAAGTGTCACAGTCTGAGACAAAGTCAAACACACAGTGTAACAGGACAGACGTTCACCTCCAGGAGAGAGAGAGGGGAGCGCAGGCAGAGAGAGAGAGAGAGAGAGTGAGAGATGGAGAGAAGATGCGAGAAAAAGGGAGCCAAGAAAAAGACAGGAGGGACAATACTCCTTGTTAACTTCTCTAATGTTGTGGAATGTGAGGAGCTCTGAAACACAATGTAACAGGACAAGACGTCCGCTTCAGAGATAATTAGAGAGTGAGCGGAGAGAGCAGAGGGAGACAGGGAGAGAATTGGATGCATCCGACTGTGTGTGAGAGAGAGATAAGTGAAAGATTTTCTCTTTCATTTTCTTCAGAGAGGGAATCAATGATGAGAAGAAGAGGAGAAAAACCAATAATGAGGAGATTTTCTGACACACACAACCACGCACATGCACACACAAACACACACACACACACACACACAACACACACACACTATACCTGTCTGACTCTGGTTTCATTTATAATGGAGGCGAGGAGGTGCTCAGTTCTTTTAGCCGGTGCATTCACATATGTTCCAGCCTGGTCTCCCATCCCTACCCCATTTCTCCTTGTTCTCCTCTCCTTCTCTTCCTCTCTCATTCCTTCGCTCTCTTTCTATAGACTATATGAGCTATCTGTGGAAAGCTGACAGAGCGGAGATGCTTGGTTGTGTCACAGTAGGGCCTGTAGTTCTGGATGACTGCTGACTGTAAAAGTGTGAAAAGTAGGAGGTCCATGTATTGTGTGTGTGCGTGTGTATTTGAGTGTTTGTGTGTATGTATGTCTGTGCTCTTGTATTATTATATAGTTACAGTAACACAATGTGTACATAGTCTGCGTGAATCAGCAGCAGCAGCCTCAGGAAGCGTTCATGGACAACACTGAGTGTAATGACATTTAAATACGTTTTGATGTATCAGTGAATATAGTTCAGATAGTTGTCTCCCCTTTGCTGTGTACACATGGTAACAAATGGAAATAAGAGTTATTTGCTCCACGCCTGCTTTGGAACTCCACGTTATTGTCAGTTACATTTTTTGCTTTTCCCGTCTGAGGCAGACTGTCGTCACATGTGATAAATGTAACAGTCATAGTTTCACATGTACGAGCTGCTGATGTGATCAGAGTCCATACTGTGACCACACTGCCCTCTGTTTGTTGACAGGACACGTACAAAAGAAACTCGGCCTCAATCATAATATTAATTATGTGTGTTTGTCAAAACTGATATAACTACGTCTTTAACTTACCCCTTCACTTCTGGTTGAACGAAGCTCAAAAGCCCTTGAAGTTAATTTGTTGTTGTTTGTACTTCTCTGTGAATAAGATGTTACATTAGTCAGACATTATGTTTACTGTCATTCTGAGGGAGCTTTTCTCTCTCCACAGTCGCCAAAGTGCTGCTCATTGTAGGAACTGTTGGGGTTTTCTCTAATGTTTAAGGTCTTGACCTTCTATGTAAAGTGCATTGAGATAATGTTTATTATGATTTCGCGCTTTACTTTTTTAAAAGGATGTACTAAATACATGCAATGTTATAAATGTAGAGGGAAAAATTGGACATAGGGCTATATCTTAATAGAGCACAACCTTTATTATTGTGATTAGTAACACATGTGTTCACCTAGTATTTCACATTTAAATAGCTGTGATGGAAAGGGTTCATAAGTAGAATATATGTAGCATCACTCATAATGTGTTTGAAACAGGCTTATACACTACTAGCACACCCTTGGTTGTGGAATATCAATTGCCGCTTTTTTTCCAGTTTGGTGACATGAATCGTAAACTTAAAACAGAGCTGTGTGATTGAAATACTTTCGGACCAGCAGTGTGTATAGTGGGTCTAAACGTTGATCTAAAGTTTGAAACCATCTCTCTCAAACACTTAATTTGGCACCACATCTTTTGTGGTAGGCTTATTGATAACAGTGTTTGTTATGCCTCGCCGTCTGTTGGTTTCCTTGTCAGAAGGCTTTTCTGTCTTTTTTTTGCAGAATTAGCACGTTTTTGTGCTGGTACCTTAGCTGGTTTAGGCCTGAAGTTGTTCTTATTTGGTTCACTTCCAGGTGGTGAAGGTGGTGCAGCTGTCTGTAACAACAACCGATTTCCGATATACTTTTCAGAAGTCTGTCTTTTGAGCTACCAAACCACCTCCATGCAAAAGAAGTTGATTTCCGTCTAGTAATTACATCTGATGACAGACTGCGAGCCCAGTAGTCCCTGTCGTCTCTGTTTGCTCAATCATTTTAAGACATGCAGTTGTAGGGAGCTACAGTATGTTAGCTTTACTTGTGGTGCAGTGACCATGGCTGTAGCCCAGTTCAGGAGTCTCCATGCGCCACGTAGACTGCAAAGGCCGAACCAAAATGAGAAGATCTGGACTAAAGAGGCTTTCTGTGATCTGCATCGTCAACAGCTTCTCTCGCCTCTTGTACTGTAGCTGTTCGGATGAGTCCATGTATGATTCTCAAGTGTTGGATGTCTCATCACTTGACACAGTAAAATTGGTTCTTTAAAATTGTTTATTTTTGTAATGGAATCAAAATGAATCCTTGGATAGGTTTGACCCACTGGAGACTTTGTTTCTCTGGGATGAAAGAACACTTTTGTCTGTCACATTTGCAGAAGCCTTTGACAGCCCAGTCACACTTCTGTGATGCAATCAGTCTTCAGATGCAGTCTTCTGAGGATGCAGGCCCTGAAATGAGACACACCTCATCATCAAACAAAGTATAAACAAAAAACTGTGTAAACAAAGTCTAAAAAGTAGTTAATTGTATATTGACTCTTAAAAAGTATTTTTGATTTGCTTTTGGTTCTGAGCGACATACTGGACATTCTCAATAATGTCAACTCATACACACTCATCATTAGAACAATTAAGACAATTTTGGAGACAAACTTTACCACACAACAATACCTTTGTATAATCTGCAGTATAATATTAACATCAGTACAGTGTGTTCTTTTAAACACCTCACCAGAGGCTCAGCGGTTTCTGTAACCAGACAGATCTTACATCTTGTTGACGACAGGCCGTGCCTAATTCTGGAAACAACCTTCAACTCTGTTAAGCGTAAACGCGTAAATCGAAATCCTGACTCGTCTCCGTCGTGTCTTTTTGTGTGTCTGACTGATGACCGTGGGCTCTCCACTGCACCCTGTCTCCCTCTGCCTCCCTCCATCCGTCCATTATTAATGTGAGCACGGCAAAATCTTCTAGAAGAAGTGGAGAGGAGAGACAAGCCACATGTCTCAGGTAGCTACACCGTGCTACTCATTTATCCTCCTTTCTTTTTCTGTCTTACTTTCTTTCTCTCTCATTCTTTCAGTTCCCCCCCCCCACACTTGAATAATGGATAGTTTCAAACCAGACGCAGCCTTCCCTTCAGACCTCGGGAGGTCGCTGGATAGTGGCAGCACATGTGTTGGCTGTTCACTGTCATCAGTGTATCTCAGACTTGCTCCCATCCTGTTCCTCCTCCCTTGGCATTCCATCTCCTCCTTGGTTGTTTCTCCTGTTACTCTCATACCTCTCCTGCCCCTTCTCCAATCTGTTTTCTTAAATCTGGCTGAAGAGAGAGAGAGAGAGAGAGAGAGAGGGATTAAACGAGGGTAGGAGAGGGGGGAGGTTTCATCAGGTGAATGCTGATCTGCAGTAATTACTGAGAGACAGTGGGGGGATTATGTACAATATTGTCACGGGTGTTGTCTGGGCCCTGGTAATACAAAGTGACAATATTGCATGGTAATCCAGGGGTCATTACTAGGTCACTGTTGCTTTTATGAGACGTTTTCCATGCCAGCCACTGTGGAAGCTGTTTTTGAATGATACAGATTAATCAGGTGGGCAGACAGTCTATCCCTGAACCCAAGACCATTAACTCAGAAACATGATTTATTAATGTTTCTCCTTGCCTACTGGTGGTGTGTGACGAGAATACCCAACTGACTTTTATAACACACCATTAAATAAGATCTATTTCTTTTTATATGTGCAACTTTTTGTACTGATTATTTAAAATTCATATAAAAAGAAATTAACTTCCAACAGAGGACAGGCCAGTGGCCTCTGTAAACTATTATCCATTATATCCACAAAGATGTGTTTTTAGCAAGAGGTACAAATCTCACATTACGAAAACTAAGAAATCTCTGTTGCATAACTCCTTTTCTTTACATCAGAGACTGAAAACAATTATATTTTGTATGGATTCCATGTGAAATATTACCTCTCAACATGTACAATATTGCTGCTCAGCATAATGTGCAATGTCACTCATTTATTTTCATATGCAACATATTTAGCTTCATTATTATCACGTAAAGTATTTTTAATATCATGTGCAAACACATCTTTCTCATTTGACATTTCAAAAATATTTCTATTCTTATTTTAGTCCAGTTTTTAGTTTATTATTTTATACTTTTATATTTTTGGAACTTATCTTGCCTGCCTGAGATGGAGGAATCTAAGCATCTGATTCAACTTACGGCTGATTGGCTGGCTTTGGCTGCTTGTCCCGCTCATCCAACTGGTGGAGGCTACAGCCAAACATGGCAACTGACTGGTTACTTTTATGGGTACATAAGTCATGGGGAAGATTGTGTTTATGGGAATATACAGCATATAGCTTGACTGCCATTTGTAGTGATTGCTCTAACAAACGCAAAAATATTTGTGAAGTAGTCCAATACATAATGAATTTAGAAATTTAGAAATCTAAATTTAATTACAATTTTTCATATATAAAACTGAATAGATAAATGTTTACATGGATCAACGTGGGTAATACGGAAATGCAACCACTCACAGACCTGAACAGTGTACGGGGTTGTGATTTGATTTTAGACTATAAATTAACTTTCACTTTTTTTGTAAAGCTTTAGGTTTTAGTGCATTCAAACTGAATTTGATCCCGCCTGCTTTATTCATAATTGTCTGATTCATCACAGAGTTAAGCACCGCAGGCGATGGCACTTGTTTTCTCTTGCTGGGGAAGGTTAAATGAGGTTGCAGTTTTCTTCGCTCCACTGACTTTCATCTCGTTAGACAGAATGCTATCTACTTCCACCTGGTTTACACTGCAGATGAAGAATTTAAGAAACCTGCATGCTATTATTCATAAATTGGATCGCAAGTGAAAAATCCACATTTTGCGATAGACAGGCGGGCAAGCGGACACACACACAAACAAACACACACACATAGAAACATGCAGGGTTCATCCAGTGTTACCTCCTCTGGCCTCTCTTGGCTTAGTGTGCCGTGCCATGTTGTGCCGAGTTGCGTGTTGTGATGCGTGGTCTAGTGGGGCTAACGGAAGCACATGTGTTGTCTGCTAACTCGGATTAATGTAACAGACTATACTCCTCCTTCTCTCTCTGGCTCACCGGCTGCCCTGCTGTCCTGCCTTCACCCCTTATGTCTGCACTGTGTTTCAAACCTGGACCCTGAGAAACTGTAATATAAAATTATATAATATAATATAATAAAATATCAACCACTCCATTACAACTGGTATGGTTGTAATTTGTGGCTGATATTGACTTTAAGTCTCAAAATGGCAAATAATTCAAACTATAAAAGTAGATCTAAATCACATTAATAATGGTTCGTATTAACTTTTTCAAAACAGGCTCCTGATAAACATCGGTCAGTGATAGCAATAGAATCAATGTTGTGGCTGACTGACACACCGTAGTCTGGAAAGTGAACCATCTAGGTTAATAACATCAATTGTAGCTCAGATTTCTGGAACTGTGGAGTTAATCCTTCTACATACAGTTTATTATCAGTCAGCACAACTGCTGTGACATTAAATCACGAGGCTGAGGGGCATATTTTGTCAAACTCGTGATTAACTTCATGGGGCTGCAGCAATAAAAATTAAATTTACTGAAGACTGTGTGTAATTGGTTGATAGGATTTACCTGCAGCTCTACCCAGTCAAAAATGTAAACAGGGAGTCCCTGCTTCAACAAAGACTGCAACACTACTACTACTACATCTACCACTTTTACTTTATTACTACTATATACACTTAATTTTCCGTATGATTTTCTTTTTTTCAGAGCTATGATTGGTTGAAAAATCATCCTGACTTTGCTTGTGTTTTGTCTGTTGGCATGTGTTTTCTTAAGCTGGACCACTGTTTATTACAAGCTACTGGAACATTACAATTATTTTCAAGCTGTTAAGATAAAAATGGTTTAACCTTGTTTCTTTAAATAGGCTAAGTTTCATCTTTCCAGGAGCTAATGCAACCAACTTCATGATGTCTATTCTGGACTTTGTGCAACTGATACTGTGGCGTCTTATTGTTTGTGTTGTGCTTGATGAGATTTGGAGAATGATTAATCACAGAGCTGCCGTAAATGTATTAATCACCCAGTTCTGGAGGCTTAGCTAACCTTGATGAAAATATGTCCAGACATCTAGACTGATTTGTCAGCATAACCAACCCCCACCACCCCCAACCCACACACACACACACACAACTAAATGAATCGTGCAGCCAGTCTTCTCCCTGCTCTCTGCTCGTCAGGCTATGTTGTTTGTGTCTGCTGTGCTTGTGCCATGCCACACCACACCGTGCTGTGACATGCCATGCCATGCCTCGCCATGTGCTTGGATGTGATGTGATGCGTGACCAAGTGCCGGTCGAGGCAGCCATAGGTGATTTATTTCCCTGCCACTGCCCTTTCCCTGCTTCCACGCAAAGGAGCAAGTGAGGTGGGCGGCCAGGCAGACGGGGAAAGGGAAGGCAAGGAAAGAGATTTGCAAACGGGAGGACAGCCAGTGAAGCGACAGACATGCAACCCTGGATAATACCTCCTGAAAGCTCTCATTTTCATAGTGCCTATTGTTATTTTACTGTCCGTCTGGCGCAATCACTCCATCCAACACTTGGTTGTCTGCTCTGTCGACTTTGTCCTGACTTTTGAGAGACTATTGCTGATCGTTCCTGCGTCTGCGTTCTGCATGTACAAATCTGTGCCTGTGAGCGAATGTGGATACCTTAGTGCTACTGTTCCACACAGACACACACACACACACACACACAGTCCAGACACTGACCATCTCACACACTTTGATTCATCCACCACAGCACAGTTTGTCCCTGATCTGTCTTCACCCCATCTTCTTTCTCCTCTCTGCTATTTGCACGCCTCGGTCCCCCTTTTAGACTTCCCTTTATCCCTTGTGACTGCTACTACCCCGCCCTTTTCCCTGCTCCACACTCACACAAAAGATAATCTTTCACGCACATCACACCAATGTCAAGGAGGTTATACATGCACACAAATATTCACACACGCCCGAATTCTACACTCATGGTATTATGTGTGTGGGTTCATAAATTCATACACGCCTGTCATGTGATGTGTGCTGCGCCATGGGGTCCAGATGAGTGGAATCTCAGTGTTGGCTCTCGCTACACTGAGCACCACAGGGGGTCTTTATCGTCACAAAAATCAACAAAGCCACAGTCACGAAGCGCTGTCTCGATCACACACACAATCAAGCGCACACGCATACATATATGATGTACACACATGCGCCCAGACATATTCATGCACGCAAAAGCAAAAGGGAAAAAAACAGATCCAGAAAAACTTAAGCTCTAAAATGCGCACGCTACGTGACAAAAGCTCCCAAAAAACATTCTCCCTTTGACACGCAAACAGAAGAGCACAGCTGGACAGTGTTTTTAGGACACACACGCACAAACAAACACACATTCATGCTCTACAAGCTCGCATGCACTGTCACAGTCCAAAAAAGAAAATAATTTAGGTAAATTAGTGGAAAAAAATAACATGGATAAGTCCCTTAACGGCTTAATCCCTTCTTAAATGCTTGCGTGATCTCTCTTGTGTGTGATTTCACAGACAGACGGAGAGAGAGAGAGAGGAGTGGGAGCTCAGAGGACAGAAAGAAGAAAGCATTTGTTAGATTGAAAAAATGAGAGAGAGAGAGAGAGCTCAGAAGGATCCAGGTATGAAGTACGAGGCTGCTCTCCTGCCTTTGTTTTTCCTCACTAATTCCACTGCCCATCATCGTATCACTTGATTAAACCTAATCCTAATGCCTCCAATCCCCAAGGCACCCACAAAAAAGCCTAAATGCCTTGTGCCCCTCCATAACATCTCTAAACAGATTTCAATGTGCGCTTAGCTGTGCTTCTATGACTGTAATTGCTAGTGTGTATTGTAGTTTATTGAGCCTCCCGTCTCCCAAAATTACACAAAGGCGTTCAGGTTTTTCATGTCCTGGGGATTAGCGGAAATAAATAGTTTAGTGTGTGTGTTTGTGAAGATCTGTTGATGGCCTCCAGCTCCTCTGTATTCTGCCTGCTGTGTACAGTCTGCACACCATCTCTGCCTCATTAGAGGTTTTGACCTTCTGCTGATCTGATAAATACGATTAAGGGACAAATGATTTTTTTGTCCGATTTGGGCCAGGCTGCTGTGTCTGATAAGTGCTGAAGTAAACTGCAGTTCACAAGGCAAAGAGAGATTTTTGTCAACAAATCCACAAAGAAACCCTGTAAATGTAGACATCCCTAATTGGGTTCAGGACAAAAGGAGAGGACCATTTGTGTGACTTTAAGTGTCTGTCTTTCTAAAGTAATGCCTCTATAGCGTCTGTAAAATATGCTACGCTACAAACATGTTGTGCACCATGTGATTTTTGGATGTGAAACCAATTCAACAGTGTGTTATGCTGTATAGACAGGGGTACATACATTGTGTGCGCAGTGTCTCGTGTGTGCCACATGCCTGTTGGGTCAGTTTTTGGTCACGGAATGTGTGTTTTGGTGTGCGCATAGACAAGGGGGGGCAAGGGGGGGGTATACTGTGCGTGTGTGTGTAACATGAAGGGCCCGTGTTCGTGACAGTGACCCACTTCTGGTGTTTTGATGAGCCAGATGGGTCACGGCAGCTGTAGCCGAGGAGGCGGAGGTGGACGAGCGAGAGGAGCAGGAAGATGAGGAGAAGAGGGAGGGAAAGGGCATTTGTTTTTTCGGCAGAGGAAGGAGGAAGGAGAGGGGGAGGGGGCAAACACGAGGAAAAAGGGATTCGCAGAGGAAGTGGGAGATTATGGAAAGATCAATGGGGCAAAGAGAGGTGGAGTGATTGTGAAAGTAGAGGATTCGTCAAACTGGGGAGAAATTGGATTCTTTTTTTGTGTGTGTGTGTCTTGTCTGTGTAGCGGTCCACCTCCACCCTCGGTGCATGAGACAATGAAGACACACACGCAGACAGTAAGGGAGCTAAAAAGGCATCTCATAAATTAATGATGCCTCTCATCCTGGCAAGACACCAACCAGCCAGAAAATGTCCTCACCCTGCACCCACTCCACCCCTCCTAAATGTTTCACATCAGGCGAGAGGTAATAGCCCAATGTTTAATTGATGGAGCATGGAGGCATTGTGGTGATAACATGGAGTGTGGAGGGGCTCCAAGTCACAAAACACAGAGACACACACGCTCACACACAGAGCAGCCTCGGTACCTGCTAGGTGTAGACACATGCTGGAGCTTCAGTTACAGTAGGAGGTGGAGGATTCACTGTCAGTGCTCTGTGGTTATTGACTGGGTATGCAGACCCCAACCCCCTCCCCCCCATACACACACACACACAAACACACAGCCACACATACCCCAAGGCATTATACATGTTTTGCATATTTACATTTAGCTTGTTGACGTTATAATAAGCTCTTTGTAATAGATATTTATTAGCTGGATGTATAATTGAATCACCATTACCGGATGAATTGAAGCAGTGTGAGTGTAAGAGCCGTATGTGCCTTCAAATTAATGTTTGAAACTGCTTTTGGCAGCGGTTCAGCATACTAATGGAGTCAATCAAGAGACTGACTGAAAAAGAGATAGGAGACGCACAAGGGGAGCCATAGAAGTGGTGCGTGCACTAGAGGACAAAGAGGGTTGGTGTGTAGGAGAGGAGCATCAATTGGACGCTGGCATGCAACATTTAAAGGACAACACAACTCTTCTCCTCCACTCCCTAATTCCTTCCCTCTATTCCTGGGCACATCCTCGTCTCATTCAAACCCACTCCTCTTTTCTCTCCTTCTCCTTGCAGGTATTTTCTGTCGGCGTGTGTGTGCGTTTGTACGTGTGTGTGCGAGTGAATGTGTGAGCATGTGGAGGGGGCTAGTTTTGTGGTTTGAGTGCTAAGTGAACGTGTCAGTGCCCAGGGCAAGGGCTCTCCCCACGGGGCCGAATTCAGTCACGGGAGCACACAACTGACTGGTGGTGCAGACATTCTTCCCTCAGGGTGTGTGTATATGTGTGTGAGTGTGTCGTGAAGAGTGAATGACTGTGTGGGTTTTGTCTGTCAGAAGATGCTTATGCAAGTAAATTGTCCTTTGTATGTGTCTGTCCATGTGTCTTTTGTTTGTAATCATGGACATGTTTGTGCTTGTTTCTGAGTGGGATTTTAATATGCGTGTATGTTTGTCGGTCTGTCTGTCCTTGGATGTTTGTGTTTGCTTCTGTCTGTGTTTAGTATCTAACCCCTGCTTTTGAGTGGGTTTGTGCTCTGGATTGGCTGAATGGGAGAAAGGTTCCCTGTGTTTGTGTCGTATGGACAATTTGTAGTATGACTCCATTGTTGACATTGTGAGCACATTCAAAGAGCTGTTTGATGGTCAAGACTTGGCTCAGGTTAGAATATTGTTTAGCTCATCAGTGTCGTCACATTATTTGTGTGTGTGTGTGTGTGTGTGTGTGTGTGTGTGTGTGTATGTGTGTGGATGTGTGAGAGAGTGAGGGTTCTCTATGTGTGTGATGTAGTCATGAAGACAGACATCAGGGGGTCAATACACACTGTTCAAGTGACCAGAGGGCTGTATCGTGCCTCAGCTATGGTTTGACACCCACACACACACATGCACTTTGACACACACGTAGTGGAAAGGACGGATATACACTTTTTGGGAGAAAATACAACCCCCACTTACAAACAAAGTCTGTCTCTCTCACTCACACACACACACACACACATGGACACGCACACTAAATCGTTTTTTTTTAAAGTATCTATCCCTGCAGGAACTACACGGACATCTGCACAGTAAACATCGAAACCCCCTGAGCCTAGTCCTAAATATTACACACTTTTGCACGCACTTACCATCTCTTTTCTCTCTTTCTCTCTCTGTCTTTCTCATCTCACGCTTATGAACAATGCAGATATATAATATCCCATTCTGTGGCAAACAGTGTGATGCATTGTTATTTTTGGAGCCTTGTCTCCGCCATCACTAATACACGTCCTCCTCTCCTGTTCTGTCCTCGCTGCACCACAAATGTCCGACACAAAGGAATACAATACCTTACTGTATAGTGAGAAAAACCATCACCACTCCTTTGCTTTGTTGTCCATAGATGCAGGCGTTTTTCTTTTTTTTCGGGATGACTTTATTTATTGATGGTTATGGGGACATCAGGAGGGTTCCAACAAAGAAAGAAACAAATTACCAACCCTACCTCGAAGTGCAGCATCACAAAACCACTAGCAAAGCATCCATTCACTCTTGCATTTAAATTTCATGCACTGGATCCAAGTGTGTACAGCCTTCCCTTCTCGTTTGTGAGTGCAGCGCTCTGTCTCTCTGTCTGTCTCTCTTTCTGTCACGGCCGTGGGAATACAGACTCCTGCTGTCCTGAAGACACAAGACAGACATGATCTGCACCTTGACCTGACACAGAGAGACAAGATGCTAACACAGAGTAAGAAAGCACTGTGATAGGTGGGAACAGAGAGATAAAGAGAGAGAAAGAGAGCGAAAGAGAAAGACGGAGAGTGAGAGAGCTGTTATCTTCTTGAAATGTTACCTGTCAATCATTTGTCTCATCAAAGGCACTTTCAAGTAATGCTGTGTGTTTTGTCTGTCTGTCTCATTTACCACCCGTCACGTCTCTCTGACTTCTCACAGAGGGAAAAGAAAGAGGATGTGATCATTCAATAAAATCCATTTGAGCATCTTTCAGGAAATTGACTTTGTAGGCAATAGCTGCCATTCTCTTGATCTATCTGTCTTTTCATGTTGAAGCTCTCGTCAGTATTTTTTCAAATCTGTTTGTTTGTAAATTGTCAGAAGGAAGAGACAAAGACAAACTTTCAAACAGTATTTGACAGTGATCTGAGTATAGATTTATGTTTGCAGCTCCTGTTTTTAATCTCTTAATGTATTCCAAGTATCACAAAATAGTCTATATTTAGATATGTACTTTAATTTGCTAGAGTCAGAGAGCTTATTTGTCCTCTCAGATTTGTATTTAGGTCAAGGCTGACTACCTCAGGTCAAGGCTGGCTGCTCAAGGTGACCAGGCTGTATTTGTTGGGCCCCCGAGGCTCTGGAAATCCCTGCCTGAAGAGATTAGGCTCGCCAACTCACTGCTTATCGTAAAATCATGCCTAAAAAAACATATTTTTATAGGAAAGCATTTGTAACATTTGTAACTGTGCTGCTAATGTGTTGATTTAATTCCTTTAATTCCTTTTATCTTACCCTGTGAGAGCTGTTTGTAAAATGTTAAGGTCTGAACCTTAATATGTTATTATTTGGAGCTTAAAATTGAAATGAATTGAATACCTTTTTTTTTATTCATTATTTTTTGCCATGGATTTTGTAAAGACTTTAACCTTGTTTAGATAAGCGTTATAAAGTTAGTATTATTTGAGAAAAAACAAATGAAATTATATAGTACACTGTTAAATCTCCTTAACCTGATTGCTTCTTTTTCCTATACTTTCAGCTTTTGCAATCATAAACTCCTTATATCCGTCATCAGAATATAGCTCAGTGAGCCTTGGGGAAATAGAGAAAGAGGAAAGACCATGCAAGGCCACCAAAACAAAAGCATTAAGCCCCAACCTGGTTGAACCTCTGTTTGTCTGTTCAGATTTGACATTAGCGTGAGCAGGAATAAGCTGGAGTCAGGAGACACTGAATGAAAACATTATCATTATGTGATCATCAGTATTGATATTGTAGCCATGGTTGCAACCTAATCAATGTATGGTCACTGAGAAGGGCGAGAATATTTGGTTCATTGGGAAACTAGCAGGTCAGATGGTCCTTTATATGAGGCCTAGGATGCATTTGTGTTCACACAGTAAAAAGAACGATATGCGTTCCAGACCACCTGCACATCTCTCACACATTGTGGACGCATTTGGCTGCGTTCAGACTCAAAGTAGTGAGGACCATGTTTGATCAGATCAAAACAGGTCTGAAAAGGCTTATAGTTCATTTTAAAATATAAATATCCTCAGAATGTCCACATATATAAAATATTTCTTATTAGAGTGTGGAAAGAGAGAGAGAGAGAAAAACGTCATGGCCTCAACAAAATCAGTCAATTCCAGCCTTCATTTCACTCCAAACTTCATTGTTTGAGATATCCTGGTCACACAAAAAAGCGGACAAAGGCTTCCTGTGCGAGGATGGCAGTCATTATATAAACTGCACAGTTAGTTTTTGTCTTCTCAAGCAAGACAGCTTTGTTTGAAAGTATATTTCACCTTGTTTACATCATGCAGCTGTCTATTCGTCTGTTTGGAGCTGTTTTGACACAGGAGCTGTCAGCATGCCACACGAATATCATCTGACACATATTATCACGAAGATGATAAGCTTGGGGGATGTGATCTCATCCCCTCATAAGCCTTAAAGAGGTGAGAACAGCTCAGAGAGAATGCATTGACATGCACAGAAAAAAGAGATAATTTGGGAAGATGTGTTTTCTCCTAACAGAAAGCAGTAAAAGCAATATCTGGAGGATTAGAGGTTCCGTGTTCTTCTGCTGTGAACCGCTGACAGACAAAAAGAAAATGTCTCTGACATCAGCGATTGAAACAGATTTAAAAGGATAAAGCGGGCCTGTAGTTGTCGGTCTAAATGTTTTTATAGACAGCTCACCATTTTCTCTCCTTGTACAATACACCATTCATCCAGAATATGTTTATCGTCCTCAGTGACATTGACGTGAAAATATAATTTTGACTTAAAGTTGTTTCTCAGGGACCAGATAATAAAAAGCTTAAAAGCTGATGTATTGCATATTTGAGAATCTGAGATTCTCTGTGTTTAAACCAGAATGGACGTTGGAGTAGATAAGGTGTGCGGGGGATTTAAAGTTCCTTAAAGAAAGAGATGTGGCTGTTTATGTGCCGAAATGCTAAGTTGTATCTCTGTAGCTGCTTCTTAACTGATATATTACCACTAATTGTATGCATTTTCCCCTCAGATGGAGCGCAGTGAGACAGTGTGTCGTTACTGTGGTGTCAGTTACCTCATTTACCACGAGTTCCATCAGCTCAACACCCGACTGGCTCAGTTGGAAACAGAGCTCCAGGAACTGAGAGAGGCCGCCCAGAGAGAGAAGGCCCAGCGAGAGGCACTGGAGCTGAGCAGGCTGGAGTGGGAGACGGCACTTAACCTGGAGGTGCAAAGAAAAGCAGAGGAGAGGGAAACCATCATGAAAGAAGAGCTGGAAGAGAAGCGCAGAGAAACAGAGAGGCTTCTGAGAGAGGAAAATGACAGGAGGAGGAAAGAGATGGAGGAGGACTACGAGAAAATCATTGAAGACAAAGAGAAAAAAGTAAGAGGCGAGCTGCGAGACTTGGAGGTGGAGAGACTGAGGAGGCAGAGAGAGGAGCTGGAGAGAAGGAATGAGGAGAGAGAGAACGTTCTGAGTGACGCACTTCACAAGGCCAATACAAATTTAGACGAGCTGAGAAAATACCTTCAACAAGTGGAAGAGAGGTGAGGTCTGTATGTGTTTGTCTGTGCTTCCAGTCCCTGGTGTGAAATGGTCTCTAATGCCAGGCTTCATGTGGGCACTTATCCCATGAGTCATGCTGTTCCCACAAAAACACACAAGCTCACCCAACACACAAATCAGACTATCATGTGTGTACCATATGTGCATCGCTACAATAACCTTCCTGTGGTTGAATGCCTTCGCCAACCAGTGCAGTTTTAGTTTACGTACTTTTTTCTCTCCGAATGAGGTCACCGTGACCTTTGACCCTCAACCCCTGAAATCAAATGTGTTAATCTTTGAGTCCAATTGATAACTGCTCAACATTTGATAAACTTCCCTAAAGGCAGACTTGAGATGTCATGAAGCCAAACCCTTTTTTTTTAAGCCACTATGATCTTTTTAGATTATAAATATATTTCAGTCTTTGCCATGATTTAACCATTTATAACACAAATGGGAATTCAGTTATGCTTGGCGTGGATGGCTCCATTCTTTGGATGTTCCCTGGATTAGTCAAGCAGCATGCTAAGATAAAACAGGGAACATGTGCAAAATCCCACAGTGGGCGTAGCAGGCAAGATACATTGTTCAAGATGAATACCATTTACCACAACCATGTTTGGACTCAGTGTTAAAAGGTGGAGGCTGGGGTGATGGAGGGCAAGTTGCCGGCAGCAGGGCGGGGGTGGCAGTGTAGCTGAGCAGGGATCAGTGAGGAGGAGGTCGTATTTAAAGGAGACGCTTTGTTGAGAGAATGGATTGTGACTGTTGAGTGACTGACGAGCACCGATAAACCTGTAACTGACACATAAATCAGTAGCTGACTGCTTATGACAGCTGAGCACATAGCTCCGTGTCCTGCATTAACTGACCCAATGCTTCATTTGTTGTAGGATTTTTATCCTGAAATATAATGGGTCATTTGAACTCTTCAGTCATGTTAGGCACATTTTTTACCTTTTGCCTAATGGTGTCATTGTTCTTTAAGCAACTAAAGTGTTTTACCCTTCACTGATCATCATGTTGTGTAACCAGAACAGTCTTTAGGACTGTCTTGTCTACCCAGGCTTATGCACAACTGTAAACTCATCAAAACCCTGATGCAAAGCCAACACACCCACAGCACCTGCATTTGGTCACCACTGTGACCATAAACCATAACCAACCAATACCATAAATTGAAAGGGATATGCTATTTGATTCTGACACTATGAATCAAAAATCTGGCAGTCTCATATGTTTAGTATCATCCTTAGGTCTGGTACATCAAAGAAAACCTGTGTTTGTCTCCAAACATACTTTACCAGATCAAAATACTGCAGTGACATATGAAGAGCGAAAGAAAAAAACAATCTCCTCCATGAACGATATGTACATCATAGAATCCAACAGAACCCTGAGACATGTTTTATCTTTAATAACAGATTATGGTTGGCATTATTGTCTTCATTACCATTTTTGCTAGTCCTTTCACCACCCACACATGTACTGTACTTCACCTCAGGTGAATGCAACAGGATCAAGCATGTTCTCTGGGGATTGTTGGTAGCTATTTTGGGGAAATCAGTTTACAGAGTAATTGTTATGTTATAGGTATCAGTCCAGGTCAGGTTAGTGACGTCAGAGCAACCTTATATATCAATAGCACATTTATTTATTCACATTTGTGTATGCTTGTTTGTAGTTACCCACTTTAAGGGACATATGGTGCACAAACACACACACACACACACACACACATTCATACAGGGGTGGTGAGGAATCCTGTATCCCTAACATCAGCTTTAAAGTGTTTGTAATCAAATAGCAGGTGTCTGTATTCAAACAACCATTAAAGGCCAAGTTAGTTTTCTGGGAAATATGTAGGAAATGCTCGCTTGTCATGACTCATGAGAATACTATGAATAATCTGATACATCTAAAGACTCCCCTGTTGAAATGCAAAACAATGGCACCATTCTGAAACCAAGGATATGAAACCATACACACGCACACCTGCACACACACACAACTGTAGCTTCGCTCTCACAATTTCCTACTGTACACCGCAAACACCGCCGATAAAAATGTTCCTGAATATTCCTACCACTAGTGTTGTGATAGAAAATGTTATTTGTCGGGGAATTGAAGTGAAGTGTGCAGCCTTTTCAGCCTTTCTCAACTCAGTTTCAGTCCTGGGTTTGTAAACAGCAGGAGATCAGTGTCTGCATTCAATTAGTAGTATACTATATGTAAAATTGAAATGTGTCCTAGAAAAAAAACTAGCTAAAACAAACTAAAAGTATAGCGACTGTTTCCAAAAAACTCCCTTGTTTCACTGACCAAGTACTACTCCCAAAATAATAAACACACAATGTTTTATCAATAGTGAGCCGAGATTTCAGATTTTATATATCATTGTCACTGACGTAATAATGTGTTTATTTGAGGATTGTTTGTAGAAAGTGCTGTTCTATTGTTTACATTTTGAGGGAACCATATAAGTGATGAATTTGAATCAAATAACAGTAAATAAACACTTTAATATGCACAATACAGTAAAGAGGTTATGATGCCTATATAACACAAAATGATGACTCCCAAATGTCCCAAAACTTATTTAGTGTCGCATAGGAAGTAGTGTATGAGTGAATTAGGGCAAGGAAACCATCCAATATGGTTTGGTGCATAATGCATAATTTGCATTATATGTAGTGTATATATGTGCATGTGTGTGCAGGTCACTGCCAGAATGTTCATGTGGACAGCTCAGGTGGTCTGTGTGTTGTCTGGTGTGTATGGCAGACTGGATGAACAAATCCACTACTGGTCTAATGTAAGCTGATTATCTCTCACAAACTGCCTCTGACTCATCGAGTCAAAAGCACGTGCAAACAAAAACATGCCGTGCACAGGTGCGCTCTGGAGCCTTAGGGGCCACCCGTGGGTCAGGAGGTCAACGTTCAGGCAGAGATAATGATGCATTGCACAGTGATGTGAGAGACCAGCGTGGACCAACAGCAGTGGAATATCTCTACCTTTTTCTTTTCTTTCACCTTTTCTTGTCCATTCTTTTCTTTATAGCCAACTTTTGTCTCATCTTTGTTCATTTGCAGTCAAATACGCAACATTTCTTTGTTGCATCCGTGTGAAATATCACTCAGTAATTCAGTCATTTACATTCTCCTTCACTTTGCAAACTAATTTGCGCTTGGTTTTCTTTCCCTCTTTTTGTCTCCATCATTTCCTCAACACTTCTACCAGCGGTGTGCCAGCACATCACATCGCTCTTGCAGGTGGTAGATATTAAAAGGCAAAAGATAGCATGCGAGTGGGAGTTAATGAGGATGTTCTGAATGGCTGGCTACACAGCAGGAGTGTGAGTCTTTAGTGTAATACGTTTGTGATTGACAGCACTCCTCTCCTGCTCTGAGATACTCAATACATGTTTTTTGTCAGGGATTATGTGATTTACCATGAAAGAAAAAAAGATTTTCTAGCCTAACTTTCTTGATCAAACAAGGCTTCTGATCTTTCTTGTACTTGAGCCCCTTTTTTTAATGAACATAATTCAAATTAGATCCTTGCACTGATCCACCTCTGCACACCCAACCACACACACACATACACACACACACACACAAGTTTTCTTCTTCCAATTACATACTGACACGTTCCTTCCAATATCTGACTTCTGCTGTCTGATCATGTGTAATGCTGACATGATGAGAGAAGTGATATGTGTATGTGTGTGTGGGGTATGGAGAGCCCAGTGGCTCGGTAACAACACACAAATCAAACCTGAGTAAAATGTCACCTGTCAGACAGTGTGTGTGTTCATGACACAGGTGTATGAGTGCCTGTGTGTGTGCGCATAAGTCAGATGTATGACAGATGAAAGTGAGGCGTTAAGAGGGGAGTAATGTGCAGAGTGCAATTATAGCTGA
The DNA here is from genome assembly GCA_038501795.1 of Pseudopleuronectes americanus. Taxonomy (NCBI): domain Eukaryota; kingdom Metazoa; phylum Chordata; class Actinopteri; order Pleuronectiformes; family Pleuronectidae; genus Pseudopleuronectes; species Pseudopleuronectes americanus. The sequence goes on along the minus strand of CM076719.1, from coordinate 13,863,684 downwards.
TTTTGAAATGTCACCTGTGAGACAAGTTTGAACACAGATGAGCAGCAGGATCTGAAGGAAAAGAGCAAAGAGTGAGGAGCTTTAGAGGCAAATGCTAGGTTCCTGTCACGTGGGAGTTTTTCATTTAACTCTATGATTTGTCAAAATTCAGCTCATCACCGTGCTGATATTGACTTTGAGTCTTAAAATACCGTACTTGGTGCCAAAGTTTCTCAAAAGAAAATCTACAACCACACACCATGCTAACTCCATCAGTCATTATAAGTGCACTCAACTGTTCACATAGCTATTAAATATAAATGTAAAGACTATTACTGCTATTACCCCCATGTGTGCATTACTGCATACAGCTCATCAACAGATTACTCTTCATTCGGGATGTGAATTATGCTCATTAAAAGTAACATTGACAGTTTTCCGTCTTAAGTTGACTGATGGCGGCAATGTTTGAAAGTAACCAGGGTAATTTCTTCCTTTTTGCAGCTTCCATCCACTTCATGTGAATGTGGCAAAACAGATTCATGGGGCACAGACCTATGCAATTCATATGAGAATAAATGAGACATGTGTACAATTTGGAGCCAATAAACACAACATTAGGAGACAGCAGTCAGAGACAGGGTTTAAGGTCTGATTTAAAGAATTTGGGCAAACATCCTATACTAGGGAATTAGTTCCACTGGTTATAGTAACTGAATGTAGATTCAAATTTGCAACAAGCAAATGACTTGTAGAGGATCCACGAGATTTAGTTGTTTCATATTGTACAAGCAGGTTAGTCATATAATGTCTATTACTCTCTTACCCTCTCATTGGCAGTATATTGGTAGAACCAGATTACTAAGCAAAAGATGGATTCTGTCATCCATCTCATCTCAGACGCACTCGAAAGAACAGACATTATTTCTCTTTATCAATGCTGAACTTCATTTTTCAATGATGATGTGTTAATCCTGCCATGCTAGACCACACCTGCTATTTCTAAGTTACAGTTAAATGTAATTAGAATTTCCCATTATATGTTATTACCCATTTTTTTGAAGTTGTGGGAGCAGGGCTGGGGAAAACTGTTTCTACCTTCCCAGCCCACACAATTATTACAGAAAAATCTAAAACTCATGTATTTTTATTTTTCTTACTTATTTATTTTGTATTTTTTACTCAGATCACTACCATGCACAATAATATTCAACACTTTACATCTATATTTATATCATGGTCACATTGCAATATTTATATTTTCCATTATGCTATCTTGTAGTATTATTTATATTATGGTCACTTACCTTTTAATTATTTAATTATTTTCTGTATCATGGTCACTACTGTTGCAATATTACTTATAATATTTTTGTTTTCATTACAATAACACTTACATCATTCCACTTTCTCCCCAGTACCTGCTTTTGCACAGTGTCTGTTTTGCTGGTTGTTTGTTTCGTTTTTTTTCTTATTTGCTTTTCTCTTATTTGCTGTAACAAGTGAATTTCCCCATTGTGTGGATAAATAAAGAAATCTAATCTAATCTAATCTAATTTGATGAAGGGATTTAAAGGATTTACATATTGTTGAGCGGATCCAATATTGGATCGATCCATTGCAAGTTTGATATTAGACTCAAACCGACTATACTATACTAAAATTTACTAAAAATTAAATGGTACTTTGTAGTTTTGCTTTATTTTTGAAGAAATTGTACTTTCTTGATTCTTGTTGTTCTGGGTTTGTATCCTCGGGGTTGAATGCACTTATTGTAAGTCGCTTTGGATAAAAGTGTCAGCTGAAAGAAATGTAATGTAATGTAAAACCTACATTTGGCATAGGCTCATTTCTTGACCCTCCAAAATATGCCAATATCAGAGTATAACTTTCCCTGTAAGAGAAATCGATAAACGGGTATGGACAGTCAGCTCGTCTAACTGGAGTCAGGTGGAAACATGTCATGAAAACTTGTGCGCATGCTTAAACCGTTGAGAGAACTGTCTGGGAACTTAATACGCTCCACTTGCTTCCTCTTGGCTGGCTGCTTTCAGTCATGATCCAAACAGGGTGTCTAGGTGTGAGTCTGTTTGTGACTGTATCTGACGCTGTGTGCGTGTGTATTTACACTCGTTTGTACACCTGCAATTGATCACATTCTTGTGCACAGTAACAAAAATTGGACTTGAAATTTATGAAGAATGCATTATAAAAATGTGAGAGCACACACACACACACACACACACACAACACACACCTGGGGGCGATGAACATGATAAGACGCGAGAGAGTGGGAAGCAAGAGAGACAAATAATAGGTGACAAAAAAAAAGGCATCCATTTGTAACTAGGAAGAACTTCACATCAAATTAGTTGTGTATATGTGTGGTTCTATTTCAACGGCTGGTTTCCAACCACAGAAACAATACACAAATCTCCCCCTCTCCTTCTGTGTGTGTTTGTGTGTGTGTTAGGTAATCTGTCACGTCGACTATGTACAGAGTGAAACAGCCTTCATCGCCAGCATGTGAGGTATGAGCCCAGATCCAACTTCAAGTTGACGCTACCACATCAAACAAGCAGAATGACACACACTGCTGTGTGCGTGTGTGCGTGCATGCATGTGTAGCTTCCACGCACACGTGCACACACAATATGACAAAGTTTATTTGGTAATCAACAGCAACATGTCTGGGCAGTAGCATAGCAACCCACACATAAAAATTAAACAGAGACGCGTTAATCTTCTGAAACAGAATTAAAATTGACAAGCTGGAGGACAGATTAATTTTCAGATCCTCATAGTTAATTCAGTTAGTCATAATATGATATCTTCTTATGGTTGTGTGTGTGTATGCGTGTGTGTGTTAGTGTGTGTGTGTGCTTGTGTGTGTGTGTGTGTGTGTGTGTGTGTGTGTGTGTGTGTGTGTGTGTGTGTGTGTGTTTTTGTGCTGTTTTGATGATCGCAATCATTGTTATGGCATCCCTGACATGGTTACCAGATAACTTGAAAACAAAATATACAAAAACAGGTGTCACAGTTACACCACAGAAACACATACACGCAAACACACAACATTTTCATTTAAGTAGTTGATAAAGCACTGACTGATCTAATATTAGCGCTTTAAGTTTTCCTTAGAACATTTAAGCAGCCTTTGAACTTGAGAAACAAGCTGTAGATTCACCGCTTATGACTGTGTTTGCTTAATGCATCGCTTGTTAGTTGCAGGGGTATTTTGCTCTGTGGGTGTGTGTGTGTGTGTGTGTATGTGTGTGTGCGTGTGTGTGTGTGTGTGTGTGTGTTTGTGTGTGTGTGTGTGTGCTCCTTTTTGTTTAAAGATAAATGACTCTCAGCTTTGAATGTCCTGCCAGGGTGTTGATCAAAACACTCTTTTAACTCACACACATGCCCGCACACAGTGAGTGAGCAGATGACACTTTGATATGGGGAAGCTTTTATCTCACTTCTAATGATGACAGCAAATGCCAGAACAAACACACACAAACACATGCACACGCACGAACACACACACACATGTGCAACCACATTTAAAATGACATGCACTCATAAGCTATCAGTTAACTGTTTCAAATCTAGCCTGACCGATGTCAAAAGGCCTGCAGCAGTAAAACATTGACATTGGTAATCAGCGGTGTTGCAGTTGATTTGGCAGCTTGTTTTGATCTGTGACTTGCTGCGAGAAATATAATAGAAAATAAAATGCATGCCTTGATACTTACACAGTAAAACAGAAAAAAACTGTAGAAGTAATAAAACAGCACCTTTTTTTTGATTGATCAAAGTAAAAAGTAGAAGGATGTTGCATAATAATGAACAGCGATAACAAAAGTACCATCCCCCTTGGGATTCAACAAAGGGACAAAATGATAAACAGTTATATGTTATATGCTGTCAAGGGCTGAAAACAAGTCCACAAGGGGAGCCGCAGTTCAGGCGTTGTGACCCTCAGTCCAAATTAAAAAAGATATGAAGGAGCACAGAATTAGTAAGCTCCTTGACAGATGCACACATGAATAAAATAATTGACTTGGTACATCATGGACACTGTGGTTAGCAGATCAGTGTTGTTGACATGTGTGCATGACTGTGAGTGTGCATAACGTGTCCTGAGAGAGTATGTGTGTGTGTGTGTGTGTGTGAGAAATGTCCTGATGAGGCGGTTGATTTGGGCTGCTGGTAGGGGGTACTGTAATCTGGCACGCACTCACTGGCACTGCGCTACCTATTATTCCACTGACAGCCAGTGCCCTGGGAACAGAAGCTCAGGCCCATGTGCACAAAGCACACACGGATTTGTATACAAAATACACACACACACATACACACACATGAAATTCACACACACACCCACACCCCTCTTGAGGCAGTGTTCTTTCTGATCTCGCTTTGGGACTTGTGGGGACAGATGGGTGAACAGTGGGAGTCTGGGCTGCCATCACTCGAACAGCAAAGGCACGCAGGGACGAGTACACAAATTTCACATGCGCACAAGATCACAGGCGCTGCCAGAGTTGGTCAGAAAGTGGCAAACATACAAATAGACAGGCTAAAATGCTCACGGAGAAGTCCCTCTCTCTCGCTCCGTCACACTCTCTCTCTCACACACACACAGACAGGGATAGGAACACACAAATCAGCTAAGCCACAGTAACACGCAAACTTATTTACTTGTAACTACACTCAAACTCAAACATGGACACACACACACTCTCTCTCACACACACACACGCACAGGATTACTAGAAACACGCATACTTGCTCAATCCATTCTCACCCCACGCTGCTCTCAACCTCCCTACTGTACATTAAGTTCCTAATGACCCCATATATCACACACATGGAGAGACAACATACATTTCTTTTATTTGACCTTAATTCAGTCAGGATGTGTTTTGTGAAACAAGACAACTTATTTTTCCAGTAAATACGTCACATGAAAGAACACGGAAATAAATTCATAGAAGTAAGAAAATGTTGGGACGCCAGACATAATAAAGCATAAAAAGAATTCCTCAGTATAGAAAAATAAAATTATACATTAAAAAATGTGAATTAATTAATTCCAGTCCCTCTCACACTGCTACAAAGAAAGATTAAAAAGAAAATCACCACCTTCAAATGAATGAGCTGCCTCTCAGGCATCATTATCTGGGGGAAATCTCCTATTCTCTCTCAAACTGGCTGTTTTACAGTGTGTTGTTTTTAACCTGGCTGCTTTAATTCCATTTCCTCAAGCATGACAAGTATCTCAGCTGCAAAATCCCTCCACACTGTAGCCTGCTGGTACTGTGGCAAACTGCATGTGATTATAAGATTATTTAGTTAACGTTTGAACATACTTTATAATTGAATAATTTTGGCAATTTGTTATGTCACCATAATATTGTAAAAATAACATATAACTTATAATCTTATTATTATGTCTTGACACCTTATGAATACAACTTTTTCTTAAATTTGATTTGTAATCATATTGAATAGTACCAAGTGTCCATTTCGGCTCAAAAGTGAGTTTATCATTTCAATGTGTTGATATAATGATATTCATTGTGATATTCATTTTATTGCCTGTTTGTTTTATACATTAGTGTGCATCTCTCTTGTTACCTTCACAGGGGAGGTTATGTTTTCACCATTGCCTATTTTTGTATGGGTCGCTGTTATATTTAGAGAGCTGATATCTATGACTGATGACAGCTTGATTGAATTTACCGATGGGCCTTGGCGGTGGTATGGGCTCTTCTGAGGGCCATTCAAGTTTTTAATGAGTATTTATTTTGCTAACTCATCCAGCTGCTGTCCCCACATAAAGGGAATATGATTGTTTGTCAAATAGCTGTCATGAGACTGCCGGCAAATCAATACCAACCACACACCCCCTTCACAATCACCATACCCAACACACCTAAAATGAACAGTGCAATCCAATCTCTGTTAATGGCAGAGGGAAACCATAAGGGAAGGGCATCTTTCTAACTTACTGCTCTTAAAACATGTACTGGACAGGATGTACTTCAACTCATTATTAATATCAGGGGATGGGACTCTTATTAGGGTGTTGGTGTAGAGTAGGAAAGATATTACCGGGTATGTTATTTGCTTACAGGGAGTGTATGAGGCAATAAGCCCAAAATCTGCTTGCAGGATCCCTGCATCTCAATGAAATAACACTTCTTGATCCAACTTTGTATGTCATGATTATGACATGCTTTGAGTCTCTGTTTGTGTAGTCTGCTCTGTGCACTTACTGCTCATTATGTTTATCTCTGTCTCGATGTCAGTGCTCACGACACTATGTGTCCGGGTAACACGGTCTCAGTTTTCATATGAAATCTGTCTGTCATGGTTTGATTGGCTCTGAAATCAGTCAATCAAATAAGGCGGAAAGCTGAAGGGCAGTGCAGGGAAAAGGACAATCTCCGAGCCCAGTCACAGCGACAAATTAGCCTCTGGGGACTACGATTTGAATGCGGAAGCAGCTGTAAAGCAGATAGCTGATGCACTTTGGTCTATGTGTTCCACCTCTTTTACTCTCCAGACAGAATGTTTACCTGTGGGCAAACAAAGACTGCTCAAATGTGATTAGTCAAACTACAAACAGAAACCAGAAGGCTTCCAGGCCTAAAACAGAACTGTTTGGTTTCTCTAAAATTGCAATTGAATCGAATTACAAAAACAGGTTTTTGTGCATTTACTGGTCAGAGCCTGTTTTTAACCCTCTACCTCCGAGACTTATTTTTTATTGAATTATTTCTTATGCAGCTTATCAATCCTGTGGAGCTCATCCCATTAAATATTTGCCATCATGCTTTGCTGTCTCTGCTCACGCCTCAAATAATCATTCAGTATGGATTCAATCATGTGAAACCAGAAAGATGAGCCGACGAAGGAAAACAGTATCTTTATATCAGTTACCCCTGAGAAACATTACATTTTTCATCGCTTTCCATTTCATCACGATCAACCTCTCCTGTCATTAAAGTTGCATCATCAGTAAGCTCATTTCACCCCATGGGAATACAGTGGCATTAGGCTCTCTAATTAATGGATATGGCATGTGACTTTTCAACTTCACTTTGTCTTTGTCTTGGTCCTCGACAGGCTGGTGGTGGCAGCTTCCAGGAAGAAAGAGGCCGAGCAGTTACTCAAAAAAGAGACCCAGCAAGGAGAAATCCTCAGGTAAGGAAATAACCAGACTGAGAAGTGGAAAAGGAGAGAGTGTTGGTTGGGTTAACACGATTAAGACTTAGTCGAGCCACTGCAGTATGGCGATGAAACAGAAAAACAAAAAGATTAAAAAAACAAAGTATTGGTCTGCATCACCATCTTCTCCTTAGCCAGATGCATGCCGGGAAGGACAGAGGGGGAATAACTGTGCCAGATGATAGAGAGCGAAGACGATGAATAAGAGAGATTGGAAAAAACGGAGGAGAGAAAGTCAATTGAGCTGACCTGCTGATTATTTCCTAGAAGTAAAGAGAGATTGAAAACGAAAGAAGTCGATGACAGTAGAAGAGCAGCGGAGGTGAAGAAAGTGGGAGGGAGCAGTTGAGAAGTCAGGGGGAAAAAAAGCCTTTCAATCAGACTGCTGAAAACTGCTAAATGAGTAAATCTTTGGCTGAGTGAACGCATGCGGTCTCCTTCTCTCCTTCTCTCCTTCTCTCCGTTTTTATATATCTCCGCCTTATCACCGTTGCCGGATCTGCCCTATATCTGTTCCTCCATTTGGCTCTGTCGGCCTTATGATTTATGTCATCTGACATTATAAAACTGGCTCTCGTGACAAGCGGTGCCCATGCTCTGCTCCACTTGGCACGCACACACACGTGTACTCACACTCTCTCAGGCACCCGGAGTCTCCCCTCTCATCCTGTCTCGTCTGAGACTCCGTTCATTTTTGATCACCTCAAGCCACAAACCCCGAATATGAAAAACAACAACCACTCAACCCTGCTGAGCTCTCAAGAAGATTCACATCACTTTGGAGGCAGCCATGCTCACTAGGTTTGTCAGTGACCATACAAGCATGTGTGTGGGTGTGTGTGGGGTTTTTTGTGCAAGTGTATGTGTCTATGTGTGTGTGTTTGTGTGTGTGTGTGTGTACCTGGGCTGTATCCCAATGTGTCATGTGTCCGTGTGAACCTACCTCTGTATGTGTGTGTGTGTGTATGTGTGTGTAAGAAAATGGGAAGCTCAGTGTGCTCTCACCCAGATGTTCTGTTCCAGCACTCTAGTTTTCCACGTCCATGCTTTGCATGACTTTGTGACTTGATTCCACCTGTGTGTCAGTGTGTGTGTGTGTGTGTGTGTGTTTTTGTGTGTGCATGTGCACGTGATGAGCTAGTGATCTTCCATGTTGCTTAAAGTGCCTTTCACCTGAACATATTTCTTTGTGAGTGAGAGAGATGGAGGAGAAAGAGGGGACGGGAGAGTGCTGTGAAACATGGCTGTGGCCTTTTTTAAGGACAGTGTAGTTAAATCAGGCCTCAGTTTCCCTCTGTCTCAGACATTCTATTTTTATGCCCCACCCTCTTTATCGGCTCTGTTCATCTCTGTTAATTGTGTAATTCTAATTCTACCTGTCAGTCATTCACTAGATCTGTGGAGATCAGGACAAAAGAAACTGATTGAGCACCAAACTATTCAGTCTGCAAGTCAACATTTGACAAGCACAGATTTGTAAGAGCAGAGTTTTTGTGCGATTAACGACAGAATTGTGGGTGTAACAGATGTTGTGAGCCTACAAGTATTGTGAAACTACATTTGATTGAGCACTTAATAGATCTTCTCTAATCCATAATTATTAAAGGTGCTCGCTCTCGCTCTGAATCCCCAGAGCACAAACTCAAAGTGAGAGTGTCTTCTTCTTTGTGTGATTCTACCAGTGTTACCCTGTTACACCCCCTTCCAGATTTCACAAAAAAAGCTTGGCTTTTTACATCGCCTCACGGGGAAAGAGAGCAAAATCTGGTGTTAGCATTTACTTAAAGATCAAAATGTGATGATACCAATTATTTATATTTTTTCGCAAATCAGGAAGATTTAAGGCAGCGTGGCAGGGTCAGTTTCTTAGTAAAATTATTCCAAAGACATCTCAAAAAACCCGTCTACTGGGTTTAACAGCCATTTTAATCAAATCTGTTGGTTCTTTGTTTAAATTGTTATTTTTATGAATTATTTAAGAAGCATTTTTTTTCTGTGAAATTAAAGTGGTTAATGAGATGTTATAAAATACTGTTCATACTCTATATGTTTACAAACCAGCGACATCACAGTTTACATTGTATTTGTAAGATCACCTCTTCGCCCACAGACTTACCAATTTAACACTAACAGTAAATATCCCAGAACGTCTTTCAAGTGTGACATTTACAAATATATACAGCTCTTTTCTCTTTGTTCTGGCAATTCATGTAACATTAACGTGCATCCATAACAAGACCCAGTTGGATCCTGTGGACATTAAACTGAATACATGAACCCAACATCCAGGTGTGTGTGAGTTCAGTCGAAGCTTAATGTCTGAAATAGTTCCAGTTTCAAGGTCTCAGGACAAACCGAGAGTGAACTCACACAGGGTCAGGACTGCACATGCAAAACTGATCCTGCTCTGGAATCTGTGTCTACATGGTCTTCAACTATGATTTGAAGTCTTGCATGTTATATATAAACTTCCACAAAAATGTTGGAACTTTAAATGTCATGGAATTCATTGTAGGTTCAGGTCCTGCTGGAGTGAAATAATACACAAAATCTGAAATAATGACCGTGTCACATTGAGTTTGGGCAAAGCTTGTTTCAATGAAAGACCAGCTGCTTTTGACAAAGATCTTGATCTTTCTAAGGAATGTGTAACCTAACTTTCAGAAATACTCTGCATCAAAACACCACAGTTGTGTTATTCCCACCATGCAGCAGCAATCACAATCCTCTGATAAAGCCATTCACAAAGTGTTGGTGATGAGGGAGAGGGGTGCAAATAATTTGGTCGCCATACCTTTAAAAGCTAATGCAGATTTACCCCCAACAGCACTTTTTAAACCTGATACTCATCTATTAAGGTGTGTGTCCATACAGTGTTATTTTCTGAAGGCAAGCATTCATATTTCTTCACTTGCTCCCAGTAGACAGACAGTATTGTCACTGTAGCTCCTTGTCAGACAGCCAATTAGATAGGGTGGGACTTTGTAAGCAAGAAAATAGAGAAGGTTGTTCTGGTCATACCTTTCTATCCCGAGTTTTCTGATACGCCAAACATAATGTAACACAACAAAGACAGAAAAGAAAACCAATTGCTGTACCTTAAACTTGATGGAATGATGCTGGAAGGGTCAGTGGTGCAGATGCTTGATTTTTTTCATCACTTTCTTTAACATTGTGGGATATGGTGATTTTCAATATTTTCAAAGAACAATTCATAAATCTTGTTGAAAACAATCAGGCATGTTTAGGGGTCTGATATTTAGCTGTGTGTGTATTTTGGTGTGAGTATTAGCTCTACTGATGGTCATTCTAGTTTCTTGAAGCGTTATACAAATACACACCCTTGTATGATAGCTGTAATAGGAAGATCAGATATTTTAGACATCTAATCAACATTCGATGCTGTCATTTAAATCGTTCAGCTGTTATGCATTTAAACTGGATTCTCAAGCTATTCTTTTGTGTTTGTCTGTTTGTGTGTCAGAGGTGTGTGCATGCAGCAGGTGAAGGCCTTGCGAGCGACTCTCATCGTGCTCCTCTCTTCTGCCAGCGAGCTCACTGATATACGGGGTTTCCTCAGCCAACTGATGAGGGCCTGGCAGGACTTTAAATCTCAGATACTGCAGCACAGCACACAGGTGCTCTCAGGTAACACAAACATAGTCATGAGTGCTCACACACACAATAAATTAAGCTTCACTGTTGAAGGAAAAAGAGAGAAACAAATATTTAGACGTATATGTAGCCAATTTATTGGACAAAACTTGAAATATAGACCTGGAACAGACCTGACAAAGAAACTTGAACAAATACTCACAGCTGAATTAAATATAAGTTCAAGTGTGGTCTGAATTTTTTTTTGTTTTTAGGTCAGCACCCATAATAGATGACTGAAATGTGTGCGTTTGTGTGTGTCTGTGTTTACAATCACTACACACATACCTGTTAACAGTTAAAAAGACAGGAAAGAATGTATGTGAGTTCATGCATATGTGTGTGTAAGTGCTGTAAACCAATGAAACTTGTACTATAAATTTTAAAGGGCTGCAAGCCAATGGGAAAAAACTGCAGGCTGTTTGTGTGTGTGTTTGCATGTGTGTGTGCGTGTGTTTGAGATTATAGTTGACAGTAAATGCCTCAAGGAGAGCTAACCTCTTACTCACCTCATGGGTGGGTCCTTTTTCCTTTTTCTCTGCACGTTCCAAACAGCTACCGTGTGTGTGTTTGTGTGTGTGAGTGTGTGTGTGTGTGTTGGTGTCTGTCCATGACTTGAGACATAAAAAGGGAGATAGAGAGACTAAGGGAGAATTGAAGAAAGAAAAGTTGTCCTCTGCTGTTTCTGATTCCGTTCGACCATGTGTTTGTTCAGTGACGTGAGTGTCTATGGCAGCTGCAATATGAACCAACAGATGTAATAAAACACATACCAAGGAATGCACACAGACACACACACAGACACACACACAGACACAAACACACACACACACACACACACACACACAAACATATGCGTATATAGCATATAGGGTCACAGAGACCTATAGCTTCTCTCCAAGCCAATCAACACATTCATGTCCAGAAACTTAACTTTGGGCATATATCAGACTTTATCTTTGGTTCTGTTCCACACAATGTTATGTCTTGTGCTGTGTTGCATTGAAATGGCAACAATTTGTAGAACAGGCTAACAAAGTGCAGATTTGGTGAACGTAACTAACATGTAAATGTTGCCTGGTTAAAGAAAATTGTTGTTTTTTTTTGTAATTCCTAATCTTTCCCCTTTCACTTTTTGGTGATTTTGCATTTATTGTTGTGGTAGTTATTCGTCACATTTTGCTGATTTTTTTCTTTGTGGTGATTTTGTGTCACTTTGCACTTGTTTTGTGGATATTTGTATTTGTGTGATTGACTTCTCAACAAGAAATCCTAACAGTGAAGATCCCAGTAGGCCCAGTGTAACTCAACTTACATCTGACCAACAACAATTCTTGCGATTTAAACACAATCCTTCTGTAATTTGTTTAATTTAGGTCAAACAATGGCTAAGTTACACTTGAGTTAACATGTATTTATTTAGCTAAACTCTCTTTCATGGCACTATGCAACAGTATACAAAGGGTGTGGAGAGACAAATTGGATACACAACAGGACACAAAGCAAGATGACTAGAGGACAGGAGACACAACAGTACACAATTTAGGACACGTACTTAAATTTATTGAGTTTACTTCGGAATTCATCAATGAGTTGCAACAACTAGTTCAATGGAATTTCAGTTCTGAATAGTTCCAATTCAATAACATTCAGTGTTTAGTAACTGTGTTTATATTGGGCTTCGTTTTAGGTATATAAAGTTTATATAAAGTATAAAATGGACTATGAGCCTCACCGTGTTCAGAGTTGCAGGCCTCTACAGAGCACACACCTTAACCAGTCACCTGCATATCAATCCAAACTGACGTGGGCGTTAGCTGGCAATTAAAGTATGCCACTCGTCTATCAACGCTCTGTGGTTAGTGTCAAAAGGCAGAAGAAAGGAGAGGGGGAAGAAAAGGAAGACAGCACCATAAGGAGGTTGCCTAATGAGAACATATGAATGTGGTTTATGGTTAGGGTTAGGGTTAGTGGAGACGAGAGAAACAACCTCAAGGGGTGTGGAATTTTACAGAGAACCAGACAAAGATGAGCTTTTGAAGAGCAGCGCAAGATGAAAACATAATTATTCTCAGATCAGTTTTGTGCGGATGTCAGCAGATGACTTGTACAAGTTGATGTGAAGGTGACGGACGGAGACTTTCGAGCGTGGGAGGTTTCATTCAGCATCTTGGGAAAGAGGGCAGAAGGTTGACAGTGAAATTAAGGGAAAAGGCTGTGACTAAGCGTGACTAAAAATGTATGAATCACTGTACGTGTGTGTGTGTGTGTGTATGTGCGTGTTTGACCGAGCCCTGAACCGCAGCCATCTGCCAACACCCTGGGCCATCCTTAAGATTATATGGTATCTATTTCCCTGCAAGCCAACTTTTTATGTGTGTGTGTTGATTGTGATGAGCAGCAAATATGTTCTTAGACATGTTAGAAAAGATTTTCCTTCCTATCATCTCAGTCCAGCAATGTTCCCCCATCTGTCTCAGTCTTTAAAATTTTCCACATTTCCTCCGTCGCTACACCAAGTTTAAGTTTCCCTTAGCACTTTCATAAAAAACCTAAAAAATAGCACACAATTCAGACGTATTCCTATCAGGAGACTGAAATCTTGGACTGTCACTGTCTTAATAAAGGAAACTTTAACATGTGTCTCAAACTTCTAGCTTAACTTCTGATCAACACACTTGACATGCTGTGATGTCTTGAATCAGTCATGTGATTTGCGTGAGTTTCTGAGTATAAATCCTGAAATAAGAAATAATCTTTAGGTTGAAGCAGCTGCAGTGCTCCAGCTCTGTGGAATCTAACACTTCCAGCCTGGACTTTTTTCCATGAAGCTGCTGTGGTTTAGCTTTTATTGCTCATAATATACCGGGCAGACAAACAAAAAAATGTTTATGTGTATGTGTATGTGTATTTGTATGTGTATGTGTATGTGTATGTGTATGTGTATGCATATGTGTGTGTTTGTGAGAGAGAGTGTGATAGGTCACTAGCTAGCCAAAACCATAACTTGTATGCAGTTTAATGTTACATACAGTTAAATTCCCATACTCCATTGCCTCATTCTATGGATATGTGGGCATAACTGCAGGCGCAGAGTGTGTATTTGTGTGCTTGTGTTTGTGTGAGACAGTGTGTGTGTGTTCGTGTGTGTTTGTAGGGCCAATTTTTGTAAATAGGAAAGTACTGTACATAGAAATGAACTAATTCATAGTCTGTTCATGGTGAACATTGAACATAACATCCCGATGCCCTGCAGTCGTCCAGCAGCCCCACAGTAGTCTGGAAGCCAATCAGAACAGACTGTTTTTTTTCGGGGGGCGGGGCCTTAAAGAGACAGAAGCTAAAACTAAGCATTTCAGACTGAGGCTGATGAGAGGGGCTGTGGCAGTGGTCAGTTTGAAGAACATTACTTTTTTTTGGTGAATATTTGAGTATATAAACCTTTTCAATTAATAATCCAAATGATAATTAATGACCTGATTATGAGCATATGTCTCCTTCAGTGACACTAAAGGCTTAGCAGCTGGGTACTGTCATTTATTTTTAGATAAATAAGTACTGTAACTACAGCAAAGAACCCTCCCAGGAACAATGTTGTTAAACTGTTACAATGACAGTGTTGGTGACCAGCCAACGGTGAATTGCTGTAATATTCACAGCCATATTATTACACTGTGTGCGTCTGTGTGTAAAAGCAGTGAGACAGATACTAGAAGCACTGCGGAGAAAGTCAGATGGGCTGGCTCACTTTCATTGCAAAGCCCTTTCAGCTCCATCAAGTACTTATAAAAGTATTTTTGTTTGTGAGTGTTTCTGTGTGTGTTTTTGTGCTGCAGTGAGTCTGTACTAAGTGGTTCTTTGCACATGTGTTCTTTTGTGTTCTGTGTTTGTGTGTGTGCTCAGTGTGTGTTGCTTTACCCTGGAAGACCCTGTCATGTCACAGTGACCAGAAAGCAATTATTGGTGTATTGGACAGGACCTCAAACACGCCCCTCTTCCTGCTGAGAGAGACAGGGAGAACAAGACAGAGAGGGTAAGAGAGAAAAGGGGGAAACAGTTGTGATAGGATGGGAAGAGGACAAGCTAAATAGATCAAGAAAAAGAGAGGACAGACACAGTTAAGAGAAGAATCAAAGAGACAAAAAACAATGTTATATAGTCAGGAAAACAGTCTCAGAGGAAGAGAATGTCAGGCTGACATTGGTGGATCGGTCTGAGAGCTCTTCAGTGCCCCAGCCACAGTGTCCTGCCGCAGCGCTCTGAAGGACCCTCATAGACAACTCACTCAATATAAAGTACACACATGCATGCACACACACACACACACACACACACACACACACACACACACACACCCACATGTTCAACTTCTTTCACACACTGCACTGACCACATTGGTAGCCTGTGATCAGTTCAAACACCTAACCAAGCTATTCACACAGAGCCATTGCTTGTTGGGATTTCTCACTGTGCAAATCTTCACACTCAAGCGAATATTAACAATAATGACATTCATAGTTTGACTCATAGCAGAATCGGTCTTAGCATCTAAGCTCAGCATCTTAGGTTGTTATAAACATGATGGAACAACAAAAATGTACAAACATTTATTTTTACTCAAGGATGAACTGATTGGACTTTGGTGGTCAGCGGTATCGGTCACTGTGACCTCTCAAAAGTTTATCTTAAGACAGCCTTGAGAGAGTCCTTCCAAATTTGGTTCACATGTTCACTTATATCTCTTTTACACCAAAATGAATACGTATATAGAAAATATGACAAGTTGTTGGCCCGACGTGGCGCCTAAATATTGCAGCAAACCGTTTCTCCCTTTCAGTATTTTTTAAACGTACTGTACTTTCGCAGGATCACAGCAGATTCAAATTCAAGCAAATCAAATTAAAATAGATGACAAGATCCTCACTCAGATAAAATGTCTCCTGATTTGAAATCTTGAACGTGCTCTGCTCTGATATGTTATCTTTTAAGGAAGAGTTTATTAGGTCAATATTTGTGTCCTACTTATGATATAATACTTTCTTATTATAGCCGTCATGGGGAAACTGGACAGACAGTGAAGGGAGGAAACAGTAGCGCTGCAGCAGCTACTTTGTATCAGACACTCTACAAAAGACTGCCAGACTGTGGTGTCCTGTTTCATGGGCTCCCCTGAGCACAGACTCCCTCGTCCTCCTTTCTTCACCACACACTCCCCTCCTCCTGCTCTCCCTTTCACTTTCAACTACTTCCTTGAGCCTCAATTTTCTCCCTCTGTTTTTTATCCCCAGACCTACTGGTTTTACGTTTTGGGCACTCTCATGTTTCCGTCTGGAACTCCTCTCATTCTTTTGTGTTCCTCCTCCTCGTCCATCTGTCCTTTTCTTTCTCTTCACCCATCTTGTCTTTCTTGTAGATAGTTTTTATTTGGTGTAGGGTTTCCTCCTTTACCCAAGTGTGAGCTAACACTATCATCCGTCTCTTTACTCTCCTCTGTCTCCCTCTTTCTGTAAGTCATACATTACAGCCTCTGGTAACAAGCCTGGCTTCGTGCCAGCATTATAAACACACTGCATCGTCATCCTGTCAACTAAAATGTGTGTGTGTGTCTGTGTGTGTGTGTTCAGTGCTGAAAGAGGAGCTGAAACATTCCAGTGAGGAGTTACAGAAAACGACAGAAGCAAAAGAGAAGCTAACTCAGCAGCTGATGTAAGTCTCAACAATACATGGTAAAACACACACACTCTCAAACACACACACGTGATAACATGTGCTCAAATGAGGACACAGGTGGATTTTGGTATTTGGGCTATGCCGGGTGAAGAGGAGGTCACCATAGGCTCAATGTTTGATTTACCTCAACCAATCGAAAGCTGCTATACAACGCCCTCAGCACTGCCCAAACCAGGAAATGCTCATGTTCCGCATACCGGGCCTGCTAAGCTGCATCAACAGAGGATTTGACTCATATACACTCACACAAAGGTCTAGTCAAGGAGTTAGGACTTGACAAAAATATGCCCCTGTGGCCTTTGAAAATATTTTAGTGATCACTTCAAACATGCTGCAGCCCCATTGACATTTTCCCCCTTTTCCTTCCTGTCTTATATCTTAAACTACAGATACAAATATACTCCACCTAAGGTAAATACAGAACCACACCAACAATGCATACTTTTGCAAATACAAGAGTTTTAGTTAATCACATAAATACAGGTTTTTTTGCTCAATGAAAATTTGTAACATATTATATCTTTAAGAAAATAACAGCACAGCAAGGGAGCATTTTCATGTTTTAGTTTGGAAAGCCTGCTTCTTATAGACAGAAGTAGTTATTCCACACATGCGGTACGTTGTGCTTTCTGCTGATTAACAAGTATTTTCACAAACACATGATTGCTTCACTGTAGGGACAGGTTTTGTTTCCATTTAAATAAGAAGGAGATAAGGATTACATATTGGGCCAATATTTCTTGACACTGGTTTAAACTGTAGAGTGGCAACCTTTTCAAATATTTAAACATGTCCCACATAAGTTATCGTAAGTAACACAGAACACAGCTAATCTTGTTTTAGTAAATTCATAGTATTTGAAAAAACAACCACTTCAAAGTTATACACTTTGACTCATACCCACAGAAACACACATGCAGACACAGAGACACAAACATTCCCCCACACACTAAGGGAGTAAATGTTAAATGTTGCTTTCTATCTGATAATCAAAGCATTAAAGGACTACTTGACCTGACAGACTACAGATGAAGCACTCATTTATTCACTAATGTTTCCTCCTTCTCCCTCTAACCTCCTCATCACTCTCTCCTTCTCGCTCCCACATTTCTTGGCCATAAACTTTGTGTTTGACCTTTAAAAATTACAGCTTTTGCTCGGGTTTTCCTTTTCTCTCATTTTCCTAATCAGTTTCAAAGTGCTGTCAGCTTCACTTACTGGAGAGACTGTCTCAGGCGGTATGTGTGCTGGATTCAGAATGTGTGGGTACTCTTTTGTGTGTCACTGGTTATGTCCACACAAGTGTTTTTTGAAAGATCTTCACTCGGATAAATGTCAAGAACATTTTAAATATAATAATTTTTTTAACTTGTTTGTTTCAAAGTAATAAGTATTTAAAACTGTGTATTTCTACATGATTCTACCTCTTGGTACTTTATTACACATCATAGTTTTGATACAACTATATTGTGTGTTTCAAAGTATCATCCTGTGTCGCTGACAAAAACACAAATAGACATTTTAAATATTATATCAAACTAATAAAACGCCTGGTTTTTGTTATAAGCATCATAAACATTATGGAGCATCAACATAATACATTGTTCAAGAAAATCATCAAACAATTTAGTTTGCTCTTTGAAATCTCATCAAACTAATCAGAAGATCAGCACTCAGTTAAAACTCTGTAACCTTATTAACCCCCACCCTCTTACACAGATTGCACATACCAACAGCTGCATGTATCAAACCCAAATTAGACTTCGTGTGTGTGTGTATATGTGAGTGGAGCGTGCACGTCCATCCAACACAGGGATCAGGGCTGAGACGAGGATGTTTGCAGTCGCACGCGACCCACCCAGACATGTGGACATATGGATGCATGGAATCAGCCTTAAGGCCATGTTGCATGATGAGGTGTGTGAGACTGCATCGCATGAGAAGGCGTGTCTGCGTGTGTGTATGTGGGAGTTGGTGGGGGTAGGGGGGGAGGATGTCTGTGTGTCCAACGTGTGAACTGAGTGAACTCTGTCAAATGTAGAGAAATATTTATCTTCCATCGACAGTTTCATATTTTCCAAAAGAGAATAATTACTAAAAACAGATAATCTTATTTTAGAAGTTGACATTAATTTGGCCCATTTGTAAGAGTAATCTGTTGAAATTTCGGTTTACAATTGTGCAACATGACAATCTCTAAAAGACAAAGTGTTATGACCAGTCATGACATTAATATTAATCTGTTTGGAAATATTGATTCACAAAATGCAGCAGTTGTGGAAATATTGAAAGCCTTAGTGTGTTACTTTTAAAAGTGTGTTACTTCCAAAAACGTCATTAACACTTTTATATATTAAATTATCACATCATTCATATAGACCAGTAAATATGTAAGTACAGTTGAATATATAATTTTTTATTCATTTAGATTTTGCAATTCTTGCTACTTATTATTACCTAACTGATGTCTATTTTTGACTGCCCTTTTGCTGCTGTAGTGTTGCAAGGATCCACACTCTGGGACGAATAAAGGATTATCTTATCTAATCTTATTTTAACTTATCTTAAATAACATGTCACTGTAATAAGTCGTCATTAATTACTGACATGGTTTTATGTATATCACTGTATGGCATCACATACATGTGTAATTTGAATATGAAGATCCTTCAACAATATATTATGTTTTGTTAAAACAAATTTTGTGAGTAAAATAATCTATTAAAATATAAAGTAGTACAAAATAGAAATAGCGAATTTTTACATTAATACATGTACCTGCAATAATCAACCAATTGTAGACTGTAGTAATCTCAGCAGTTAAACAGTATCTTCTCTCCCTGTCCCTTGTGTGGCAGACGTCTGGGGACCAGATGGGAAATCTGAGTTGATCGGCTAACCTTCCTTTCACTGGCCGCCTGATGCTGATTGGTCGCCTGTTGAGACAGGCTCTGTGTGTGTGTGTGTGATCTGTCTTCTCTTCAGTATCACTTTGCATCATATGAGCTCCACAGCCTCCAAAACCCACGATTCTCTCTTTTCGAGATCCAAGGACAGACAGTACCAGTTTGTTTATCAACAAGAGCTGTTGCCGTGACAACGGCCCGACCTTTGACCCCCTTCTCCATCAAGTATCAGTGTTTCCGCACCTGTTGCATTTCTGTGGCGCCAGCCCGTTGCCTTGGAAATGCGCACATACACATGTTTCAGGGGTGGTCTAAGGACAGTGAGTGGCGGTGGAATCCTTCTGATCCCAGCATGCAATCTGATCAGCATACCCGAGAAACACTCAAGGGCAGCTTGTTTTACGCACACACACACACACACACACACACGCACAGGCTTACACACTGTTCAGTAACTTTTTGCTTGTGTTCCGCTGTGACTGTTTCCCCTGAATATCGTTTTATGTTACACTACAATCTTTAGTGCACTCCCAACCTTACAGTCTTAAACCAAAACTAACCGGATCAAATGTTTACACTGTAACAAAGACATAAAGCTTGGTTCCGATCTTGGTTCGGACTTTCGGACTTTCAGATGTTTGCGTGATGTGACGATCACCCTTAGTTATCTCAAGTTTCTGGCTTCTGAAAGAGCCAGCAGGACCGATGGGCAGTCACAGAATGCACTCTGCCCCCGGGGCACTTTGGCAGCATGAATCACACAGATCCCCCCCCCCTGTATGACACGTATGTAAAAAGTGTGGGGAAGCTTACTTCCGTGCTGTGATTGGCGGTAGATACTGAGCTCATCCTTTCATCAGAGGATGAACACATGGATCATACAGCACAGACGCAGGCCAGGTTGAAAGGATGGATTAGAGGGAAGAGAGAGAGAGAGAGAGAGGGGGAGACAGATAAAAGACAGGATTGATGCATTGAGCAAGGGAAGGGGGATGAAAGAGTGGATGATGGAATGAGTGAAGGTCAACAGAGAGAGAGCAAAGGATCGGGCTGTGATTGATGTGATACAGCTTGTTTTCATAAGGCTGAGGCACACTGACTGCTCTGCGTGTGTGTCTGTGTGTGAATTTGTGCACGTCCACCTATCATGTGTGTGCCAGTGGGAGTGTTGGAAGTCAAATAACTATTGATCTCAGGGTGAACCTCTCTCTCTCTCTCTCTCTCTCTCTCTCTCTCCTCTCTCTCTCTCTCTCTCTCTCTCTCTCTCTCTCTCTCTCTCTCCTGAAATGTCGGGATGGTCGTTTTTCTCGTGGATGTTTTGTATTTTGTATTTCTTGCCATTCACCACAGAGGGAGGGAACGCTCAGCACGGTGTCAGTGGTACGTTACAATTTCGATGTCCAGACTCATCCCTGTTGAACACAGATCCAGAACAGGACCATCCACAGTTCACTTTCATTTGCGGGGGCACACCCACTTGTTCTGCTTGAGTGGTCCATGATCAAACTACATGCTTTTTCACATCTAAAAATATATTTTGTGGGCAAGGCAAGGTGCTCTACAGGGATATTATAGACAACACAGTGACAAAATTTAATAAATAATAATTGTGCACAGACGTGTAAAAAACAAGTCAAAGGAATACATTTATAATAATAGTATTAATAACTTTGTTTGTATAGCAAATTAATTAGAAAAAGTGTTGGTTCCAGCTCTGACCTGCATAATGACTAATGGCTGCTTCTCTTTCCCCTGGGTTCCACTATAACTATTAAGACTCTTAACAGGTATATGCTCCATCTGCAGTGTTTAACCTGGGGCGGGGCAAGCACATCAAAGTCAAAAAGTTATTTGGGGTAAGGGTTAGGCGAAGGAGCAGGCAGGAAAAAACAGGTCCAGGCAAAGGTCAGGATCAGTTTGGCAAGAGCTCGTAGGAATGCTTAAAGAATGACTGTAGGAACGGCATGAGTATGAGTACTGAGACAGCGATGAGGCGATGAGCGACAGGTGTACAGGTGGGCGAAGAGGTCAGGTGAGGCGGGTGGCAGGAACACTGACGTAACAACAGGGCAAGTGGGGTTGGCAGGATCTGCAAATACAGGAGAAGTTAATGAAAGGCAAACAGAACAAAAGGCAGGTGAGACAGAACCTGGGCATGTTACATGATGTAGGTCGTCGTGCTGCATACCTACTGGATGATTTGACTGGTTCTGAGTCTTTATTTTTTTTTATTCTTTAGCGTTTCTTCATGTGTAAATTCCAACTCATTGCAGGAGACATATTAGATGGAGATATTCATGTCCTGGGATCACACACCTACGTTTGTGCTGCTATTGTTAAAACTTTGCATTTGCTTCCATTTATTGTGGACAGCCTAACCAAACCCTTATTCTTAACCATGACCAATTCATACTTAACCCTATCCTTACTTATCCACAATTCACATCTTGCACCTAACCTTTACCAGGAGCTCAGAAATTATGTTTTGCCTCATTAGGACCAGGGTTTGGTTCCCATGAGGTCTACTGGTCCTGAAAGATCAGTGCTAAAAAGGTCAAACAGAGGTTACAAAAATGACTACAGACACAAACACAATGGCTAACCAAGTATCATGCAAAATGATATGACAATTAACAGATTTTTCTCCCATCTTTTATGCTGAAGCCCTTTAAGAGCCCTTGTGCTATCATAGTTACCTGCTTCTAACAAGCCTACTAATGTATAATAATAGATGAATCCTAATGTCAACTTGTTTCACCAGGACACAAGTTTTCACTAGGTTCTACAAGTACAAGTACAGTACTGCAGCCACAAAAATACCCCAACCACTCCTCCACTCCCATGGTGCACTTGACCAAAAACCCTCTGTCCCTCTCTCTTACATTTTTGTATTTGTCGACTCCCTTGTCACCTCTGAAACAAAGTCAGGAACAGCAGACCAGAGGATCAGGTATAGTGCAAACAGCAGCCGGGAGTCAGTTCTCATGTTATCTCTGACCTTGCAGACAGCCAAGGAGAGTGAGAAAGAGGAACATGCAGAGCGGACTGTAAAATATGCTCTGCGTAAATAGGCCGGATGCAGGAGAATGCAGGGGCCTGCTCTAAATCACCAGTAGCTGCAACAGCATGAGAGGAACAGAGGGATAAAGAGAACAAACGAGCAGAGAGGGAGAGATGCAGGCAGAGAGAGAGAGGGGGGAAGTGGAGATGTATGATGAGAGGTACAAAGAGAGGCAGGCGCAGCTGTTTGTCACTGTGTGTGTGTGTGTGTGTGTGTGTGTGTGTGTGTGGGTGTGTGTGTTTGCGCATGGTTGGTGTCAGACAAATACTTGCAAACGTTGTCACATGGGGCAAACAGTGGTTGAATAAATGTTGTGCCATTACTAACACTAAAAAGGAACAGAAGGCAATAATCTGTTATGATTCAGATATAATGAAGTATTTATTCAACTGGCTGTTTAAATGAAACCTCTTTAGTAAAATGGAGGAATAATTCCACACAGAGAAATCTGTTGTAGATTGGCAGTGAAAACAGGCTGTCTGTCTGTGAGCCCAGACGTGTGAGCCCTCTCACTCTGTATCCTCATTGCGTGTGGCTGCAAGGTCACAGGGCTAGACAGCCAGCTACACACACACAAGCACAAACACACGCACACACACAAACGCACACACACACACAAAGACATTAACTGATCATGCCGCCAGAGAGGGGATTAGGCTGAGAAGTCGACAGGGTTAGAAGGGTTCAGGCACCAGTCTGTGTGTGCGTGTGTGTGTGTGTGTGTGTGTGTGTGTGTGTGTGTGTGTGTGTGTGTGTGTGTGTGTGTGTGTGTGTGTGTGTGTGTGTGTGTGTGTGTGTGTGTCTGTGTGTCTGTGTGTCTGTGTGTTTCGCTGAATGTACGCAGGACTTTGGAGCACCACATACTGTCATGGCACGCAGAATCAGATTTAAAACTGATTTGCGAGGCAGCTGACGCACATGGTCATCCATGATGATCTTAAAAAAACAGCAAAACACAAGCACATAGGTTTTCATTTATATTAAACAACTCAGTATAAATTTTAATTCAGTATATTTGAAAAAAAATTCAGTTGTATACTAATATGTAATAGAGAATTCATTGTTAAGCTTGACCTCCTTTATGCTGACAATAAGACGTAGGAGTACACAGAATACTAGTTGGGTTTGATCTCTTGTTCAAGTACTTTTCAAGGACATTTAAAATGTGATATGCGCAGATTCAATTCATGGGAATTAGGTTTTATAGCTACAGTATGTTATTTTCAGTGACATTGTGTCCGGCTACCTTGCTCATGAATCCACTGACTCAACAAATTGTGAAAATGTAACAGCGCCATCTATTCTGTGTCTCCAGGCAGCAGAGGAGGCAGAGTGAGGAACAGCTGTCCCAACAGCAAGACTCTGAGAAGGAGCACAGAGGAAAAATACTCAGGTGAACTAACCTCTTCTGTCGTTTGTGTTTTATCTCTTCCTTTTCTCTATCATTTCCCCCAGATGTGCTGAGGCTTAATCCACACTATAATGTATAGTTGTATATAAATGCATTACTGCTGCTACGTTTATGCCTGTCATCCAAACTACTCCATTGTTCTGGAGCACCTAAAACCTAGACATTTGGAAATGCTGTTTCAGTTTGAAAACTCAGAGGCTGTAGTTCTGACAGGCCAAGTACAGAAGAGAAACAAGTCACCCACATTTGCTTCCAGATTGTCAGTCATGACTCGACTACCAGCGGTGAAGGCAAAACGTTATTCGCACGGACAGTTCCAGCTCGTGGTCGACCCATTGTTCATATTTTCTGTAACTAAGCAACCAAATGCAAGGTAGACAATCTGCTTCCTGTTTACACCACAACACACATGCTCAGGATACATGAATGGTCACGTGATATATGTCTTCAGGGTTTTTTTTTATAGAAAGGGATTATTACTGAGGAAAATGTGTTTGTAAGGATGTAGCCCCTTTCTCCTCCATTCATCCTCTTCCTCTGCTTCATCTATCTCCTCCATCTCCTTCCTCCCAGAGAGAGGTGGGGATATTAGTGTCAGTTGAAATCTGTTCGTGGATCAGCTGAGGAGATCTTAGGCTCTATAAAGTGCCAGTGACACAGCAGAGAGTCTCGTGTGAGGCTGGCGCAACAGATGGAAGCACTTCTTAGTTGGCGCGGAGTCTTGTTTCTCACACACACTTATCTCTGCAAAGACTCACATACACACTGCAGATATGCAGAGGCGCGGTGTCACTTCAATTTGAGTGCATCACATTAATAGGCAGGCAGACACATGTGCGCCTCCACCCATCCCACATGCGTACACCCACAGACAGACACACACACACAGGGGGCCTCTCATCTTTCCATGCAGGCGTTAGATGTATGTAGGGTGTGTATATTTTCACATGGTATCTGCTGGTATTCTTTGTCTAAGCCCCTGGCAGCCTGGTGTGTTCAATTACACTGTCGATTTATTTCCCTGCCCACACAGCAGTCTCTGATCTCACCCTCTGGCTCCTATACAGCTCAACATGTGATAGCACTCCACTGGGGGGGTGGAGGCTATTTCAGCAGGGATGGGATTTAAGGAGGCGGTTTGGGGGGGGGGCAGCCTCCCTCATAGCTGACGAAAACTGTAATGGGAGACAACAATTCTTCAAATTGTCTGAAAATTGAGACCATACGTGGTCGATGATAATGTTTATGTGGTTGAAAAGCTTTGGTTGCTGCTGAGAACTTAGATGATATCAAAAATTGCTGCTTTTAAGTCGAGTGGATTGTGAATTTGTTCACTTTCACCCTCTTAGAATGGATTCAGTGAATCTCTCTGTTTATCTTCATATCGTGTGTCGACCTAAAACAGGCGTACCAACTACTAGAATATCTACCACAAAGACACTGATACTGTATTGGTTCCAACATATTTCCTCTTCATCTAATTTTCATTGCTAACATATGGAGGAGAGATAAGAATTCATCTCTTTCTTTTACTTACACAAAGAAATTCCTATCGCTTTCCTGTCTCTAGATTTTACACAGTGACGAACCAAAATATAAACAAAACAACTGTACAACTACAACATATACTGTATTAGCCTACATGCTTTCACATTAAGCAAGTGTTACATTTTAATAAACAAGGTCATTTATTTGTTTGATTGTTTGCTCTCCTTTCTTGAAGATTCCTCCACAATAGCAACTATAAGTTCTACTGCATTTGTTCAACAGGTTAAAAGATGAGTTGGAGGCGAAACACAAGCGGTGGTTGTCATGCCAACAAAGGTGCGACACCATACAGGAGCAGCTGTCATCGTGTCAACAGAGACAGGAAGAAACAGAACGGAAGTATTGCGCAGCAGAAGAAGAAGTGGCACGACTGAGGGAAGCCCTGGAGAAAGTCCAGCAGGAAACGAGAGCGCTGAGGAAAGAAAGGTAAAGATGTTGACATCTGTGCTGCTCTGTAACATCCTCTCTAAGTGTAGTTCTGCCTTTTTCTCTCATGTCAAATCTTGCAAACATGTAGAAAAGTTTTTTCAAAACCACTCATTCCAAATAAAACATTAAACTACTTATACCGTGACAAGTAGTTTAACCCCAGAATTTGTATGATAAAAGACTAGTAGACAAACCAATGCTTCCTGAAGGAATTGAAACAGCCACTTATTTGTAAACCAGTTAAAGATGAGACGGATAAACTGTGAGTCACCAGTGATTCAGTCACTAATGGAAGACACAGTTGAGTTTGGTGTACTGGACATCTACCAAGAGAGACTCATAGAGAAACAAAGGAGAATGAGTAAATTTGAATGAAATATATTTATTGTGAACAAGAGGACTAGACTTTAGTGCTTGGACGCCAGTGGGAAGCAGAACACCATGGAAACAGTCCTATTTCGTGTCATGAAGGCTTCTGATTGGACGATTGAAGCGAGATGACACAGCATCCATAGTTGAGGTGGGGCAGGGGTGAAGGCGGGTCCGCCAGTGAACTAGCTGAATGACGGCTTTCATTTGATTGGGTCAAGGTGAGTGTGTCAGGCTGTGATTGGATGAAAAGAGAGAATGCTCAAGTGGAGCCTAGAGAAAGAGGAACTGTGCAATTGACTGAACTTTCACATAATTTCTCATATCCAATCAAAACCCATCTCATACTGGGAAGATACTGCAAGGTTTTAACTAAAAATGTCAAATTTACTGCTTGGGGTTGATGTACTGAACAGTTAAAGCTCACTGGGAACCAGTATGAGTGCAGTTCTGGCACTGCTTTGCTTTTCCTAACAGTGAAACGACAAGCTCAGACTGTATATTTACAACCCCTTTGTGTCTAAGAGGACATGGGGTGAGTACCGGCAGGAATCCTGTGTATGTGTGCTTGTCAGTGCAAAGCCAAAGGCGTACATCCTTTCCATGAGTGCACTAGATCTAATAGAGAGCTGGGAACTGCGCCCAGCTTGCATTTAGGGTTGTTTATCCGTGTCAATAGTTTATTTTGTTTAATTTTTTCATCCCACCGACTCAATGTCCTTGATTGGACATCAGGGTCGACAGTGCTGTTATACACACAACTTATTTGCGTTTTAAGCCACATTCAGCTTTAAATACAAAAAAAAATGTTTCATTGTATCAAACTGTTTTGTAACATTAAAAAAAAATTCTGAATTATTCCAAAAAAAAATATTTATTAGCCTCAGGATGTTCTTTCCTGTTTCTCTGTAGTCGGTCAAATCCCTAACTTCCAAATGTGAAAGATCGAAAAAGTCCTCAACTTCTGCTTCCCCAAGTAATAAATTACACTGCAAAAAATGTACTGGCATGCCAGATACATTCCAGATTGATATATTTGTGTATGAAGTATATATCATATAACGTTATGGCACAGCACTGCACCCTATGACCTCCATTAAGGAGTTGAACTCTCATAAGAACCACTCCACCCCACATCTTGTGTAGGAATTAGTTTCTTCTCTTTTCTCAACCCGTCGGTCTCTGGGTTTTCATCATCAAAAAGACCTGCATCGCTTCGTACTGTCAAAGTCACGATTCTGTCTCCTTTCTGTCACATTGGAAGACATTGAAGATGCAGGGCAGTTGCCAATCTCAGCAGACATCTGGCGAGAAGCAGGGTATACCCTGGTCAGGTTGCCAGTGAATCAAAGGGCCAACATATAAACAACCATTCCCACTATTTACCAATTTTACACCAAAATGAGTTGGTGTTTGCAAGAGGCGTGATACAAAGACAAAACAGTCACTGTTGCTTGTTCCCAAGATATAAAAAACAATACCTACACAAACCTTCATGGATATTTGTGCAGCAATGCCCGAGTGTCACTGCGGATTGAAGCCGGAGCCAATTAAAACCTGTGTCTACTGCAGAGTCATATGACCGGGAGTGAATGCCAATTCCCATTGCAGACAAAAGCCAGATGTTAGTGGGTGTAAGTGGATTTTTCACCAGAGGAAAGGGGGCCTTAAAGTCTCCATTTCCCCTAACTCCAATCTGTATATCTCTGGACTGTGGGAAGAAGCTGGAATACCTTGAGAAACCCACACAGACACGGGGAGAACATGCAAACTCTACACAAAAAGACCCAGCTTGCTGTTAGGTGTTAGTACCACTGTATCACTGTGCCGCCCCCAGGCTGAAATAGTTCCATTATTCCATTTTATCTCATTATTTGAATAAATATCGGTGGTATTGTGGGACACAAAGAAACACCCAGGCCAGCTGTTACCATGCAGCTTCTATGAGGCGTCCTCAGCTGAACTGAGGTCAGTTGTTGGACATCTAATGGTCAGTGTATGTGTGTGTGCGTGCGTTTGTGTGAGTGTGTGTCTAAGTGTCCTTTCCTCTGATATTCAGAGAGGCTCAAGGAAAAAGATGGATTACTGACTATGTGTCCTGATTATAAGCATTCTCACATACACACATATATTCACACATGCTCACACATAATGGCTTTTTTTATTCAGTGCGCATTAAGTTTAGAGATTTGACCGCTTCCACTGATCTTCAGTGACCCATGAAAGGATTGTCCCCTCGTTCGTACACTTTTCTCTCCTTGCACACA
Organism: Pseudopleuronectes americanus; assembly: GCA_038501795.1. Lineage (NCBI taxonomy): Eukaryota > Metazoa > Chordata > Actinopteri > Pleuronectiformes > Pleuronectidae > Pseudopleuronectes > Pseudopleuronectes americanus. Next base: position 13,835,103 of record CM076719.1, on the reverse strand, counting down.
CGCAGATTTACTTCTACAGCCTGTGTGCTGTCTCACCACTGTTCCCCGGGCTTTTCCTCTCTCTCATGTGATTCTATCTTTGTCCCCTCCTGACCTCTGCTGTGCCATTCGTCACAGATCCCCATACACACTCTCTGCCCACTGTACCACCCTGCCACTGATCATCACCCTGTGCAAACCCCTCTGCTGCAGCAACATGCTAAAGACAAGCACTGTGTTTCTGGCCTCAAGGACTTGTTTGTGTAATACCACTGTAACTGTGGTGAATTGTTTTGCACAGTTAAAAAACATATTTCATGCAGAGGATATATCACTTGTGTAATAAGCCTACTGCAGGGTTAATATGGGTTAACATGGCTTTAAAGCTGTTTTTCTCTAATAAAAGGCTCTGGGAAGATAAAGTATAGCTTTATTCCTGCTGCCTGCTCATGTAATAATTAATTTAGTCTATTCTTTTTGCTTAAGTCAGGTGTTTAGCCTGCCCGATAGTTGTAAGTTGATGGCAAAGCATTCACAATAGCTTATTCAGCATGTGCTAGGTTAATGAGGTAATTCAACACTTTATAATTCTGCTTTATGTTCTGCTATAAAGCAAGTATATTAAGTTTATATAATGGGAGAATTAGATTTAACACTATATTCCTTTGTGTTAAACATTACCACATAAAATTTAAATTTCTTTAGCTGAATTAAATTAAATTATGGGTTAAATCTGATTTTCTGGATGGATTTTTTCTTTTTAATTAGGGACAGTTGTATAATACCAACCTCAGAGGTGGCAAAAGTACACACATTCTTTTTTCAAGTAAGGACTATACAACAAATACTAAGGAGTAGTTGTAAAGTCTCAGATTACTTCCCCTCTCTGACCAACCTTAATTAAAGTTGCTTACTGCTGTGAAAAAGGTTCCTTGGTTACAATAACAAGGATCATTTCCCCCATATAGTTTGACTCAGACACGCAGTTATTAATATTGATGATTTTGACGAAAACCAGTTAATAAGTGAAAAGACCATCTTTGTGTCCAGCAGGCAATAGTTTCCCCAGGTCTGTGTGGGAGTGAGTTTTGATGGGGTTGTGGGACAGAGTAAAAAAAAAGGAACATATGAGGGAATAGATGGAGGGAGAGGGAGAGGAAAAGGAATAAATGATGGTCAAAAAGAGGGATAAACTTGAAGAGATCCAGGCCGGGAAGCTATAGGAGGGGATTTAGAGAGATGAGGGGAGGCAAGGTTCAAGGGATTGTTGCACAGAGGAGGGACGGAGACTGTTACTGTTGTTGCAGTGGTTACTTCACACACTGTCTGGCTCTCGTACGCACACAGCCCGGGTCACAGGGGCCGCACATGATCCACACACACACACACACACACACACACACATAGGCGAACTTGATTCAGTATAACTGACACAAAGTTAAAAACAGAGAGACAGAGCGGGAGAGTAAAAGAGGGGGGAAAAGAGTGAAAGTGGTAGAAAGTGGAGAGAGTAAAAGATTTAAAAGTCAAGAGAGGTCAGGAGTATCTGTGCGGTTCCTCATCCATCTGTTAAATGTGAGAGGACTTGTTTCAAGTGGTTTCAAGCAGAGGAGGAATGTTATTTCGTGACAGAAGTTATGATCTCAAAAACTCTCCCTTCTGTCTGTCCCTATACAGAGAAGAGGTTTAAGGCCTGCGGCTTTACACTATTAAAAACTAATAAAAGAAAAGGAAAGACCAACCATTCATCTATAGGTCAATTCCCTCAGCTGTGTTTACAGCTCTCTTTTTCCCCCTCTTCTCTGTTTCTATAATTTCAAAATTTTTCTCTACTTTCCAGAGTGGAAAGTATTATATCATACTCGTCTGGGTCTTTACTTTTATTGTGGCTCTCAGTTGTTTTTTATTCACTTGTCATAAATTGCCTTTGCTGTAAATTCACATGTCAAAAGAAAGTTCCTGCCTTGAAAACATGGTCGAGTGTGAGGAGATTACTGGCTTTAAAACCCTGATCACCTCTCCAGGTGGAGAATCGTGGACGTCAGCGCAGATTCCTTCCACCCATTGATTCTTATCATAAACTGTATATAAAGATGAACGAAATGACAGCTCTCCAAAAGTGAAGTCACCTGGGGGCTGACTGCTGTGTGACTCATAAGCCTTGCTTCCTCCATGTCAGTGGATGGGACATGGACCAAATGAAAAATTCTAATTATACATTAGATACATTTTTCTCAAAGATTGATGTAGGTCTCCTTTTCTCCAGTAACAGGGTAAAACATCATGATTTACAGTTGAAACTGACTCACAATTGGTCGAGCACATGAATCGGCAGGATTTAGATACAGCGTTTGGATTCAGGATATTATGGCTTCATTTCTGGAGAGTGGGAGGAAGTGGAGATGTATACCGTCTATGCTTCATACACAATGAAATATAATTGAAAATTGCCCTTGAGCTTGGCTGTAAAAATTGGACATGGTTTGGATATAGAGTCAGCCTCCTCTGTCTGCGTGAGCACACAAAGATTGTATCAGCATAAAGTGGAAAAATGGAATGTGCCTTTTGATGAGGTAGCAGCCTCTCACGCTGCACACACACACAGACACACAACACACACTGTGCACATACACACTTGCCTGTCCTTAAAAGCAGCCTGGCGTGTGAGCGAATGAGAGAGTGCTCCCAGATTTTCCCATCGTTCCTCCCTGTAATCCCCTCAGACCTCCTTCTGAGGGCTGAATTTGCACGCTCATGCTCCCGAGGGTCACACACACACACACACAAGCACATGCCCACACACGCATACACACACACGTGCACACAGACAGGCTCAAAGTTGATGCTAAAACTTCTGGTACACTACCTTCGCAGGGGTCTACTTTTTTTGATAATCAGAGAAGCGGAATTATATCTGACAGTGGGACACAAACACTTAAGCACTTAAACACACTCACACAGACAGACACACACAAACGCTGTATGCATCAGCAGTTTGTTACATATTAAAAAGGCTTCGGCTTCATAAAAATAATCCTCACTTCCTGGGTTTTTCACCAGCTAAGACTTAACTGCAAAACCACTGCTTAAGAGCAGTTTGGACTCAAAACACAAAAAATGTCCCTATCTCCGTCATGTGGTGAACAAACACATCTATTGGACATGTTTTCATTCTGGTGGGTAGCTTCATAATGCGTGTTTGACAGTGTCAGCCCTTTTTTAAAGCTTATATCTACTCACCAAATCCGATTCTTTAACAGGGCTGGAACACATTTAAATGAGCTTTAGGAGTCAGAGCTTGGCATCAAACCTGCAACTCTTGGGGAGCATTCATGCATGGCTGTCTGTCTGCATCTATTTTTGTGCTTCCCCCTCTATGTGTGTGTGTGTGTGGTGAGTAGGCTGATGTGATTAGCCAGAGCCAGTGGAGTGAATAATATTGTGTCTGCCCCGACTAGGAAGAGATGGAATGTAGCTGCTGCTCTTTATTATGCTGCAGATCATCTGCTCCACCATCAGATTCACCCAGAGTCAGAGTCGTAAACGCACACACAGCTCACACAAACTTACACAGTACACAATTATACGTCTGTATCTTTGTGTATGTTTTACCATAATATTATGTGGTGTATAAGAAGGGAATGTTGATATAGAAATGTTAAAAATGCTTCTAAATCTCGAAGCCCATCAGCTTTCACCCCACTGACAAACTGACAACCGATGGATTTATGTCAATGTATTCAACCTCTTTGTTGTGATTACAGGGAACAAAGTCTGTTTAAACGTGGTTGAAATGGAAACCAGAAGACTCCAAATCCACAAATCTTGTCCCTCGCCTTCAGATTCCGCATATTCACAGAATCTGATTATAGAGATTATGCTCTAAACTCTAACTGTATAAACCCTGGTGATAAATTGTCAGTTCCCCTCTTGTCTCCAACTGGACATAGTTTTATTTCATCCTTCACATCTTATTAGTCAGACCAGCTGCTGAAATTAAATTTTATATTTATACATAAATCAACAAACCAATGAAATATTTCCCTTTTAGCTATCTCGATGCCAACTACTCTTTCTTTCTTTCTTTCTTTCTTTCTTTCTTTCTTTCTTTCTTTCTTTCTTTCTTTCTTTCTTTCTTTCTTTCTTTCTTTCTTTTTTTCTTTCTTTCTTTCTTTCTTTCTTTCTTTCTCCCTTCTTCTTTACGCTCTTCCTTTCCCACTGTCTCAGATGTTTCCTATTCCTTCCTCACCCGCCTCTCGGCTTCCCCAGGGACTGCTGGGAGCTTTCTTGTTAAATATTCGTTACGCAACCTGACATCCTGACAGGATCATCAAAAAAGAAGCATGTGTAAATATTATCAGAGCTTTTTAGATCGTGACAGATATCGATGTGACCTGATGTTGGGGCACTCACTTGTCTCTTCAACTGCAGAAAGTGCTGCGCTGTTGAAATGGTTAAAGGCAGTCTCACGTGTCTCGTCTGATGCTAACATTTCAAATCTGTCTGGAAAGTCAGGACATAGTGATTTTTTAATGAATTTCCCTCTCTCTGTCTGTGCCTGGGTCCCTTCATTTACTCCAGAAGCCAACAGTGACTGAGCGTCTGTCTCATATGGACCAATCTTAGGCAAATACAGGCGAGTGTCAATGATTCTAGAGACAGATGGAGTGTTTGCCTCTGCTGTAAAGGAAAGGAGTGACATATTCAGCCGGAGGGCAGCTGCTTTTTAAACATGGTTTCCGATGCTGCTGTTGACCCGATGCCACGTTTATCTTCCCACTACACAGGGGAAATTTGATGTTGTCAGATTTATTCAGATAAAGAGATACACATTGAAGTTTGGGGCATAGCACATCAATTTCATTACAAAACAGATCCGACTGAATGAATGCTTCAGTGTTTGCGCCCCCAGTATTCACAAAGGTCCCCTTGTGTTTACAGAGACATATTGACAGACTCCCATGGCAGAACCCTGGAAAAGATGGAGGACGACTGCAGGCAGCAACTGGCTTCGAAGGTAACTCTTTACCAATATCAACGTTAACATTATTACAACTAAATAGAATATAACTGTGGTAATAACAACAATAACAAACTCTGAAAGTATGCCCCCAAGCTGATAAATACTTTTCAGTTTACTCTATTGACAGGATGTTTACAACGTTGATGTAAACAGACGTGTAGGACAGAATCCAAACCATTGTCACAGTTCAGAGGAGTTTAACTGGGAGGATCCCGACACACACAATGTGGATGAGATTATGAGGCTCCAAAACCACCAGTCTGTTTAACACCAGATAAACTAAATACACACACACACAATCACACACACACACACACATTCAGAACCAAGCTGTGTTTTATTAGTCAAGCTGTGTGGTAGTGTCTCTGACTGTCAGGCGATAAGAGTCATTTAGATTTAGTCTCTTTTCTGCCATTTTTTTTATTAATTAATTTGAGTATAAGAAAAGGATGTTGAGCTTTATCTTTAGGAACTTTATTGGTTGGTATGTCAGCATAATTGAAAGGTATATATATGTTCAATATACAATCAGTGAGGACTTATACTATAAGTCATTAAATCTACACAATCTTCAGACTCAATATTTATAGTTAAAGATCAAAATGATCTGGCGGAGGTTTTTGAATAATTTGCCGACCACTGCTGTAGTGTATCTGAGGAAGAACAATAAGACATGTTTAACTCGGCCCACATGCTGAAGACACACTGCCCTGCCCCCACTGACTGCTACACTACAGTGTTGAACGTATTGCTTTTCCAAATCACACCCAAATCTGTACTTTACTTTCTACTCCATTTTACAATACTTGTGCCGTGTGAAGCCGATAGGATGAACGGTTCGTGCTCCACATGCAGACACCCAGATGTCTGTGGAGTCAGTAGATACATTACGGTGCCAACTTAAGAAACAAGACTACTCTGTCTGCAAGTATTTTCAGTTGATGTACCCTCAATAATTCACTGACGTTTTTTACATTATGCAAACCACAGTGTAAGGAATCTGTGATACTAGCAGGCACAAGCTATCACGACAGTATATGACTCCCGAAAGCTGAGAGAGTAAAACCTGTCAACTTCAGTTCTGTTTGAGGGTTTTTATGTGACATGCACTTGATCTTAACCACTGACCCAGTTCTGCAAAACCACATTTAACTTTAACCCTATTTACACGATTTACCTCACAAACCCACCATGTCATCAAGCATTTTTGTCATCCTACTCTATTGTAGTATATTCCGGACCAAAACAAGTACCAAACATGCTGTAATATACTCACAGTACATGCTGTATGACAGATGAACACACACAATAAAGAAAGTACTGCAGACTGATTTATGCACTGGGACGTTTTCCAGACACACGTCCATACAGGTTATTGTTCAGTCTGGGCTTTCTGACTCATACACATAGAAAGGAAGTGGTCACTCTCGTGTACTTTTCAAATATAAACGGCAGCTGTGTTCACACACACACACACACACACACACAGACACACACACGCCATCCATGCTCCTCACACGTACATTCACCCTGCGAAGAGGAAGTTGTGTTTTCTCATTTGAGCCAGCGCACGCAATCTTAGTCTCTCATACAGCCCCTCAAACGCTAAACACACACCCACAGACACACACACAGGCACAAACACACACATTTTCACACGCCATTCGTTTTTTTTCTTCTTCTGACACCCACATCCATTATTTCTCTTTCTTCCCACTTGCACGCATAACTGCACACACACACACACACACATGCACAGATATAAACACATCTACACAGCCACAATGATCCCAGCCAGTGGCACTAACTCTCAGTTTGTCGGATCTGTTGTGTTGGTGGAAGGAAAACTGGGTGGCCCTGGCCAAGTCTGAATGAAAAATATCACACGCAGCTTCAGCCTCACTCTTGTAGGAGACAACGCTGGTGATGTATTTACCCAACAATCCACATCTTGACCCTGACGGTTTGAGTGTGATGACAAGGCCAGTCGCACCGCTGGCATTGTCCTACTCTGATAAAGCGTCACATAAACAGCTCATATATCATAAAGAGGGTTAAGGCTTTTCTATTTGGAGCTCGCACCAACAATGACATGTAATGCAACAGGGAACAATAACACATTTGTCAAGTGTCTTGTTGAGGTTAGAGCTAGAATGTGGGCAGGACAGCACTTCTTCTGAGATAAGATTTGTTTACAGAGGCACAGATGTGTTTTTAAAGTGTCGGGTGAGCAATGATAAATCGTTTTATTTGTTAAACTACGGGACAGGTTTTCATTGTTGACATTTTCAGGTCGCATGAGTGTTTGGTATCCAGAGGTTTGAAACACCGCTGCTGTCTCCTTCTGTATTTCTCAGCACTTTATGTTTCACAAAACTTTGTGACCCTCCTCCTTCCTGTTTATATCATGAAGAAATCCGCACTTCACAGTCTCTTTTAGGATTCAGAATTAGAGACAGACCTTAGATTGTGCGCCTGACTGCACTGCTTTGAGTTTACATACCATATAAACACAAATGTTTCTGGTTTTATTGCTTCATTCTCAAAGACAAAGTGTTTGAATAGCAAGACTATACGTGTGTGGTTACATTGTCAGTATTGTGTGTGAGAATGGTCACACATACTTAGCCTCATGTGTTAATGGGTCTCTTTTCCCCATCTTTTGATTATCTAGCTGGCCGCTGCCCTGGAAGAGCAGAGGACCCAGAGTGCATTGCAGCTGAGGGAGCAGATGGAGGAGCTTCGCAGGGAGGTGGAGCTGGAGCTGACCATTGACAGGGAGAATAACCGACTGCTGCTTCTACATCACCAACGAGACAGCACGCAGCTTCAGCAGAAGGTGCATACCTCAAAGTGTCGTAATGCACTTGACTTGTTTGTTTCTCTTCTTTTATTTTGTGGTCCGTCGCACTTCCCAGTTCTCTACAGCCATTCTGGAAATGCACTGAACTCCAGACATTTCCCTGAAATGATCTCGAGGGGCTTAATGTGAGAACGCAATGTACAAATAAGTAGCGTTTCAAATTTTCCAGTTTTTTTCCTGACAGCCACATAATAAAATATCTAGAAATAGCTCGGTGGGCCCGTTATAAAAATCAGCTGGAAAATGTCCAGAACATGCGCATTTAGCTAATGTGTTTGTTGATGATGTTTTCAAATCATAATAGACACAGAAGTGGAAGAATATAAATATCTTGAATATGATATGCTGCATGTGATTTCCACTGGAGAATTCCATGTCCGCCCTCCTGCAGGCTCTATCCACACACATCCCCTCACCTGAATTTCCCGGAAATTTTCATTTGTTTTTGTCTGACCAGCATAATGTCCTGCTGCCTTTTTCCAGAACATTTTCCAGAGTTCATGTCTGAACACAGCTTATGTCTTATCCTGTTCGTGAAGTTCTGCATTTTAGTTTCTGTTTGTAATACCTGTCTGATAGGTCTGTATTTCTGCTTCTGTGTATTTGTGTGATAATTCCTTTAAAGACCTTTCACATTGTTGAAACCACACACTGAAAAAACACACATCCCTGCAGACAGTGTGGATGACGCTGTGGTTTGTCTCTGTTTGTACTGAGGTGATAAAGACGGAAGATAGACACAGAGAAGTTGACTTAAAATCCAGACAGGGGATGAGACAACAGAAAATAATGACGCATTCGGGTGAAACGGTTTCCTGCTGGTATCCACACCCTGAAACATATATCCACTCACAGTATAATCGCTAACGACATGAGTAACAGCCAAAACACGACTGGGACGGTTGACACATTTTTGAGATTGAGATTTCCAATTCAGTCTCAGAGTCTGGCACTGCTTGACTACCACTGGCTTTCTGCATGAGATGTAGACGAGGTAACAGAAAACACGTTGCATACGGAATATGAAGCAGAGACCCTTGAGGTTCATGTAAAGTGTAACTTTGCAGAAGTCACTGTAAAATTTAAAAGTCAAAAAGTATAATTACTGGTGGTATTTAGATATTGCGACTTTAGGAATTAATACATTAATGAAAGTATCAAAAGATTTAACAGCTTTGGCAAAGCACATAACAAATAGTTACTTCATTAAATCATTAAATCAAAAGTGTAAAATATCCAGTGATTTTTTCTTTTCTTCTTCTTCTCCAGTTGAAGCAGAGAGAGCAGGAGCTGGGAGGACAAAAAGAGGAGCTGCTGCAGGAGAGGAGGAGCAGGGAGGAGGAGAGGAGGACACAAGTGGAGCAGAGGAGGAGGAGAGAGGAGGAGACACATCAGCAGCTACAACTCTCCCAACAGCAGGAGGAGCTACAGCTGAGCGAACTTAAGCTGACAAATGAGAGGAATGCTGAACTACTAGAAGAGGTACGTGTGCGTGTGTGCGTGTGCGTCTGTGGTCCTCAGCAGAATAAGAAAGACAGAGAACTTTGTCACTGTGAAAGTTGGAACAGGGATGAATTTGTATTTGCTCTACATATTCTACTGGTGTGTTTCCGTGCTAGTGCTATTAAAGCAGAGCTGGATCAAATTTAGTATAGGTGTGTGTTTGTGCGAGTGTGTTCCCTGCAGAAGTAGGCGAGTGAGAGAGTTTGAGATGGAGAGAAAGAGGGGGAGACACAAGAGACAGACAGAGTTCATATTTGGTTTGGCAGCAGAGTTTGTGCAGTGGTGGATTTATGTGGCTGTACCATCCAAATGGAGATGAATTAAAGTGTTAAACAAAAACGTGAAAAGAAGGAGGCCGTGCAGAGAAGCAGGATGGGGTGGTTATTTGTAGAGCCTGGGGGAAGGATGCAATGGCAGGGTGGCTCGGTGTGTGCCTGCGTGTGCCTATGTGTGTGTGGGAGTCAATGAAATAGAGTATGAATTCACATTTTGTGAGCAAGACTAAAATTGGAACAGGAAGGCCAGCATCAGAGTAATGACCATGAGTGACTTTGCCAATGAATGTGAATAAATGAATGTGTATTACTCAATGAGGTATTCAATGTTATATGTTATACTAATTATATACGTGTTTTATGCGTTTATTGCAGGAAGTTAAAATAGATTTTTTCTTTGATAAATTATATATTTTGAGGGAAATAAGCTGTCAACGCCACGGCAGAGTATTTCCAACCGAATATTGTGAAAAACAGATGTCAGTCTAAAAAAATGGATTCAGGCCACAAGACTTTGTGATGTCACAAACTTAAGAAACCAATCCTGTCAACTTGTTGGTGGTGCTGAGTAGCTGAAAAAGGCTCCTCAACTGCAGGTGGCACTGTGAGAGTGGGAAGACGAGGAACAAGAGCCATATTAGCATATTCATAGATCCAAGTCATGGCCTGAGTAACGAAGGTTTAGTTACATTTCAGACATTTTGAGAGCATGTGTAGGAATATGTAATTTTGAGGGACAAATTATATTTTAAAGGGTTTAATAAGCTACTTTAACACCGTTTTTAAAAGTCGACTGAAAATGGCTAAACTAGTGGACGTAGTGTGTCCGAGGGTCTGTGAATGCACCTCGTAGTAAGATATCAGCGGGCAGTTAGGCTTAATTTAAAATATTTGTTTTAAATCTGAAATAGAGTGTGGATATTTTGTCAATACACAAGTCAATCAGTGCAACAGCAAAGTCAACTCGACCGAGATGAGAGATGGGACTGATGAAGAGGCTAGAAAAGGTCACTGAGTCAGATCAGTGCCTACCATCAGCTTCACATCACTCAATCAGCTCCTCCTGTTCCTCCTCCTCCTCCTCCTCCTCCTCCTCCTCCTCCTCCTCCTCCTCCTCCTCCTCCTCCTCCTCCCTCTTTCCTTTCCAGCCCAGTGTTGTATCACTGCAATAAGACAGGCCTCCCTTTTTGTCCACGCTCTGTCTCTTTAATGGCCTCAGCATGTCCAGGGAGGTTCGACCAGTTCAAGGTGCCCTGGTGCCAATTTCACAGCTGACATACTCTTTTATGTCATTCATAGACCTTCAACATGTCACCCTCCTCCCCCACCAACCTTTTCCGTCTTTTCTTTCTCAACTCTTTTAAAGAGGCCATTTTCTTTACGGCGCTGCCTCTGTAGTTTGAGAGCCGATCAATCAGTATAATTCCTTTAGATAATCTTTCTTTCTTTGTATTTCTCTTTCTTTCTTGTTCTTCATTTCTGTCTCTTACTATCGCTCTTCTTATCTAATTCAATATATTCTTTATAAAAGTAGTATTGATCTTGTGTGTGTGTGTCTGTGTGTGTGTGTGTGTGTCTGTGTGTGTGCGCGCGTTGGTTAGAGATAATCAGGGTTTTGATCGTGACCTTGTGATATGCCTCTGTTGCCAGGATACCGTTGCAGTATCAAAGCCTTTTCACTCAGGTTTCAAGGCAACAAAGCAACAATAAAAACAAGTCAAGAATAGAAATTGCTAAAGTATTTTCTAGTTGAAATAATAAATGTAAACAATATTTTTACATTTTTAAAGAAACTACCACACAAAGTACCCCACACCCCAGGGTTTAAATTATACTTTTGCCTTCTCTTTTTATTCTTGTCAAAAATTGGTCAATAAGATAGCGTCTTCAAGAAGGAAAATTATCTTACAGCTTCTCTACAAGTGATAATGGCATCTCTGTAAAAACAGTACTTATACGACTAAATTATGTTGTTATACATATTGTGTATGAATTATACATCATAGTTTATCTACAATATTTCCTAACATTATCTTCAAAAGGTTGAGCATATAATCTCGTAAAAGGTTTTCTAAAGCCGAAATTCTTTGTGGAGATTAACTTAGAAATTAGTGAAAACACACACACAGCCCCATTCATTCTGAAGGACTCTCTACTCCCTCAGTGCTTTTTGGTTTTCCTCTCTCTGCCCCACCCAAAGTCTTTCTCTCTGTCTCTCGTCCTTTATGTTCTGTCCCTGTCTCTCCCTCCCTCTCTCCTTATCTCTGTTACTCTCTCCCCCTCTCTCCCTCCCCCTCTCCCTGACTCGTCTTGACCCCCTCCCCCTTCCTTCCTCCCTCTCTCTGGCTGTGTAGCAGATGAAGTGGGACAAGACGTAAAGGTCACTGTGTCTGACGGAAAAGACGCCTGACCTTTAACCTACTGCTAAGCCCTAAGGTCGCACAATGAACCCAAAACACACACAAAGTCATATATTTATGCTAGTGTGTGTGTGTGTGTGTGTATACAGGAGATGTATTCACTGCATTTTGCTGTGCTGCGTCCCTTTAAATTCAAGCCTCTTATCATCTCTACATACATGTACTGTATGTTGATTAGGGTTTTTGGCACATGTGCTTATAGTTTGTATGTGTGTGTGTTGCCAGTGGACTGTGGTTTACAGTGTTAGATTCAAAGTAGGGTTTGTGTAGGCCTGCGTGTGACTTCCATCTAATAGCCCTGTAATCCTGCTCTCACTGGGAGCCCCTAATGATGACTGTCTCTCTAGACTGGCAGGCACGACAACGCACGCATGCACACACACATACGCAGAGACTCACATCTAACACATGCCTGCATAAAAAACAGCAAGAAGGAGACTCCTTCTCCAAGTCTTTCCTACACACACATACACATGCTCACAATAATTGCATATATGGCACAAGGCGTCACACACTCCACATGGAATGGATATAGTGGCATATAGGCCCCTATTAAAACATACACATGTTTTGACAATTACAGACGCACATAAGGAAAACCATACACAAATCATAACTGCAAAACGCGAGCGCACACACATGTGCTGTTTGTCATCCGTTACTGGGGATTTCCCTTAAACCTCAGTAACGGACACACACCCACAAGTCAAGTGCTCTTCCAACTAATAATGTGCATGCAGTGCTTTAGAACCTGGCAGTATTGAGATCAATGTACACACACCACCTTCAAAAACATAACTCACATTGAGGGAACATGGTTGTGGGTCCTCCCTGAACCTGTAATTATTCCACATGCCAGTGAACAGGGACTCATGTTACTGATGAGACAGGTGGCTTCATTAGTCTGGCAAGTGATAAAATTCAAGATGTCTTTATCTGCCTCATAGCATTTTATTTAATTTACTTTAATTCTGATCTATGTTATTTTCATTATGGTTATTCTATTTCCTATTGTGTCTTCTTTTGTTGTACCGCACTTTGTTTCTAAATGTGCTGCCTGTGGGAGAAACACACAGTACTCGAGGAAAACCCACACAGAAACAGGGAGAACATGCAAACTCTGCACAGAAAGACTCGGGTTGAAGATGGATTCAAACCAGGAACGTCTGCTGTGAAACGATCACTGTATTGGATCACAAGTTTAAAATGTTCTCAAAAACGCTCTTTATCTTACAAATGAGACGTTGCATTGATTAAGAATAAAACCCAACCATTATGAATTTAACTTTCTCTACAGCTGACTTGGTCTGGACGGTCCACTCGTTCATACTGGATAATGTTTAGGTGGATATTTCTGTCAAAGTTTCTGCCTTTACTGAATTTACTGACTTTTTAATTTAATCACATAACAAGAATATTGATTTAATTAGACTTGATTTATTGAAATAGGTTTTATTTCTCAGCAGGCTTGAAGATAAACCAACTCTTCTCCCACGGACACTATTGATCAAAACAGTTTGATGTCAAACTGCAGATGTACCTTATGTGTAGCTCCCAGTTTGAATTGATGGCTTCATGTACTCATGCTGATTTAGATGGGTTGCTGGTGCTGGTTTCTTCAGTGTTTCTATCTAATTCAAACCTAACTTCTCTCATCCTCTTCTTGTGGATGCTTGTGTATGTTTGTGCACTTATACAGATATGTTTGTGAGCCCAGACCTAACGGAGTGAGGACATTTTGGCTGATCCTCAATTTCTGACCCATTTTCAATGGACTGTTTGAAGGTTAAGACATAAAAAAAATGGAAGTACAAGGTTTGTTTGAAACAAAAGAGAAGTTTATTGTATTTCTTCTCTGTCTCATTTAACTCCCTCCAGGTGGCGTTATTCCAGGAGACAGTGAGGAGGGAGTGTCAGGAGAGGGAGGAGCTGACCGCGGCTCTATCTACAGCTCAGGTGGAGCTCCTTGGTCTGCGCTCCCCTACGTCTCATCAGGCCTCCACCAGGTCTCCCCCAATCCCCACAGAGAGACACACAACCCCGGGTAACCAGCATTTCCATCTCCAGAGTCAAGGCCGGGCTCCTCTTTCCCGCTCTTCGACCTCCCCAAACACCCTCCGACCCTCCCCTGCCCGCACAGACAAAGGCAGGGGCAGCACAGATGGAGGAGGAGCAGGGACGAGTGTGGAGTCCTGGAATGGTGGAGGGGTGTCAGGGGAGGAGAAACAGCGAGAGGGTACCTTACCCAGACTGAGAGCCAGCAGCACAGTGAGAGAAGGGAAGCGTAAGGTCCCTTCAGTGATGTGGAGGAAGGAGAGAAAGTAAAAAGCTAAACAAAATCATCAGGATAAACATTATTTTTGTGTTGTTTCAAAATAGAAATTTATTGTATTATTTATCTTTAATATTTAATAAAGCCTTTTAGACAAATATCCCTCAAGATGCCGTCCTCTAAAAGTACATACACAAACAGTATGTGCACATTGCCACACACTTGATAAACCAGTTACAACTGCTGAGTCCTGTTCGCACAAACCAGCAAACTCCCAGGACGCAGACCCTCCGACAGACATGCACTTGTTTTCTCACAACCCGCCTCACGCAGTCTCAGTGGCACGCACAGGATTTCACAGACAAACACCCGAGCACGCACAAAGTATCCACGCACACAGACAAGTACACACAGTCTGTCACAAGGGCAGCGCTGAAGGAGCATGACAGCATGTCCCTTGCCACCCATGGACACACACAATAGGCAGGCAAACACAAAAGAAACTGTAAGGCAGCAAGTGCACCCCCCCCAGACACACACACACACACACGCACACAACAATTACCTAGCCCTCACCCCTCAGGCATTGTGTGTTATTGACATCATTCACTCCATGCAAGGTCTTTCCATCCCTCCCTCTTCCTCTCCCTCTGCATTTGGGATGAATTGGCATGATGGGAGAAGAGTGTGTGAGAGTGTGTGTGTGTGTGTGTGACATGTTACTGATTTCCCCACTTACTGGCACACATGGAAAGCTTTTGAATTAACTTCCCTGCATCCTCTCTTCTAATCTGCCTGCGAGACAATGCCCTTCGTTCATGCTGTAAAAACTTGGATGTGATGATTTTATTCAGCCAAAGTTTCCTGTTTGCCAAAACACACACATGTCTGCTGCGTCAGTGTGGAGAGGACACGGCGTTACGCAGAACAAGGAACATTCTGTGCCATCGGAGCCTCGTTTTCTACCTCCTCTGTTGTTGCCAGATGGGAAAATGGGAAATTGCCAATCGCACATAAACTGATTCATGTTTTCCTCTTAACTTGCATTGCTGATAAAGAAATGAATTAAACTTTTGAAATGTCATTGAATAACGTCCGTTGACATGGTTGAGTATGCTTTTCTAATTAATCTCAATTACACCAGAAAAACCTTTCAGATGCTTTGGCTGTTAATCTCTTATTTCATTGAGATTTTGAGTTTATCTTCAACTTCAGTTTAAAGCTTCAATACAGAGTGACTCACTTTATAAAAACAAACCATAAATATTCCCCTGATGTGATTCACAGTATGAGGTAACGTTAACATTTGTTTTGCAGCTGACGTCTTGTTGCCTTCCGGTGTTTGAGTGTGTGCTGGTGTGTGACCTTGTGTCTGTTTATTCATTGCACGACACTTTGCCGTGTGTGTTTGTGTGCGTGTGTGTGTGTGTATCGCCGCTGAGTGATTGTTTCTGGCCTTAAAACATCACTGCTTGCTTTTTTGTCATCATGTGCTGCCAGTGAAGGACATCGATTGTGTGGTCGACAACACAATGCAGAGTGTGTGCCCATTTGTCAAAGGGGAAGACATCACTTGTAAGGATGTGCACTGTAGTGACTGCTAGTCCCGGTCGAGGGACTAATAAGTATTGAATAAGCAAACTTGACAGTAGGGCTGGGGAATAAAACAATATCAATGACTATCACAATATAATTTCAATATGACAAAAGTCCAATATATATATATATCATATATTGTTTAAACATATACGTATAAGTACATTAGGAGGTTTAACATAATCGATCTTCCTCAAATTTGTAAAAGTTTTCCTGTTTATCAAGTGATTGTTATTCCCTGCTCATGAATCTGAGTTTAAAAACACAACCTTCACTCAGGAGCAAACATCTGACTTTAAACTTAAGATTCATTTTTGGAGGGAGAGTGTTTTTTTTGGTTTCCTTTTTGGAACAAGAGAGACATGGCTGTGTAGCATCAGCTTGTTTTGATGTGAGATGTCAGGATTAGCAAAAAGTAAGATTTACATAACAATGGCCTCTAAATTCTGCACGATGACTTACCTTGTGTTTCAGTGGGCAGCCAGACCAGTGCCCAAGTGAGGAGTGGATTGCGGCATCCGACACAGTTGCTTAACATAAAGACGTAACCACAAAGGTTCGGTTGAGGCAACAGTGGAACTCAATGGCTCTGGGTTAGATTTCTCAAAGTGTATAAGTTAGATTTGTTTTTTCTTACCAAGCTACACTGATTTGCAGGCAGTCTTGCGGACCATAGTTAAATTCAAACGGCCGCTAGTTGAATAGGCCTGCGATAGACTTTAGGTATGGACATATCGTTGAGGGTCAAATTTGACTGTTTATTCTTGACCAGGGAATCAGCAGCTGACAAAAACACCCATGGTCTTAGGATTCACTTAGTTTTCCATTATTCTGAGCACTTCTCATCCACGTTAGCTTTAAAGTTTGACTTGGAATACAGCACAAAAAAAAGGTGCCGACTTTTTCCTAATAACACGGAGGAGGGCTGCATCTCATTGAGGTGATGCAGCCCCAGGCCTCCAGTGTTCTGACGTGGCCTCGCTGGGACACCCAGTGGAATTATTCACACCTGTGCTTTCCCTGCTTTTCAAATGTCTGTGGAAAATACAGGTCGGTGCCAGACGCTGGCATCTGCCTTTTCTTCACCACCACACTTTGTCCCTGCTCCAGATGCTCTTTTGACCCTCGACCTTTTCCCTTATCCCCTGTTATACTTCCTTCCCACCCTGACCTGCATGTCTGCCTGTAGAGAAAACTTCTTTCTTGGCCAGCCAGAGGCGTTAACTCACTGTCCCTGCTCCTGCTCTGTCCCATGGCACACACTCTTCCCTCGCTCTGACCCACCCTCTCCCTGCTGCCACCACACACACTTTGCCTCACAAACATCTCTCTTCCCTATCACATTCACAGGCCTGTAAATCTGTCTCTGTGTCAATACTCGTTTAATCTCTTTGGCCTTCTTCTGGTGTTCAACCCCTCTGACCCTGTTGCTGAAATGCAATTCCCTCTCCCTATCTGTGGCTTCACTTCACTTTTGATGCAGTCATCACTCTCTTTTCCACACCCCTCTGCTCTTTTTACTTGGGCTTTTTTAGTTTGCTCGTGCCCTCGCTTTGTAGTCCTTGACCTGGTGTCCTTCCTGCATGGTTTGTGTGTGAGACAGAGAAAGCACCTTGGGACGTGTGCATGAGAGAGATCTGCCGTGAACAGATACAACTCCTCGAAACATGTCATACGACTTGAAATATGCATAACAGGACCAAAGTCCCATTACAGTAGCATGATGGGGGATGTGTTGATCGCTGCTAAACATTGAGATTTACTCACGCTCGACAAATGTCCCCGGCACACAAACATTCATATGTGCACACAGCCACGCCATGCACCCACACATCTGGAGCGTGATCGTCTCGCAGTAATTATCATTGCAGGGCAGGCATGCACATGTGTCCCTGGGGAATCTGTGTGAGTTGCTCGTAAACACACACACACGCTCCAGGGAGTGGCGTGCGTGTACAACTAAGCCCTTGTTCGTCACTGGGCGTCCCCGAGCGCCTCTCCCCTGCGCCGTTATGGTCGTTCCGGAATTCTGCCGTCCTGTGAGCCCTCCCACACCCTGTAATTAGTGTCACCCGGGCAACTGGAGAAAGAATGCTTAGCATTCTTGTCGTCGTGGTAACTGCGCAAGTGCAGGGGGCCATAGGTGCTGGTGGTAGGTGTTAGCTAATGACAGGGACAATGAGACCTCAGTCTGCCACCTCATGTGGTGCATTAATGCCCCTCACACCCTCATAGAGCTTCAAACAGCTTATGAAAATAGACCTCCATGCTATGTTTGCATGATTGCTTATAATAGCTTCAGACGCACACAGACATACACATGCAAATACATAGAACCTCAGGAAACAACCAACCATGACTGGAGTAAGCTGTGAGCGGGACCCGGGGCAATAATTAGCTTTTGGTCTCCTGCTGACGCCCCCCTTTCCTCCCTCTGTGAGCTCTGTATGTACCCCATTGTTCACATGAACACAGCACAGACCAAACATGACATCTTGATGTTGTGTCGGTTACTTTGTCACTTTATTTAAAAACAACTTTGAGATTATACACCATTAAAGGATAATGTAAATCAGTGGGTCACAATCTGAGAATTCACAACGTTTTCATACATACACTAAAACCTTAATAATACTATAGAGAAACGAAAAAAACTGAAAAAGAATCAAATGTTTCCTTTAAAGGGATAGTTCAGCGTGCTGCAAAAATCGACTAGGACATGTTTCCAGGGGACCCAAAGAAGCCATGAACCTGGATTTATTTCAATGCTATGTGAAGTTCCATCACCCCTGACAAGGAGAGGACTTCAATAACTTCACACAATCTCGGCCACCACCTATATAAATACATTTATATAGCACAAAAAAAACACAGAGGCAGCCAACCAACGGATTATGAAGATGTAGATCCAACATGACCCTTCACAGACACACACACACACTGCAGCAGTACGAGATTGTTGGCAAGTCAAACTGTAATCACACGTTGCAGTGAACTGTTCTGCAGCATCAGGTCTTTGTACAAGGTCAAGTGATGGAAACCCGCAGCCTCACCGAGGGCTCCGCGTTTTCAGGAACACCCATCTGCTGGGTGTCTGGCTCCCTCTATCGGCCATCTTTCTTACTGCACGGCTTCCGGCTGAAGACCTGGGAGCTGAACAGTGACTGAACAAAAGGTTCTTTGTCCCCAGCTGTGCTCGTGGAGCTGCGCCTTCTTCGGCCCAACTTTAAATTAAGTTTATAATTTGTCTGTAACCATTTTGAGCTGCTCGTTCTTCTTTGATGTATGTATATTAAATTGATTACACAGCATTAATAAGTTGATTCTCACTGTTTGTACATTCAACTTACAAAAACCGGTTCCCTCATTAAAATCTGCTGAGTTGTAAAAAAGATCAGTCATTTGAGTTTCTTCACCTTTTTTTTTGAATTGGCGGATGGATATGTTCCACACGCAGCGGTGACATGTCCGGACTTTCCCGTAAAATACGTCACAGAAACCGTTAGTGGAGAGTCGCTACCTTCTGCTGCTTTAGGGGCCGTCCGAATTTTGACAACTGCATCAAAATAATATCAGAGATGACGAAATGTTTGTATTACTAAAATGCTATGTGACGTCCAGGAAGCAAAATGCCTGGATGTAGTTGACCCTCCGTATATGAACTATTATTTGTTGCTTAATATAATTGGGATGTTATAAATACTTCATTCTGCTTTTTTGTTGACTCACATGCTGCAGGACTCTTTCAGAATAAAGGACAAGATGGTGAATAAGCCTTGTGCATTTGAAGATCTTCTGCATAAATGAAGCTACCAAGACACAAGTAGATGTTAGCTGGTCTAAGCGGCCATCAGCAGATGTTAGGGACATAACCTCAGTTGTGCACCTTAGCCTTATCAAGTGTTTTGGCCTTGTAATCAATGATACAGGCTGCCCCTCAGGTTCACTGAGGCTAAAGGTAAATCTGACTGGCTACTGGCTTGTATTGCAGTACTATAAAAGCCATGTGACCACTCAGTAGATCAGACGTCATTACCTCTATGCCTCTATGAGTCAGACATGGACTCAAGACGAAGTGAGATATTCAAAACTTTTAGCGAGAAAATTAAGGAGAGTGGATTCAAGCCATCTGTTGAAGTGTCGAGTGAAAGTGAAAAAAACTGCCTCAAAAGTTCATCAAAGTATGCAACGTTTTGAGGATTAGTGGTTGCTGTGCAGATGTTGAGGACAAATTAGGTCCAGATCAACAATTCCAGACCAACACCACCATAAACAGAACCTGACAGGGCTCTGTGATGTACCATGCAGCTACAAATTGCCCAGGGTCGTTTTCCCTGTGAACTAGATGGCTGCTGCCACACTTGTCTCATCCACATGTATGTAGCATGGGTGCTTTTTATTCTATTAATAAATTATTTAGATAAATCTGAAGTCCCCTTTTATTTAGAAGGGGCCACATACGTGTCAAAAGTGTATTCACTAGTTTTTTTTCCATGATGTCCGTGCTGTGTGCGTCTTGTATTGTTTTTGGCAGGTTTAACTGCGTTCACACAAAAAGTTGGATTGTTATTTAGCAGTGAAATATTTGTCTCATAAACTGAAGAGTGAATCAAACAAACAAAGTAATGTTCTTCTTCCTTAGATCTTCTAAGGCTTTTTAATGATTTCTAAGACACTGTTGAAATTGTTTCTCCTTAGACGTAGAATCTTTGATGATTACTAAGATGCTAAAATTAACTAAAGCTATTTGGCGGCAATTTTTTTACGGTTTAATTTATCTTTATTTGTCTTTTTTTTAATAAAAGGGCAGATTTAAAATTGAGGTTATGAGAAGGACGCATGAGGCAAATACTGGGGACATTATGTCATATCAGCTTATCATGTTGGAAGGTGGAAGTTTTTATCTTAACTTAAATTAGTTTACTTATTAACTGTGCACGTTTATAATGTGTAGTTTGTTTGGAGTTTGGGTCTCTGAAAGATGGCAAGATAAGGAAACCAAAACTATTAATATAGAAATAATAATTGTAGTGTTTTCAACGACAGAATCGTTTGTGGGACTATTTTAGCACCGCGGATGTGCACAGAGCTTTCTGCTCGGTAGGGGTGACGTCACGTGCTTTGTCAGTCTCTCTGCTCCACCGTCCTTCCGTCGAGGCAACAGGCTGAGCTCTGCTGTTTATTCTCGGTTGAAGATGGCTGCGGGTCCCCTCTCGGTATCTTCCAACGCGT
This sequence comes from Pseudopleuronectes americanus, assembly GCA_038501795.1. NCBI lineage: Eukaryota > Metazoa > Chordata > Actinopteri > Pleuronectiformes > Pleuronectidae > Pseudopleuronectes > Pseudopleuronectes americanus. Next base: position 13,813,940 of record CM076719.1, on the reverse strand, counting down.
CCACTAACAACGATGGCATCCTCATCGGTGACAAAGTGTACTCCGAGGTTTACCTCACCATCGACAACTCGCTCATTCCGGAGGAGAGACTCTCCCCGACGCCGTCGATGCTCGACGGCCTTGACTTGAACACGGAGACCGACCTTCGCATCCTCGGCTGCGAGGTGATCCAGTCCGCGGGCATTCTGCTCCGCTTACCCCAGGTAAACACCCGTTAGTAGTAAACGTGTGAAATAACGAACCCGCTGGTGTGTTTTATCCGCAACATGGTGACATGTAGAGGTCTGTTTGAGTCCTCCGCTAGCCGCGGCCCGGTAGTTAGCCTGTTGTAGCGTTAGCTCTTAACTGGCGTGGTGGAACTAAAATGGCGGCGGGCCATTGTGTAAGGTTGAGCTAGCTTTCACGAGACAAATGATAAACAGGAAAATGTCATCTACGTTGTGTTATCCACAGGTGGCGATGGCGACCGGGCAGGTGCTGTTCCATCGGTTCTTCTACTCCAAGTCCTTCGTCAAGCACAGCTTCGAGGTGAGTGCTCCCGAGTCGGCGGGTTATAGTCAGGCCGCTGTTTTTCTTATGTTAGCATAGCATTACGTTGTGATTGCGTTTGTGGCGGCCATGTTGTCCATACGTTCTCTTCCAATTTGAAAAACAACCTGCGAGATGTTTTACTTAAAACCAAAAAATCAACCCAATGTGTTCTCAATACGAAAGAAAAGGCAGAAAATGAAGGCAATTCGTGTTCAGTAGCTGTAAATCTACTCGTAACAAATTAATGTCCCAGCTTTAAATACAAACCTCTTTTATAATTGTTAGTATAACTATAGTGGTGGTTTTCTGAGAAAAACAAACTTCAACAAAATTGTGTTATACAGACATTAAACCCCCTAATGGAGAGTCTGCATTGTTACATAATAATCCTCAGTCATTTACACTGTTTTCCACCATGTTGTGATTCAATGTGATAAAACTCTAGGCACATGACCGCCTTCCAATCACTGATATCTACTGTATCCCTGATCACGTGTCTCACATTCCAGAACTCTTCCTTCCAACTCTTTGCTGTGACTGTCTCAACAGATTGTTGCCATGGCCTGTATCAACTTAGCCTCCAAAATAGAAGAAGCGCCCCGACGAATACGAGATGTCATCAACGTTTTCCACCACCTGAGGCAGATTCGATCCAAAAAGTAAGTTGTCACATTGTGGGAAAAGTTCATGTATTTGATTTCAATTCTGATCCAATGTAAACTTGTATTATTTGTTTTGTTGTGAAAGTGCTCTTCTGTTTATCTATGTAACCTAAACCATTTTAAAAACTTTTCAGTTTCCGCGTCACTCGTAGTTTGAGAAAAGTGTAATTGTCTACATAAGACACCAGAGTTTGACATTGCACTGAGAATTATATCTCAAACATCTCACTGCATAAATTGCAGTGTTTTGAAACACAATGCACAGCTGCTTCATTTTCATGTGCCTTTGTCGTCATAGAAGTTTGTTCATGACACTAGTAGCGACTTTGGCATTAACTTGGATTCTTTTTTCCCTTGCAACCAACTAACAGCGACCAGCTACATTTACCAAAGCCTGGGTGATGTGGAATGGTACGTAAGATGAAGCAGTCGGCATGACAACCATGATGCGAGGGGTCTATCTCCTCCCACCCCACCCCTCCTCTGGGAGATGCCCGTGGTCTGACCCACCGCGGGCCGCTGGGATCGGGGATGACAGGTTGGCCGAAAATCCTGGGCCCCGGGGCGCATTGAGGACTCCTGTGGTTCAATCTTAAGCTTTGGGTATCTGTCCGTCAATCTGCGGACCATTGGGTAACGTAGTCCTCTTCTATGACTGCTCCTCCTCCTCCTCACCATGCATTTTGTTTGTGCTTTAAGAGCAAAACCCCATTCACCAACTGCTATCCATGGCTTTTATAGAAATATCACCTTGTTTGTTGAGGCAGAATATATTTTAACACTTAGTCTGTCAGGGTTCTGACATTTATTTAGGGACAGTGCATGCACTGTAGCTTTCTAGTTTGGCATTATCTGAAGTTAGTTTGGGTCAGCAATAGAGTATACCAGAGTCTGTGGTGCACCTGTAGGAAGGATATCTTTTAGACATGGTTAAGGACTATAGCATGACAGGTTTATTAATGAACGTTAAATCAATCAAATCCAATTTTATGGTCTTATTATTGACGTTACTTTGATGCTGAGTTTTTTTCCCATGCATGACGTTTGTAGCATGACAGCATTTATATTTCTGTGTTACTTAAGACCTTATAAAGTCCAGAATCAGATCATTGATTTGAGTTGTTGTTACTTTAAAAGTTAGGCACACTCTAAGTTAGATTAGAGGGATGAGGAATAATTGAATTAATGACACATTTTTTTTCTTAGGTCCATTTGATTCTTGTGTCATTTTATCCTAAACCCCTGTTAAAAGCATGATTTCCGAGAATGAAAGAATCAAGTTATTTGAATGATTGATATAAAGTAATTTGATCCCTGTCAGTGTTTACAGTTTTGTAAATTATGGGCTGTGTGTGGCCAGCAGATGATATGGTGGTAATACAGTATTGTGTTTGGAGTTCAGTTGAGTGTAGTAATCTGACAGAATACTTTTGTAATTTTTCTGGTGCACAGATGGCAGGAGTAGTAGTCAGTGGTTTTGGTTAAGTTACTGTAGGTTGGTGTAGTGCTAATTTTATTTTTGCAGTTCTCTGAGTTTACAGTTCAAGTCTACAGATGTATTAGGTTGATATTTCTGTTAAAGCTATGACATGGTGTGGTTGAGGTTGAGGCCTGTCTAAAGAATCCCATACGCTTTCACTGGAACCACAGGAGTTCACAAACCCCAGCAAACTGTCAGGCATGCAAACAGATGTAGCTGTTGCTTGGAAGTTGGTTGAAACGGAAAAAATAAGAGAAATTAAAAAATAGAAGGGCACTTTCTTTTTTACAATTGTATACAAGGGGGAACCATTATTTTATTTTGATTCCTTTCATAAAATAGGATGCCAAGTTCATTGATTCTTGATCAGAACTACATTAATACCAAAAACCAAGTCATCAAAGGGGAGCGGCGGATCCTGAAGGAGCTGGGCTTCTGTGTGCATGTCAAGCATCCACACAAGGTGAGTTAAAAGCACACTCAAGCATTCCACATTAGTAGTTAATTCAGGTTTGAGATTGGAAATGTGCACACACAGTAGGCTGTTTTTAGAATCTCCTAAAAATGCCACAGCTGCTGCGTTTTTCAGTTTATTTTACATCATATCATTTTTACGATTCCAGATTATCGTCATGTACCTTCAAGTCCTGGAATGTGAGAAGAACCAGACGCTGGTCCAGACGGCCTGGTAAGTTCCTCTCTACTTCCCACTGTCCCTCCCCCACAGCAGCAACCTGTGTCATGTCTGCAAGAAGTGCCCCAGACCTGGGCTAAAGATGAAATTGAATGAGTTTCAAAGGTTGAATTACTTGACGAGCACTCTATTGATCTAGGGACAAACCCATATGGAAACAACACCTGTCAGATAAGTGATCTTCAAGTGCCATGCGTGTTTTTAAATACAAACGTGAAAACCATTCGAGATCCATTTTGCCCAGGTCTGATTGTGACATCCCCTCACTCCATTTAAACCCTTCCACCTCTTTTTCTCTGATGGCGCAATTTGATTTATTGCAAATCTGTTTGGTGTCTCACTCTCGTCTGCCCTTACATGGCTTTGCTGTTAAAGTCTGTTTGATTTGCGAGGCCCAGGGAACTTGGTTTAACTTTGTCCTTTCTCTCTACTCTTTGATTAAAGGGTAGTCCATGCTGGTAAGTCACATAAAGAACCTCTGAACTCTGCCTCCTCCAACCACATGACCTCAGGAAGCTCCCCCTATTGGCTGGTTGTCCCTCTCCAGACAGCCAATCCCAATGCCAAGATTCACTGAAGGGGCGGGCGGGCCTTTCCCAAGAGCCAACATCATCTTGTTTTCTCTTGGGTGTCCAGAAGGATTTGTATTGTTTGGTCTTGTTACAGAGGTTTCAACTGTAATGCCTATTTTTGCCAAGTAGCTATTCTGACTTTTTTCTAGTTTACTTGCATCTAACAATGAAGTAAACCTAGCCAAAACAGAATAACTTTTTTTGACCAGCTTACCTGCCTATTTTTTTATATTTACAGTAGAATACTGTGTCCTATCCCCAAGTGACATGGTTTTCAGACATGTGTCTGTCTTTCAGGCTGATCCGGTTCTCAGGATTTGCCTCCAGGGACCTGTCTCGCCCATGCAGCAGTCAGAATCCAACGGCCACATTATCTGTAGTAGCAGGAGCTCAGAATGACTTACTAAAGTGCAGGTCTGGCTGTTAGTTGAAGGCAGGTTAGACTGAAAGTAATCCCCCTAGGCAGGTTTTTTTTAACCCGTGACACATTTCCAGTGGAGCCGTTCTTTGAATGGTTGGAACTTGTAACGCAGTGTAGGGGATGTAAGAATTAGCTGGTTTTACAATAACCACGTTTTTATAACGTCAGAGTTTCATTACCGTGAGTATTATAAAACCTATGATATCTAGGTTTCCTGCCTCTCGCAAGTCACGTTGTTTGTGCATGCGGTGCGCTTGTTTGTGTGAGCTAATTTACTGAAACATTAGTTGAAAAGAGGGAACTGACGTAACAGCCTTATTTCTACAACACTCCATCGAAGGCAGTCACAGCGAGAGGAGAAATCCATGTTTACTTTCAGTGTCTGACCAGCACCTGCTTTGTGACTTATGACTCTCTCCCATTAACCATTATGAATGCAGCATAGCGTTTTAATCACATACTGAGAGGTAATAGTATAGGACAAGAAGAATGTGTGCTTGAACCTTTACAGTAAAAGTACCAAACAGAAACGCTGCTTAAGACCGAAAACACAATTTCGCCTAAAAAAACTTCCACAATATGGCAACTAAATAAAATGGCTTGCATAGATTAATTGTAACTGGACAAAAGTTGAACAAGAAAAAGTTACTGGATATAGTGGACGATAATGATAATAGTATATTGGTTCTCTTTTCTTCCCTAGTAACGATAATTGGAACAGTGATATTTCCTCTGACAATAATCATTGCACAAAATTTTCATCTCGTGACCTAGCAGTTCATGCAGATGGTAAAGTGTCACCTGAGGAACGAACGTTGCACTGCTTTGTGAAGTTTTAGTTCTTCGATTTGCATAGTTTTTCCTTTTGATAATCTGAGTGGGAACAGTGTTGAGGTAGTTCATCTGGAGTTTGTCATTTTTCTGTCATCATGCATATTTGTCTTTTTGACTTCTATGTTTGTGAAAGACATAGATGCTCATATCACCCTGTACCTGCCTGATTCACATCCCGGCCATTGTATCTTCTCTAATGCTCTCCAAACGGCTAATGTCATTTATCCATTGTAATAGACAACCTTCTGTAACACACAATCTGTTTCGCTGCACAGATGTCAGTGGAGAAGAATCCGCATCCATCCTAATGTCTCTAGACCAGTTAATAATGCAACATAGTCGACTGGGTTGAGGACAAACACAATCAGTGGTCTTATGAAGGTTGTTTTCAGCTCATGGCTAGAAGGTATAATGGGAAGTTGTTTTTTAATTAATATTAAGGTCATAATTTGTGTTTTGGTCGCTTCAAATGCAACGTTGTCAGAGTAGCAGATCACTGTTTTAATCATGATCACATAATCATGCCACTTAAAGCTGTCTTCCATGCCACCATACTCATCGTACCTCCCTATTCAAGATCTAACAATGACTACGTAGTGACTGCATTATAGATGAATGCTCATCTGTATGCCTGCATGTCCTTGTCCTGATCATCACTAGTCTTAATGTAGTTCCTCCGGGGTCATGGTGGGGTACGAAGGTCTTCAGTAGAATATTTCCCATCATTCTTCATTCTTTTCCAGTGACATGCAGCACTCTGTCACACGACTGCCCCAGAGAGAAATGGACAAAGTTAAACTTTTATTTGCAACTTTAAAATGTGTAGCTGGTACATAATAGCCATCAGGGCTAAAATGTAATTTGAAAAGCTTTCGCTGTATCTGAAGGTCAGATCCCCAATTTCCTAACACTAAGAATTCAAGTCAGTGACAGTTAAGGTTCACATCTTGTTCAGTATTTACAAACCATACAGTTCCAACTGGTAATTTCCCAAAGTAAGAATTGGCTACTTTTAATCAGGAATGAAAAATGGAAATGATTATTTGAAAATATCAAAATAATTGGCTTGATTGTTGACCTGCAGCAGTAACATGAGGATGTTGTTATGTCTGATTCTTTGTGTAGAGAAGATGCTATGTTTTTGTTCCACCCTTCTGTTTGCCTCTGCAGGAACTACATGAACGACAGCCTGAGGACAAACGTATTTGTGAGGTTCCAAGCTGAGACTATTGCCTGTGCTTGCATATTCCTCGCTGCCCGTGCCCTGCAGGTATGACCAAGGTTCCTGAAACACATTGTTATTGCACCTAGCTTAAAAAATATAGCACCTTGTAATAATGCATACCGTGATGCACGTTCTTTCTCAGATACCTCTGCCATCCAGACCTCATTGGTACCTACTGTTTGGTGCCAGTGAAGATGAGATTAAAGAAATCTGCATCACCATCCTGAAACTGTACACGAGGAAGAAGGTACTTTCCCCCCCCCCTTTCTTTTGTTTACAAGGGTCAACTTAACTTTAAACCTCAGTGTTAAAGACCTATGTTCTGTGAAACTGTGAACAATTATATTAGCCGGGTGATATTGCTTCTCACTCACAGTAGCAAGTAGTGTGTGTTCTCTAAGTAAACTGACAATGTTTAATTGTTTTTCCCCAGCCTAACTATGACCACCTGGACAAGGAGGTGGAGAGAAGGAAGATGTTTTTATCAGAAGCTAAGCTGAAGGCCAAAGGCCTGAATCCTGATGGAACCCCGGCACTGTCCACAATGGGCGGCTTCTCCCCCGCGTCCAAACCCTGCTCTCCAAATGTGGTCAAGGTAGAAGAGAAGACTCCCAATCCCCAGACTCTCAAACCAGTTAAGAAGGAGACAGAAAGCCGGGCCCAGGCCAACAAGAGTCCACACAATGGGTAAGCAACTATTGCATTGGTATAGAAAAAAATCAATATCATGTATTATATTTCCATACTTCTCTTCCAGGTTAAGGAAAGACGTGAAGATCGGGAGGAACAGCAGGAGCGGAAGTCGTTCTCGTTCAAGAACGCGATCCCGGTCTAGATCCAGATCCCCCCGCAGACAGTAAATACACTTAAAATATGTAAAGGTAGTTTACTGATCAATGATGGTATGAATCTTGGCTTAATCCCTTATCATTCTCATTTCTGTTTCCACAGTTACAACAGCAGACGCAGTCGCTCAGGTACCTACAGTTCTCGATCACGTTCTCGCTCTCACAGCCGGAGTCCTTCGCCTCGGCGGCAACCGCCCTCACCCCTTCTCCCCCACCTCAAGACCAAGACTAGTCACCACAGCAATAGCGACTCCAAGCCTAGCGGACGCCATAGCAGCAGTGGTGGGTCCGGCCACAAGAGGAAGCGCACGCGTTCTCGGTCAAGGACCCGCACACCTGTCAAGGCGGACAGGGAACGGGACAGAGAGAGGGAACGGGAGAGGGACAGAGACCGCAGCTCGTTTGACCTCTCTACAAAAAAACACAAACATGAGCGTGGAGGTCACAGAGCAGAAAGGAGGGAGAGGGAGAGGTCTCGTTCCTATGACAGGGAAAGAGAGAGGGAGCGTAGCCACAAGAGCAAACACCACAGCAGTAGTGGACACTCAGGACATGGCCGTCATCGGCGCTGAGACACACACAAATAAACACACTCCCATCAGACTAGCTCTGGGGCAGATGGTCCCTCAAGTGTTTTCAGTTTCCTCAAAACAAAATTAGATCCTGCAAGTTCTCTGAATACTGATGAATCCAATTAACTGTTGATTAATAACCAGTTGACTCTGATCATTTAATGAAGACTAATCTGGAAAGATCTTTAAAAGTTACACTACAGCTAATATGGAAGTAAACCAAAATCATGTCAGAATGCTCGATCATTAAGAACCAATCAGAAATAGTCCAAACAACACACTCCGCCAGGTCTGATTTCATTTTCAGCCTGACACCAGCACCGTTGTGTTTCTTGGTTTCCTCACATGCATCCTGAAACATTTTAAACCATTTAATTTGTAGGGATGTAGATTTTCTCAAACCTGGCTTCAGCCAAACAAACGTATACACTGAATCCTACACACAGCTTCTGTATGCACACACGTCTTGATGATGGAACATTTATCACTTTGACACTCGCTGACACAGCTGCCGCCTGTAGCTGTTACTTAGCAGAGGTTGTGTTGGTGTAGAGTGAAGTTGTGCGTCAGACGAACCTGCTGCTGTAGTCATTTCCAGCATGGACTGTTTGTAGGTGTCCCAGTCTAGTCTTTTTCTCTTCTTTTTTTTCCAACCTGGTTGATTGTGATTGGTGATCGAGTAGAGGATCAGTTGAGGACCTGTAGGTTCTAATTTGTATTTTCCCATCATGCCCTCCTCCACACATACACACCTCGAGCATCCCTCTAGCCTACCCATATGTCTTTGGTTTTACATGTAAAGTTCCGGACTCTGGGGAGAGGAGACTTATTTACAGTGTAAAGATGGATCGATGATCCGCTGGCAAAATGTGAACGCTTTGATTTATAAAAGCAAAACTTGGCCGTGGAAGGATTGAATGAATAATGTAAAATACCAGTGATCATTCAGGAAAGATCATTATGTTTGCACATAAAGGGACTGGCAGGAGAGTTTTAGTTTACTTTTGTTTTCTTTTTGGACAGGTGCATGTTGATAAAGCTGTTGTACAGTTTCAGAAAAGGCAAACTGGGTCTAAACTTCAATTTAATTGTCTTTTTTTTTCAGAAGGGGATGCAGACTTTATTTCATAAAATTTTAGGGTTGTCAATTTGTTACACTGGTTTTTAGTCTGCACGTGTTCATGTCCAATTTTTATTCAATAATAAAAGTTATGCCACTGAACTTTTTCCATCTTTATTATTAAAATGTTGTGGTGAAAGTGATATCTGCACAAACACTACCAGATGATGTGGTGTAGCATCTACCTTTACTGAATACGTTATAGATGTGGGTAATAGATAGCTAGATAGATATTTCCTTTAATAGTCCCACAGTGGGGAAATTTGAGGGTTTACACAGCAGCGCAGGTAATGCAATATAATAAGAAACAACAATGAGCAAATAAATAGTAAATAAATAAATATTATAAGTAGTAGAACAACAAAATAATACAAATAAATAATTATCAATTAAATAAAATAATTAAATTAAATAACTAAATTAATTGCACAAATTGTGTGTTCAATGGGTTTCATAGCTGGTTGAATAGACTGACAGCCGCAGGAAGTAATGTGCTGAATGTTGCATTGGGATAAAATATACATTCAATATATCTTGTCACAGCTAGAGGGAGCTGTTCGTCTAAGTACTAGAAGTGACTATCTCGGCTGCACTTACCTCACTTTGAGTTATGTCGTGTTTAAAAAGAAAGTGGGTCTTAATAGTGCATAGGTAGAATAAAGGGTAATTACTTTAATCATTTGAATATTCAAATGCATTCGGAAATGCAGCCCCACGCCACTACTCTGCCATGGATGGAACCAGGACACCAGTGGGCACAGGAGCTGGGTCCGAACTCATCAACACAATATGGATGATGGGTAGACAGTTGTAGTGATGGTAGATACTTGTGTATTCAAAACAAATGAGCTGTTAAAAGAGCTACCTCTCAGTAACCGTCAAGTAGATAAACTACAGGTCTATTAGAAGAATGTAGATAAACCATTAATATTAGAAGAAGAGAATTTCCTTCTCAAACAGAGAAACTGTCTCTGTTTACACCTTAATCCTAATATAACTGAAAAACCCAAAGCAAAGAATTAAATCATTTCAACATGCATCAGTAGAAATTCAATTATCTGAAATAGTTTTGATAAAACATGCACTTGTTTTCCTTTTATATCTGTTATTATATATTTGTATTGTTTTTTATAGCTTACAATTTTGTCTGCCTGTGTGTGCATCTGTAAACAGTCCAAAACTTCTTAGGGATGCATGACAGTTTGCGTGTGTATGTTGGGGAGGGGCGGCGCCAATTTGAAATCTCGCCTAGGGCGCCAACATTGCCAGGGCCGGCCCTGCTGTCAGACAATAAAGTGATTACATCTGCCAAAAAGCCCACTGACATGAAACACATGCACACTCACTACCACCATCAAGGCCATCGGATTCACAAATTGTACAACAGGAAGGTTAGTGCAGCCGCCACAATCTCCCATGAAGCACATTTTAGCACCTTCGCAAACAGGTCACACACTCCGGTGTATCCACAGTATGACCCGGCTGTTCTCACAGATCTGTTACTCTCTGAGGTGAAAGGTCAAGTTCTCCACAGACAAACGCATCTATTGAGTGTGAAATCCCACGATGAGTGTGTGAACGTCAGCCCCTGTCCCTACTGATAAACACAGTTTAATGTGATATATGGGAGTGTTTGAAACATCCACCTCTCAGATACGATGGCCTCTTACACTTCAGTATCATATAAGTGAAGATGTTAACGTTGTCAATGTAGTGATTCTCCCTTTAAAGAGTAAAGCTCCAGGAGAAGGACAGATTTAGGGTCCGTTCATGCAGTTTGAACGCGACACTAACCCCTGATCTCACTGATCAGGGGTTAGGTGCTGGGAGGGAGACGTTTTGGATCCTAACTGCTTCAAGCAGCACAACCCTGCTCTTTGCCACAGGGTTCTTAATACATCACACTGAGCCATCACTTCTGATTGAGGTGGTCGAGCTCCCTGCACCAAATCTCTCTCTTGATGCTTAAAATGAGAACGTCACAGCAGGTTGGGGACATCAGGTAATCAACTTTTCCAGCCTCGGTCCAGATGAAGTGTGAAGCTGGTTTCTGGATGAGAAACACCTCGACGGACTGACGGCGGTAGGAAGATCCCATCATAAGGTCTAACTGTATGAAACACACTTGGGGCCAGGGATGTTTGGTGAAAATTGTATTAATTTTTTTTTAACTCTTTGTTTTTGTTTTTCCGAGGCCGCACGTTCAAGCAGAGACAAAGTGGGTTTGTGGTTTAGTTTTTTTGCCAGAAGGCATATGGAACATTTTCTTACTTATATCACTGTGCGTGGCTCTGTTTTGTTTTAGCTTTTAGTCTTTACACTGATGTTCCACTTCTGATTTACATTGTAATGCAATGTTATGATCTCCAGGAGATAGTGGGAGATGCTGGGAATTTCTCAGTGTGCGCGACAGATCGCTGTGGGGAAGACTCGCTGAGGCCGAATCAATAAATGAATTGTACTGGACAAATTAGCTGAAGCTGGAATCAAGCAGAAACAGTTCCCCACTTCGTTCAACTCAATTATTCTCACCCTTGTGAAGATCCAGGAAATAATTTTTCAGTATATTCAATCATCGAATTTGTAATATTTCTTAACTCCATGAGAGCTAAATGAAATCCAGTTGTGAAAAAGACAGAGACTCATTGATTTCACTGTTTAAGATTTATTGTACAATTCTGTCAGCAAAAAGTGTCAGAGTCCCGACATGCAAAAGGTGCAACAGGCAGATATACAGTCTATAAGAATATCAGTTAAATCCTCAATAAAATACAACAATAATCTCTCTGCACTTTAATTCATAGTAATATAAAAAAATCAAGGGTAAGAAGAAAGGGACAAATTTGTCCCTCACATGATTGAAGTGTAAAAAATAAATATCAAGCATACATCAAAAATCAAATGTTATTGAGCGACACTACATCTACTATTATTATTTAGTTTGATATTAATACTCAAAAAAGCTTTGAATACATTCATAAACTTGAATCGTTAGGTTAATGACATTCACATACAAAATAAAGTATGTTTCCATCATCAGTATCTGCTCGCTATATATGTACTGCACTGTAAATATAATATAATGTCATTGTGCTTTAAAGAAGTAAGAAGCAACAGCTCCAGGTTCTCCAGTCTGAGATGAATAATCTACAGATAGATAGACAGACAGACAGACAGACAGAGAGACAGACAGACAGACAGACAGAGAGACAGATAGACAGACAGACAGACAGACAGACAGACAGACAGACAGACAGACAGACAGACAGACAGAGAGACAGACAGACAGACAGACAGACAGACAGACAGACAGACAGACAGACAGGCAGACAGACAGACAGAGAGACAGACAGACAGACAGACAGACAGACAGACAGACAGACAGACAGACAGACAGACAGAGAGACAGATAGACAGACAGACAGACAGACAGACAGACAGACAGACAGACAGACAGACAGACAGACAGAGAGACAGATAGACAGACAGACAGACAGACAGACAGACAGACAGACAGACAGACAGACAGACAGACAGACAGAGAGACAGACAGACAGACAGACAGACAGACAGACAGACAGACAGACAGACAGACAGACAGACAGACAGACAGACAGACAGATCTGCATCTTTAACTCCACACCACGAGCGTCAGCAGATTGTTGCAAAAGTAATTATATCAAAAGTACATATAAACATTTATGGATTATTAATATCCAAATAACATTGTAGAGTTTATCCTACGCTATGTTTAGTGTGAAATATTACTTTACTTTATCCCCAGAGAGAACAAGGTTAACTCTATAACCTTGGAGTTTGTTGATTTGATGGAAACACAAATGTTTTCAGATATTACCTTTGTTCCCTGTGATGATACAAAAAGGAGAAATATATTATATATAGATTTTGCTGAGGTGTAGAAGCACTGAAAGCGACCGGAGCCCACACTGGTGCAACAACTTCAGAGCTTCCTACAAATGCATTTCATTAAGAGGAAAGTAGCCTCAAACAATAACTTTTTGAGATGTTTGGCCCCACAGGCCTGGAAACTTGGCCACAATGGCAGCAGACAGTGTTCCCATTGTTACTGTGAGACAACTTTGACATTCACATGTTCAGACATTCATTCATTGTGTGTGTTTGTAGAGTTAGGTGTGTAGTTATGGTATACAACAATCCCCATGTGTGAACAACAGTGTCTGTTAGTGACTTAATGTCCAGACGATCCAACTTCGATTTAAAGCAAAACTATGCAACTTTTACTGAGCAACAGCGCCCTCTGCAGACACAGATGAGGATTGATTCTGTTGGGCCCTGTTCTGGAGAGATTAAGTTGTTTTCATGTTGAGAAAAAAATCAACCAAACTCTTTTTAGAATTCTTCATATTGCAAAGTTTACTTAATAAATGATGATAAATGCTGGGTTTTAATGACCTGTCTGTCTCTTTATCTGATCTACAGCTCAGCATCACTTGATGGGTCTGATTCTGTGACTCTCAGTGGGAATTCAAGCAAAACCATTCTCCCTACTTGAAGTCAATGTACCATCAAACCAATTTCAAAGCTGATATTTGGAGTTAACAAGTTGCATTATGTTGTTTTAAACCAGAGGCCGTGATGCTTGGACTTAATTTCAAAGTTCAAATATTTAAAGTCGTCAAAGTCTGTCAGATTCATCCTCTGGGAGCAAAAACTATCAGGACGGAATTAAATCCAACCAGTGTTTAAGATGTTTGAAGCAGATCTTCGTTCATTTTGTTAAAGATGTTATTGCAGTCATGCAGGAATTCCCCCTGACTTAGGGGTTCACAGCAAGTTGTGTATGTAGGTCATTCATCCAAATAAAAGGGGAAGGAGGGACTCATCTGGCAGAGAGGCTTGATGTAAATAATATTACATTGTTAGCAGATGCAGCTCAGTTCTGAAGTGAAGTTTGTGTGTGGTAACCTGACATAGTGGGAAGGCTGTGTAATGACTGTATGTACACAGGGTTTCAGCCAGAGCACAAAGACAATGTGCTTTCCATCCAGAGTTGAGGTCAAGACGACCTCAGGCAGTTTCAAAACACTCTGAACATTCATGCTTCTTTACATATTTATTTTAAACCAAGAGCATTTCATTCCAAATAAGGGGAGTTACGCATTCACCTGTTGGCAGAAACATCTCAGATGTGGACCCAGATAAGGATCCAAATCATACGTTGTGCGTCATAATTGATTTGCCATGGTCGACCATGAACGTTGTGTTTAACTGGATCAAGACAGGTTTGTTTTGGCCTCGTGGATAGTGAATAACATAAGGGACTTGTAGCTTTACACACAGGGGTAGCAAGAAGGCAGATTTGTTAAAAGTTGTACAGACGAGGGAACTCTCATCCTCCACATCCATATCATCCAAAGAAAAAAGAAACATTCGCTTTTAAACTCTGACCTTTGTAAGACGCCGGTTGTAAAACGACAGATCACCTTCAGTTTCTATCAAAACAAAACCCTCCAGTGGATCATCCTAAATCAGTACGAATGAACTGGCCCAGTTCCTAATACCTCAAGGAAAATACTCATTTACTTCAATGTTTTCTTAGAAATCTGTGGTCAAATCTCCACTAATAAGCAACAATCATGCTGACATCGCTCAACATAACATACGGAGAAAATTGCTGCAGACGTTTCTCATTTTGGAAATACAGAAATAGAACAGACCATATAGGACAGATTGCAAAATAACAGAAATCTGATGACTGCACAGACCCTGTAAGGGGCTGGTTTCACAAGAGAAATGGTCTCATAATATTTTTTTTAACATGAGTTGGAAGAAACGTTTCTGATCCCTCAGTAGTTTATCTTGACCGGCTGGCTACCGATACGAAATATGGTCCAAGTAAAGAACATGGTGCAAATTGTTATTTTTAAAACACTGGATTTGTACATCACATATTATACATGAAAGAAATTATATTGTATATGTATTTTTTGTCTGCCTGCCCCCCCGACTTTTGTTTTTCTCTCCATGAGCTAACACGCCTGATTGAAGTCTACCTGTAAACGCTGGTATTTCCTGCTGATTGGCTCCCCAGACTCCCACTTGGCCAATCGACATCCAGGGCCCTCAATATAAGGAGCACACCCGAGGAGTTGGTCTGACCTGTTGTGTTTTGTGAGAGAATTTGTAAAGTAACTGTGCTGGGAGGATTGTGAGGATTCTCTTTACTTCATAAACACTATGTGACTCGGTCGGTGCTTCTCTTGTTCTGTTTTGGCGAATTTCTTTTTTTAGATCAGTCGGTTCAGCCTTTTGTTTGCATTTTTGGTTTCTAGTGGTGGAATCGGTTAGGCTTTATTGTTGTTATGTTAATTTCAGTTTATTTGACACTCAATCACTTTGTCCCTCCCTCGCCCACATGTTGAGAACCTTCTGTTGTATTCTGTGAGTCACAATAGTAAATAAATCACTTTGTTTCACATCTTACTCTGACTCATCTTGATTGTTATTGTCGCTTTTCTTTTAACAGTGGACGTCACAACACTCGTGTTAATAGTTAAACATGTGGGAGATGCATTTAAATGCTAAATGAATTGGAAAACATCTGTAATGTGAGTTGTGTTGTAGAGCAACAAATGGTTCATGACAAGCCACTAAATTAGAGGCTGCATTTAAATAGCTTTAATTCACATGGAATAAAATGATGAGGGGTGCTAACTACTCATTTTACCAACCTCATTTCATCAAGCAAAAGAAAATCCAAAGTTCTTAAGTGTAAATCTACTGCTGCACAAGTGCCTTTCTTCTGTAACACTATTACACCATAACCTTCTTAAATGTTCTGTGGACACGATGATATCCTAGGGAGTATTCCTCCTTCAACAAACCATCCAATGGTGTTTCCTGCTGGACTCCTTTGTCCTGTTTCCTGCGAGGACGTCACTAAACTGTCCCTTGACATTCTTCAGTCATCCTTGTTTTTAAATACTTTAATTCAATTGGCTCGACTTTAACACTGTGCTCCGTCCTGAGCCAGGTTAAACATGCTATAGTTCAGCCTTTGCTTAGAAATATCTACATCCCATCCTGCCAATGAATAATCGGCCTATTTCCAAGATGCCTCTTGTGTCTGGAACAAGTTGTCGCCAAGCAGCTTATATTTGTTTTGGAAACACACATCATGTATAGCGTCTTTCTCTCAGGTTGTTCATTGACTGCATTCAACAGTTTTCCTTATGTCATTAACACGGATAGGATGATGGGAAATGTGCATTACTGGTGTTATTTGACCTCAGCACAGTTTTTTTGGTCTCATGCAAGACAGTTCAGAGATTAGATGTAAGGAGAAATATCGCTTCTACTTCGGTCTATTGCCCATTTTTACATAATAGGAAGTTAAGCTCAGGAAACATGGTGAACTTAAAATGGTCATCTCAAACAAAAAAAAATAACTGTGTCTATACGGCATCATTTTGGATTGTAAGCCCACAAAGTTAAATATTTGTTGTGAGATATAAAAACACAATGTTTTTCTGTTTACGTCCTAATGATTGGGATCCTGCTCCAATTTATTAATCTGTATTTAAAGATTATTGGCAGTTGACAAATAATTAGGGGTTCATTACTGCCACCAAGTGGACTGGAGTCACTCTCATTAATTGGCTAAACCAGTCTCATTTGGCTCCAATCAGGAACCCCTACTGAGTCGGTGGTAAAATACAATATAGCAGCCAATCCCCCCCACCAAATAACAGTGTAGTAATCCAGCAGTCTCTAATATTTGTAGATATACATTAAAAGCCTATAATGCTACTCAAGGGGCTGTTTGGGGAGAACGAGCCTTGGACTTGGATGACTGTATAAAAAAAATTACGAGCTAACATCTGCCTAAAAAAGTAGAAAAATTGTTGGAAACCTAGCGTTCAGAGATTTAACACACAGATCATTTCTAACATTTTAGTCTTGAAACTTTGGCCACAGTTAATATGAACATCAATGTAACATTATATATATATATGTATGTATATATAAGACAGAAAATAAAAAGCATAAGAGGTCCTTTTTAAGACTACACCATTCTCTCTGTCACACAAACAATAAATTCCAGTGTCGTATCTCCTTCCCATTGGTCCATTAGGCTCCTCTCCAGCATCTGTTCAGTCTCAGTATTGCTACAAGTCTTTATGAGGTCTGCTGAGTCTTTATTGCTTTGTTAAAGTTTGTGTAGATGCTGATTTGTTTGGTTGTTGCAGCTCACAGCACTTCAGCAGTCCCCAGGTTCAAGCAGAGGTCTGAAGTGAATGATCCAATCTGCTGAGGATCTTCTTAACACATCAGTCTTTAACACTGTTATACTGTAACATTCATTTATAACCACTACACAAGTCCAGTATATGATTCTCATCATGAGATCAGTATTTTAAATATGTAACAACGTTTTCTTGAGTTTTTTAAAATGCTGGTTGAATAAATCTTCAACAAAAATACTGCATTTGATTGGAGAAGAAGTTCGATACCACCAGTTACACATATGAAGTTATAGTGCTACTGAAGTGCTACAAGCAGTATATATTTATATATATATATATATATATATATGTATATGTTGTGTGTTGTGTTTCCCTCCTCAGAGACAGCTCAGTTGGTTGTTTACAAGTGCTTAAAAAATGCCAAACCGTTAGAGAAACACACTCCCCAGTGATGTTTGGCTGCGTTTGACGTTGTGTCTGTCTGGGTGTCGGCCTCACAGGTAGGTGGTGGCCTCTCTGTTCTCCTTCTCTCTGGCCTGAGCCACGGCCACGTTGATGCACTGCAGCCACTCCTCTGTGTGCTTCTCATCCTGAGCTTTGAGCACATACGTCTTGCTGTCGGTGAAGATCTCGAAGGCCAGTGGCAGACCCCGATCCCGACGCTTCTTGGTCACAACCTGTGGAAAGAATGACGAAAAAACTACTGATTAAGAAAGAGATTATAATGGTGACTTATACCAAGAGATGCTGTTGTCTCAGTTTTTTCTCAACAATGTTGTAAGGTCTCGATACTTGTGGTACTATATCAATATAATTGAATTAAAATACAATTGTTTGTGTCTTTTTTACTCAATAAAACTATTGTAGCTTTGAAACAAGCCCGTTCATAGATTAGACTAAACAAAGAGAGACATTGTGGCTCCACTTCCTCCCACTATCTAGAAATAAAGCCAACAATTCCAAAATACAAACACTGCATCTTCTGCATTTGGAGCCAGAGTCTAGATCGGTGATCAGGAGATGGAACTGTGACTCTCAACCGATCACAAGTCAGTCCCAGCTGTCAATCATGGCATTTCACCATGTTTTATAGGATCAATAACTTACTAGGGCTACGTTGTATAAAAAAAAACTCTTAAAAACTAGACATTTCTGAGAGATGACTTAGGAGCTTCTCACCTTGACACTTTGCACCTTGCTCAACTCAATAGGAATATCCTCCAGCTCATCCTTCTGTGCAGAGGACAGACAATGAGAGAAGTAAATTTAATAAATAAAAATGTAATGTGTTAAATTACACAAGTCTACCTTTACTTCATGTATAGCTTATGGATGTTATCGGGCAATTGGAAGCCGTACAATCTGTGATCACTTAATTAAAACCCAGACTCAAGTAAAGAGTCTAATAATGAAAACAAAAGTGTAGGGAAGTCATTCTGTAAAAGTTCTATGTTACAAGAACAATTTCTGCCTTCAAACTGTTACATCAAAATGTATCTCTCTATTATAGTTAGAGTTAAAGTTATATAAAAAGAAAGTGCTCATTAAAAGTACAACCATATCAAAAAGAAATCTTACTTCAGTAAATGTTCTTAATTTTACAGATGGCAATTTTTATGCATATGGAACATTATAATGTAAAACATCATAAACTAATGAAACAAATTAAACTAACACAATGTGGATAAACCAGTCGTAAAACTAGTTAACTTCTCTCAAGATTTCACGAGGAATAATCAATTAATTAACACAGTAGTTATGCTGATGATGTGAAGCTGGTTGAATAAGTACGTATAGAAATCTATCTTCAGCCATGACACAAAGCTCTTTGTACATTTCAGACATAAGAATATCTCTTGTTCTCACCAACAACTCACACACACAGAGCTGGTTCCAGGACATTCTCCTTCAGACCAAACCACTTACAGGAGGGACAATCAGACTTTATTGTTCTGCTGCTTCTCCAGGGCAGGAAACAAGATCCTTCAGCTCTGCTGAGCATCCCATCTGGGATTAAAGTGTTATTCTGAATGTTAGTGTCTGTAAGTCAGTCTGGTGGTTATAACCACACAACCAGAACTATCTGCAGGACTCAAGGGGACCGACTGACCACATCCCTCAGTGACGGAGGTGGTCACTGAGAAGATCCGAACTGGAGAAGACGTGTTCAGTTTTACCTCCCGGTCGGCTGTGCTGAGGGTCTGATTCCCACCAAGCTTTCATGGGAACTTTGATACATTTTTACTTTATAGTGAAACATTTCCAATGATGTAAAAAGTCTAACGATGCATTGCCTCAGAAATCTGCAAATGTGTTGACGCAGTTTGACGGAAAAAGTGTAGACACATGATTCCAACGCCTTGGAGATCTTGTGGACTCAGAAAAGTTCTCCATAGAACCCAGAGTATCGGTGTATTAGAGTCTGTATTGATTGAGACAGAAAAAAGATTTTTGTTTGAATGAATTTATAATTATATAAGTTTATAATAAAGGGGAGTTCTACGATTTAAGTTTTGAGATTATTGCTATTGACACTCCACCAGTATTTGACTCCTGAATAGAAACATTGTATGTTCTTCCAAAACCCTATAGTTACCTCTGCCCAGGAGGTTAAGTTTTCATTGATAGTTTGTATGTCGGCAGGATTACTGAAAAACCACTGAACTGAAATCCATGAACTTCTGAGAAGGGATTCACATGACCCTCGCATGATAAACGGGCAGACGCAGGATTTAGTTTTCACTTTCTTTCAAAATGACAATAGACAGGGCACCGACCCTGGTGGTGGTGTGCACCAATACCCTTCTTGTTGGATTTATGATGTTTGCTTTTTGTGACTCTTTGGCTCTGATGTATAACTAACAGATGAGATTAAAACTGCACAACCTGCCAAATTTAGAAGCTTTGTAGAGCAAGTGAAGTCAGTGACAAGCATTTAAACAATTCCTTTCACTGATGAAAATAAAACAATATAGATTTACTTTTAAGAGATTGCCTTCAATAGGGAAGATAAAAGTGCCTAGTGAAAAAGTAAAACTAATGCCCGGAGAGAAGTAACATGCCATTTGGCAGATTTCAGCAGCAAAAATAGCAAACAAATCCGACTTTAATTAACCACAGAAACTACATGTCGAAATATCCCAGTGTTATGAAATAGACACACTGAATCATTTACTCTCATTAGATTTTTTTTCTCTCTACTTTTTATCAGTAATCCCCCTCAAAAAATACAAGTTTCATTTCCAAATTTAATATATTACGAAAGTCTTATATTCTTAAGATATTTTCATATTATATCATATATTGTTTCTCATAATGTTTCAATATGTCTTGACTTTAGCAAAATTTAAAAACTTTTATAGCTTTATAGAGTTTTTTCTTTCTAAATTGATTGACCCATCCATCATTTTTCTTTTCTCCTCTGGGTCCAGACATGTGTAGATGAAAGTAAATTGGTCTCTTGGCATAGATGTAAAGTAAAAGGAAGGACAACCCCCCCGTAGGACCCCCTGACGTTTCTGCGTGTCTTTGTGGTTGTGGTCTGACGTTGGTAGTTTTTTAACTTTTATTAGTTGGGTCTTGTTGTTTGTTTTCCATTACTCTTAGAGCGGGGACAACCGTGAGAAAGGTACTGAATGCTATTCTCTTTGTTGATATACAGGGTCCCTAATAAAAGTCTTAAATTCACTTCGGGAGCAAATCCACTCCCCAAATCGAAGCAGAGGTCTGGATGCAGTTTGGCACCGCTGCCTGTCTGGACCCAATTAGAAAGAACATGCAGAGTTCTGCGGAGGGCACAATGCAGCTCGGCGAGCAATCAGAGATATATGCATTCTCCTTTTAGAACATAGTTTATCTAGTGCTATATCAGTGCTCATGTGAAATAATCAGAGTGAGATGCACGTCTCTGCTCTTTGTGGACTCTGGGACGGTTTCAAACCTCCATCATCCGATACAGAGGAAACAACACATTTTATGGTTGTTAATCTCACTCGTCAGTTGGGAAAAGGGTCTTTCACAACATACCATCCACCTCCAGGACACGCTGGCAGCACACAAAACGAGCTGTGAGAACAAAGAGGCTAAACCTTTCCAAAATGTGGCTGCTGTAAAAAAAAACAGGAGAGGAAACCATTACCGTTTGGATGAGAGCACAGAGGCTATTGTTTCCAATCTCCAGAGGGAGCTCAACTCTACTCAACCACCACTGGAGAACATTTCCCTGTTCTGAGCAGAGTGTTAATCAAAATGAATTAGCTCTCTCTTGTGGATGACGGCTGTCAGTCCGATTTTCCTGACTGAAAATGTTCTCCTTTTATAATTTTGTTGAAATAAAACTTGACATGATCTGAAGAGCAAACTTATTCAAACCTCTTACCCCCGGTGTATATTCAATCCTGCTGTGTTCGATCCCTGTTTTCAATGAAACACAAGCCCCCGATAAAATTGCTCAATAAATCTCAGCCTCTGTTCAACCTGAGAGTGGAGGTGTTCTGTCTCAAACTGGAAGAGGAGAGTATTCAGTCTCTCTATCGCTCACACGTACTGTGAGAGGCACATCCTCCGTCTGGGTTTGCTACTTGTGCGTAATTGTGTCTGCTTTGAGTTACACAGAGTGAGAGTGACTCATGTAGCTGCTGCGTCATTGATTTGGCCCCACGAGTCCTCACGCCTAACAACCAGATTTCCCGGACGCTACTGAGGGAGAGTTGAGCTTATCAGGACGTGGGATTTCCACAGTTTCATACAGAATGTCCTCACGTTTCAAATGACACCCAACATTAAAGATGTTACTGAGGATTTTATGAGTGAGAAGGCGGGGTACTCTGTGTCGTGTGTGTCTGTGTGTGAGTAGGTGTGTGAGGAGGCTTCTCTCTCATTGGCTACTTACTGATTTGCCTCTGCGGAAGAGGAGCTGGTTCCCTGCCAGGGTGAAGTAGCGGGTTTTCCAGCGCTTGATGAACTTCCAGCGGACCTGCTTCTCCTTCAGCTTCCCCTCGATCAGAGGCTGTCCCTCCTGGTTCACCCCTGAAGAGCAACAGATGGAGAGTCAGTTTTCCTTAGTTAAGCACTATTGCATGACAGCTGCTCATCAGAGGATCAATGTGAAAGATCTGTTACTGCGATATATATGTCTAACTGAGCAACTGACCAATTTGTCACTATGATCATTCCTCCATCTCCAGCAGGTTTCAAGTCTCTGTAGGTGGATTTTCATGCAGTTAGGCCGACAACATAAGTGTGATAAGACTCTCTACATGTACACAATCTATGTTTTTCTGTTACTTAGCAGGATCAGACAAAAACTTGTTGAAGGATTTGGTAAAGTTCGGGGAAGAACTCCTTAAATTCTGGATCGGGAAATGTCATTCACTATATACAGTATATGTTATTGTGCAATTTGATGACATAAACTCTTGTAAATTTACTGCATGGGGTTTAATGTGACTAAACATTCTGACACAAGTGCAGTGAAAAACTGTTAGAAACACTAATCAACCTCCTGGACTGAGAGTGTGTGTGTGTGTGTGTTTGCCGGTGTGTGTCTGTGTGTTTGTGTGAGTGTAATGATGATGGTGATATGTAAAAACCCCAAAACAACAAATTAAATCCATCAAATAAAATGTCAAAGTGATCAGACTAATTTTCCATCAACATAGGAATGAGTTATTTCTGTGTGTGTGGCTGTGTGACTCTTACACTTTCAGAGTGTGTGTGACTCTTACACTTTCAAAGTGTGTGTGCTCCCCAGGATAAATGCTGACCACCAAACAGAGCGGCTCATTGTATCCGTGCCGATGACTAAAACAGTGGAGAGATTAGTGCATGTGATAAGAGTGTGTGTGCATGCGGGGGCACGTAGTGAAGGATGATTCACAGAGGTCACTGATGCCAAACTAGACAAACCATTAAAGGTCATCCCAGCACCTGGAGCCCAGAGGAACCACTAATGCTTTTCTGTTTCACATCTTTATCTCCACTATCTTTTCTCCCATGTCTGTCTTTCTGTTGGTTTATTTGTAAGCAGGAGTATGTAAAAATCGACTTAACTGATTTCCACTTAACTTGGTGGAGGGATGGGGGCCGGAATGAATCCATTACATTTTGGTGGAGACGCAGATTCATCATAAAATTACTTAATTTTTCCATTGTAAGAACATAATCATGTGCAGCATGTTGTTTGACCTTGGTGGAGGTGAAGACTTTTTATTGGACAGATGGTCAAATTACATTTTTAAGTTTTAGGGAGTTCTTTCAGGATTTGTCCAGGATTTTGTTGTTGTTTGTTTCTATTTATTTTCTAATTTCTCTGAATTATTCCAGGTTTTTATGGTATTTCTTTTTGAAAATTCAAATAATTTCAAGGCATTATTCTGCAAAAACATTTGCAGAAGTTTTGTGGGATATTTGTGAAATATGATCAAGACCATGAATTATTCCCTAGGAAAAATGTGACGATGTCAAAAAAATGCCTAACCCATCATTTTTAAAAGTGGAAAAAAATCCTGGATCCTGCTTTCAGCCACACAAACAAACAAACCCATGAAAAAGGGCTAAAACAACCTCCTTGTCCAAGGTTTTTATCACTGCAGGTTGTGTCCATCCATGTCTTGCTTACATTTATGGATGTGACTGGGTGAGTGTACAGTGCAGCAATGTTTGTATGTTTTCTATTTCTGCAGATGATTCACCCTGATACCAACCATCTGACTACAACATTCCCATTCTTTACAAACAACCACACAACACTCATACTTCCTGTCGGAGGAACACAACCCATTTACAGCTGGACGCACGCCCGCTCCTATTGGCTGCCAGCTCGTATGCGTCATCTAACAAATATTTCCGTTTTTTTTTAGTGCCGAAATAAACTTGTCCGGTGCATAACTCACAGCGCCGCGTGCCGTCACTCTGCTTTGATGTAGACGCCTGAAAAATGACCCCCTGGATTTGTTGTTAGCCTGAGGCAAGTGCTAAAGTTCACACCCTCTGGTCCAAGACACACTGACGTGAGACAAGGTTGCCAAACATGTATAGTCCAAACAAATATTGAGAATTCCTGAGCGAGCAAACAAAACACACAATCCTTGTGTCCGAAACCCTGCAGGTGAAATAAGGAGAGTTGTGTTTGTTCAGTCACATCGTATTCTCAGATTTCACGCTTTTATTGACTGCTGTCAACATGGGGTCACATGACCTAGCATTCACGTTATTCCCGAAAGCTAAATTGCATTTTATGACCAACTAAGAAAGAAAACCAAGCGACTCCGAAGAGTACACTGACTTTTTCTTGCCACTGTGCAATTGCTGCTTCATGGGGGGCTGTGGCTCAGAGGGAAGAGCGGGCACTGACCAGATGGATGGTTGGTTTGATCCCCGGCAGCCCCGGTCCACATTCTAAAGTGACACTGAACCCAAAATTGCTCCAGAAGGTACGTGCCACCGTGTGTGTGAATGCATCTGTAAAGCACTTGAAGCGGTCCATATAATACAACAATAAACTTTATTTATATAGCGCTCTTTTTAACAGTGTAACCGGAGCAAAGAAAATTGAATGATCTAAAAGATAAAATCATATGAATAAATCAATAGGATTAGTCAGTGTAAATAAGAGCAAACATTTATACAAGTTTTTACAAAAAGGCAATTAATTGTTACCTGAATGTGTCTGTTTTGTGAACGTCGGTCAAAGAAGCTTTGGCATCACTTGATTTGTAGTTTGTTAATATAGTGGGTGTAACAGGATTTCATGACAGTGACAGGAGTCAAAACCCAACAGATTAGCACCAGCAGCTGTACCTAGAAACAAGCCACATTTCAGCCTCAGGTTCAAATCACCCTTCATGTTAGTTTTTGGTTTTCATTACATGAGTGTGTGCATGAGGTGGTGAGTGCTTCTGGCTGCAGGATAACAGCAGCGAGACGAGGTGTGAGGAGGACGTGGAAATGAGTGCTGAAAGAAAACAGAGGGTGTGAACCAGCCGACAGCGCTGCACTCTCTCACCCTTGTTAAATATCAATTATAAGAAAAAAATATGTGGTTGGAAACAAGTGCCCCGCCCCCCTCCTGTGTTAAATGTCAAGTTCCCCCCCCCCTTTGAGTGACAGTATTTCATGAGTGGAATGAGTGCAGAGTCATTACTGAGAAAAACGTGTAACATGTCGAGTTTTGCAAAAACAAGTTTTACCAAACAGTTTAAGCAGAGCAGATACAGACACACACATACACATGCACACCGACGCGCACACACACACACACACACACACAAACCTACTGTATGTGCTACTGCTGTTTACGGATAGATCATTTGTTCACTATTAGGTCCTAGGAGATTAAGTCACTAATGCTTAGTTCACACAATGTCGGCAGAATGAAAGAAAGAGGAAACACAACTTGTGTTTAATACTTACTCTAATCTCGTAGTAAATAGAAGCCTGTTCTCTTTTACATCAAAATTAGTAAGTAAGTGCAAGTTTTAGTCTGAGGTTTACCTTAGTCTGATGGTGAATTCCATTTGAACTAAGAAGTTTCACTGGAATACCTGTTCGTTGAAAATGTCTCTGTATGAAAAGATGGAGGATATGACAGCTCCCCAAAAGTGAAGCCAAATCCTCTGGTTCGCCCCATACACCCTGTCTTCTCCATGTTGGTGAATGGAACATCGAAGGAACTAGAACATGGTAATGGAGATTTTGGACTGAAACCAAATTGGTTCTGTACTCATCTAAGGATGTTCCCTGTTAACATGTAAATGAGTGATGAGATGGAAGATAGAAGGTTTGTCATTATATAATAAAATGAATATCCACTCTTGTCAATAACCGGGTATTAACTAACTAGAATATGTAACAGCCCCCATGATAAATGCTGTCTTAATATTTTAGCAAATTCCTCTATAACCATGACACTTGTTTCAACTCTGGTCCTCTGTGATGAATCGATCTCTGTCGCAAGGGAATCTACTGAATTTGCAGCATAATTGCAGGAGGTGAAAATTTGTGTCCAGTGTGTCTACAGTGATTTATGGAGGAATGATGGAGAGTCCTGCTTTAGCTTCTCCATCTTGTTTCCCGACAGAGGATCTCTCTTCCAGAGACAAGTGAACATGTGTACAAAGACACAGGAAAAGAGAGGCGCAAGAAAATTAAGTTTCATAAGCATGTTTTTCGACGCCAAATGTCCAGAATTCGCATGATTAGGGATTTTCATGGTGATGAATGGGGCACGCTTTAGTGAAAACAGTCAACAAGGCCAGACACAATGAGCGAGGCTGACGTATGATGACCGAGTGAACGTGTCAAACCTCTCAACCTTATTCTGGCATGTAAGCACACACACACACAGGCACGCACACACATAACTCTGCTCATTACCACTCACTTCAAAAGCATTCCAGTAGGTAAACTCAACAGTATATCATAAAGCATGATGGATTTGTAGTAGCAACTGACTCCACTTTGGCCTTCACAATGGTAAACACTTGTTTCTGTTCGCAGGGTTGCACAGCAAGCCGCTCAGGCAAAGTCAGCAAGTTTTTTATAATAGCGAGGCAATAAAAAGCATGATAAAGTAAAAGGTTGGCAGCTAATGTGAACAGCATGTATATATAAGTTGTTGTGTGCTGCTTTTACTGGTTGATTAATACAAAAAGTCGTTTTTTTTAAAGTGCATGGTCCTCATCTATATCAAACTGATGTCATGACGGGTGTCAGTGAGATTACTCCTCACTGTCACTTTATGTAGCGTGACCCAAGACACTGGATATATCTGGACAGATTTCAGATGGAAATCTTAGAAGTGGAAACTTTGACATGTTGAGCTTTTTTAATGGACATTTTCATTTTGGTGAGAGACATGCACGCAAACCATCGTGTTCATGACCCATTGAATTTGGCAGCGTTCTGTTGTATAATGACTCGTTAGACCTGTAGGATCTCTACAGCGCTCTGTCAGGGCTGGAGACAAACTATCTCTCTGCAGAAGGTCCAGCCTTTTGCTCTACCATAACCAATTTATGGCAGACACTTTTTAAATTCTCAATCATATATAACCAATGATGTTCATGATGACAAACGAGGAATGTGACTCATATTTATAACTTTAAAAATGTAAGTCTCGTACCTAGTAGCAGTAAAATAATCAGTACATTTGGTCTGAAGTGTAGTCTGGTTCATGATAGAGAAAGAGAGAGAGAGGGAGAGAGAGAGAGAGAGAGAGAGAGAGAGAGAGAGAGAGAGAGAGAGAGAGAGAGAGAGAGAGAGAGAGAGCGAGAAGGAGAGAGAGAGAGAAAACATCAATATCTACATTTGACTAGCTCAGATACTGTATAATAAAAAAAGATGCGTTTTTGGTAAAAAGGGAGAAGTAAGCCTTTACATTTATAGACAGACACGAAGAAGGAGCATCTGAGGCCACAAGGACACAATTGTTTTGGTAAACACATGAATCCACAAGCACACAAACACATCACATACACATCACACACACATCACACACACACAAACATACACACAACACAATCGCAGTGGGACAGTCATTTTCCCCCTCTAAATCCTCCTGTGGTGAAGTGAGACTGGTGTGAATACAAGAGGTAATCATCCGGTCTCCTCTCCCTCACTGATTACACTGGGACAATGGCTCTAATTTGGCGGCTGCACTGTCGGATTGGGCACACTGGTGTGTATGTGTGTCTGTGTGTGTGTGTTTACTTCTCTGTGTGTGATTGTTTGCGTGTTTGAAGACATGGATGACAAGACAATGACAAAGAGGAAAGAGAAAATGAAAAGCTGTGAACCTAATTTAATGACAGCTTCCTTCTAAATGAACCGTATGAGGATCCCTCAGCACATCATGTGACGTCCTGGGTTCTGATTACTGAAAAGTGAACTAAATCACGTGCTGTGTTATTTTGTTATATTATTAAATGAGCTCAAACCTTTAAAGAGGTGTTCAGTAAGTTACACGTTTTCCAGATATTTAACTGTTTAATGTTTTGTAAACTTCTGGATGTCGGCTGGTGTGTTATCAAGGGGAAGCTGCAGTGTCCCTCAGTGGCAACTTTCAGATGATTTTTACTTTCTAACAACACGTAGTTTGTTAAAGCGATTATACAACTCTGTAACATGATGTTTTATAATGATAAATTGATTGTTAAAAGAAATGTGTAATTTATTATGAACACATGGTTTTAACGAGTTGAAGCTGCTGTGATGAGAAGAGCAAGGGCTACCGGGACAATCCAATCAGGAATATTTTTTAAATACAATTAGAAAATACTACGATATTCTTACAAAAGTGAGGCTTAATCCTACTTTTAAATTCCGTCTACTGCTGCAGTGTAACAAAACACCAATAACAACAGTGAGCTCCTCCAACCAGGACAAAACATTTCACCTGACTCTTAACTGTTCCTACTGTTCCTACACTAGTTTAGTTTTAATATAACCATGTCAGGTAAAAACTGGGACCATGTAAATGTGATGTTGAGAAGTGGATTGTGCCACAATAATAACACACTATATACATTTACGAATACACATATTGTACAGTGCAAAAAACACTCTCTACATTCATTCTTAATGATCATTTATGAGTGATTATTTAGTTCCCTTTTTGAGTTCGTTTTACTCAACAACTGGTCACTTATTTTTGTGTTTCTTTTGGTAGAGGTGAACGAGAATGCAAATCCAACATCAAGAGGTGGGAAAAGGTATTGAAGAGGAAAAAATGTATTCTCTCAACCAATTATAAATATAAATTTGTTTCCAGGAAAACTAAATTAAATCTAGATAAAGTATCACAGTCTATTTCTATGTTGTATCGCTTGATAATAAAGATCACACAGTAATTACATAATGTAGGTTGGCATTTTTTCTTTTATAACAAAGAATAATAGCCTGTTGTTGGCAGGCAATTCACAAATGTACCCCGAACTTCTTGAGTCCAATGGGGGCCAGCAACAGTCGCTGAGTAGAACAACAACCAATCATAACAATGGGTAACGCAAAAGTTGTTGTTTTTGTTTTTCTTCGGCGAAATGAGTCAGTGGCTCTCCTTTGTTATTCCTCGATTCAAACCCAGCTCATTTTCGTTGAATGGTTGTGATCGGGCCCGACTGGTTTTAGAGCCGATGTAAATCAGTGTGAATCAGAGCGAGGGCAGAGTGAAAACAAATGGTCTGGGTTCCAGGCGAGAAATAAAACTCCTTGTTTTCTTAAGATGTCCCAATGTTACACCAAATGTTTACACAGGATCTTTAGTCAAAACCTGTGTGATGTGGTAATTCTCCCTACAGGGCATGTAAACAGAAATAAAACATACACCCACATGCACACAGTAAACTTTAACTGCCTCCCATCAGCCTGTTTCCGTCCCGTGCAAACGATTTCCTGCCTGTGGTTGTAACTTATAGAAATACCTGCTGGGCTCTTATTGGCTGCCATCAAACAACAGCCTGCTCCTGTACGGTAGAAAGGGCTCCAACTACTTATTAGTGAAACCTGACTTTATTTTCACTTTCCCCAAAGTCCCTCTCATCTTTTACTTTTCTCCCCCCTCCTACTCTCCGTCCATATTTCCTCAGCAGAACATATGTGACACAAACTGGGACTCCTCTTAAATAACTAATAACTGCTTTCATGTGAGACTGACAGAAAGATGACGGTTAAAGCCTGTTTCTCAACTGTTTGCTCTCCGTCAAGCTGGAACTGTCTATCACTGATTTACAGTAAAGACTAATTTACTGTCTCATCCCTCACCTACAATCAATTCATCATTTGTGTGTCATCAGAGTGGAGCAACAATAGAGAAGAGATGAGCAGCAGAGGAGAGATGCTTAAATATAACATGAAGCAAGAACCTTTGAAAGACTTTATAAAGATGAACGATGCATCTTTACTTACTCCCCCTTTCCAGAAATAATTCAAATTACATCCTGGATACGAATGCTGCCATTTTGCACTATGACATCATTTGGAGTTTGGAGCTGAGGTTTCAAGGAAGACAAGTCCTCATAATGTCACTGTGTAAAAAACATGAGTAATACCTGGACTACTCTGACACACACACACACACACACACACACACACACACACACACACACACACACACACACACACACACACACACACACACACACACACACACACACACACACACACACACACACACACACACACACACACACACACACACACACACACACACACACACACACACACACACACACACACCTAAAATAGGGATTTAAAGACTTGGACACTTTTCCTTGAGTGACTTCATCAGGACAGGCTGCTCATCAAAGACGGTCACTGGTCCAAAGTCAACACATCATGCCTGAGTCACGATGGCAGCGACTGACTGATTACACTGGCTCTTCCTACGCACACCCTCTAGAGACTGATGGAGAGCTGATCATTGCCCTGTTTCCCTGCACTGTTCTGGGAAAAGATTATTTGCCTGAAAGGTATTTTGAGAGAAAACATCTCATGGAGCTCTGCAGCAGTTTGTTACATCAGACCGAGAGAAACACAAGGCAGCAGGAGCAAATCCACAGTGGAATGCAGTCTGTTATTTAAAGTGTGTAATTTGATGGTTGTTAATACATGAGGGTGCAAGTTGTTTTTTAAGGTGAAGGGCGTCAGTTTAAAAGATAATAATAGCTCATCCCTCCGTTCCTTCCATCCTCTCTTCCTGTCTTGATTTCATGTTGAGCTTCCTCTCTACATCTTGGTTTTATTACCTTTAGGTCATGAATTTATTGATATTAAAAATATTGATATACTATACAGGCACTGACTCAGCACCTCTATTTCATACGTCTCCACAATGTCATCACACCGTAATGTTTCTGCTGAACTCTGCTCTTGCTTTGCTTGTGTCTTTTTGTGTTAAAGGTCCAGTGTGTAAGATTTAGGTGAAAGGGATCTGTGGCAGAAATTGAATATAAAGTACTTGTTGTTTTCTTTGCCCTAGAATGAGCCTTTTATATTGAAATACTTTATATTTACATCAGGAGTTGGTCCTCGCTACGGAGGCTGCCATGTTTTTTTTACAGTAGCTCAAACTTGACAAACTAAACATCTTCTGAATTTGAATTACAACTGAGAGCTGCCACAGGTTCTCTCTCATGTTTGGGAGGGGAGAGTGAGGTGACGGGTGCTCAGCTGTAACATGCAAGTTTACCAGTAGATGTCACTAAATTCTACACACTAAATTATTATTTATTTTCAGGGATGTGCGTATTGTCTTTAATGCTTTTCTTCTGTAAGCACTCAGTGTTCCATTGTTTGCATGAAAGTATTAAGGCAATGGAGATCGTATGGAGATCAGAATCCAGGTCACAGGTTCCCCAGCTCATCAGGAGCACTGGGAGGTATGTGGGGTCTCCCTCAGCTGGTGGCCATCAGCTGAGGCTGGGAGGGTTTATAAGGAGGTTTGGTTTCCTTGAGCAGTTTGTTGTTTGTGGTCAGAAGGTCAACACCTTCAGTTGCTTCTCTGAGTCTGTGTTGTTGTTTTCGTGTTGTTGGCTTTGCTTACACTATTAATTTGTTGTTTGTTATTTAGTCCATTGGTCCCATTTTTCGGTTCTATCTTTTTGATAGATTTAATGGGTGACGGTTTGGAATATTATTCCCACCATTGCCACCATTTTGTTAGTTTTGTTTTGTTAGTTCCCCCAAAAGTTGCCCCAGTGTACCAGGTTTTGTATTTCTTAGGGGGAAACATAACAAGTGCTATACAAATAAAGTCTGATTGATTAATTGGTTGTTTGATTGCCTTTTCTGTACCTTAACCCTTTATTCAGCGTCTGCTCAGGATCACCTGCATATCTACACACTCAGAACTGCTTCCTCTGAACCCTAGACTCCTCTGCTCGTCAGTATTACACACTTTGTGCCTGTTACTCTGTTTCCATGTATACAAACCATAACAGCTGCTGGTGGAGGCGCCCTGTTTTTCAGAAACAACTTGTTTACGCTTGTTCACTAAACACGGTTCTACTCAACTATCGTGGTATGTGTGTGTACCTGTGGCCTTCTCAGGGTTGTTACACATGAAGCAGAGCCAGCCTCCTTCCTCCTCACTGTATCCGAACAGGTCGAAGAATCGCACCTCATCCAGCTGGATCTGAAGACTGTCCAGGTCCTGAGGACAGAAAAAAAGCACAGACAGAAAACAGATGAAATATAATTCAATTTAAATCGGTTCGGTGATGTAATCTAATTTTATATATCTTTTTCAAACTGTGTTTTTATTGAACAATGGCATAGCTTTAACGCAGGCCTATTCAATTAATTTGATTACTATGTTTCTATGTATGTTCTTTAGTATTAATCCGTTTGCTGTGTTTCTGTATTATGTGTGTGTGTATGTGTGTCTGTGTGTGTGTGTGTGTGTGCGCGTGTGTGAGACCTAGTGCATCTCAAAGGGACTTTCCTTTAAATAAAGGATAAATAATACCTAGAGTGGAAGTCATGATCTGTACTTATTATACACCGACCCTGATCCAATAACCCACACATGTGCACACTCTCATATATAACAAGTATTTTTGCTCACTCAAATGTGCTTTAGATGGGTTATGGTTATAGGGCTCCATAGCTGCAGGAAGGCCTGCTCTTTGTTACAAGGAAGTTTGTAAGTGAGACCCGAAAAGCAGAGAGCATTATCCCACAGGCTGGGAAGATGTAACCACAGAGCACAACATATGGAAGCTCTTCATCAAGGCGCAAATCCAGATCGGTGACAGGAGGAGAGAGGATGTGTGGAGGGAGAGGACAGAAAGCAGACCATAGAAGCCAGAACACTTGCTTCTATGAGAGACTGTTACTCAGGATCTAAGCTGTTAAGCTACAGGAGGCACTGCAACTCAACCACAGATCGACAGGTTAGGCCTCTGCAAAGGAAGCCTATGGGACCAAGTTTCACTTAAGCTACATATATCTACATAATGTAACTGAAATCATTGTAAAAATAAAAACTTGCAACCCAAACGCTATGCATCACGCTAACCACTGCATCACGGTGCCTCACAACAAAGTATCGTAGATCTTTGTTGTTTCCTTTATAAAGATGACACTGATGCATCAGCCCCAATCCTGATCCTATTCGTCATAGTTATTAGAATAAAGTATAAAAGCCATGTGAATTTACAGAAGAGGTTTTGTAAGCCTGACCAACACAATCAAACATGAACACACAACACATCAACTGTGCCTCTCGGTGTTGGAATAGAAAGTAATGGAATCCAAAAGCTCCCCAATACGAATCTCTGAGGAGCTCCTACACATGGCCGGATCTTTACTTCACATGAAATACACACAAACACACTTGTGACACTTAAACCCTTGAGATAAAACATTTTCATCTCATGTTTATGGTTTGGAGAAAGACCGAAACATTTAAGGAGTTGATGGATTACTGTGTAGTCCTTCATGACAAGAAGCAGTTTTATGCCTGTGAACGTCCATCGTATATTAACTTACACTTCTGTATCCATATCTTCACCTAATACCAACAGTACATACCTCTGTGTGGTTGCTGTAATGTGGTTCACAGTTTAGATATCCTGTTAACAGCCGATTCATTATTTCTCTTAACTCTGACCCTGCTGTGGTCCTTTCACATTTTCCGATGATCCGTTTAAGAACATAAGAGGAATTTCTCACTGCAAAATCAAAACTGCCCCGAGGGAGCCGGCCCTAAATGAATGTAAGAAAAACAGGTAGCTGTAATGCCTGAGCCACTTGTGTGTTTGACCTTTTGACCTGTTTCCCATGTGTCCTTGATGTTAATGAGCAAGGATGTAAATGTGAAAGCTGGTTTTTAAGTGTGTATTCCCATTTGGACCAATGAAACCTGGACATAAAACACAAATTCCAGCATGCACATACACTCACACACTGATTGAAAGACTGATTGTGTTGTTTCAACTTAAATGATTGAGGCGAAGGAGCTCTGCCTGCGGATACCTATAAATCAGGACCATGTGAGGCTGAGGCTGACGACCATCTGTGGGTTTACATGAACGTTAACAACCTCCTCCAATGAAGATCAAGTTTCCAACTTTTGTAACAAGCCCGTATGGTGTTTTTATATGATACAAGACATATCATCAACAAAATAAGATTAATTAATACATTGGTTGATTTCCACTTTGGAACTGCAGACAGGTTTCATTAGTTACATACTTAATGAACCAATCCTGTCAGCTTTCGGGGTGGGGCCTTTCATATCATTTCACTATAGCATACCTCCGATACCCCTTGTGGAGGCATTAAGAGTGGTATTAGAGGAGAAGCTGTACAGAATTAGTTGTATTTTCATTGGCTGTATATAAAAATGGATGACATTTCTCTACATTCTCCCACTATCCAGAATTGAAGCCAAAATATCCTGGATACAAACGCCTAGTTGATGGAGAAGTGTAGGCTTCACCGTGCATTGTTATATAAAGTAGAAGATAAGTTATCTAAATCATAGATGGTGATCAGGACCAAGGTTTATCTAACGTTTTAATCTTTTAGATAGTAGTTGATTCACATGCTCTTAATCAATCACTCTCATTGTTGTAAAGTCGTCTACTGCGTAGAAGTTGCCTGCCATGTCTTAAGAATTTCACTGCTCCGATGACGCTGTCATTGGTGTATGTGACAATAAACTTTGATTTGAGTTGATGTTCCTAATGTCGACAGCGATCCATAGAATAGACTCTATTCTAGTACATCAACATGTAGGCGGCCGTGTTCATTTTGCCTGATTCTCATCTACAGCGAACAGTACACAAGCAAAGTGTTTTGTGAGTTTGTTTAGTTGAAGCTACAGGCGAGTGGCAGAGGGACGCTGAGATATATGCCTGGTTGGTTTGCATGTATATAAATATTTGAATACAAAGTTACATCCAAGCTATTTTAGGAAAAATTGAGAAATCAGAAAACTTCTAAATATGTAACTTTGAGGAACAGAGGGCAGTTTTATGGATATTATCAATACCAGATGGGAGGGACTTTATGAAGATAAAGGGAGAGAGCGGCCTTTCAGAAGACACATGTTGCAAGAGAGAGAAAAACCTGTTTGTGATTATTGGGCAATACAGCCGATATGAGATACAAATGATGATAGATTGAGAAAAGACAACTACAGAAAGTAGAGGGGAGATGGATCAGAAAAAGGTTGGACAAAGAGATCTGTGTAAATGCATTATATACGCATGTGAAGCAGTGAATGCAGAACCCAAATCTGAGTAAGGAAAAATTAGAAAGAGGGGTCCTTTACCAGAAATCCTGTAGCCACCGTCTGTGTAGGCTCACCACACTGTATCGCTGACAGCCCATAATGCACAGTGTGAACAACTTGTGTATCGTTTGAATAAAATGAGTAGGGTATGAAAAGTGGTCGAGTTTAGAGCGACAAATTTGCAGCTGAGCAACAGGCCAATGTGGACAAACACAAGCCCATATTATATTGATCAGGACCAGAGACCAGGATTCAGCAAACACACAAAGAAACAAAGGAAGGACTATGTGAGGCTGAAAATAATCG
Source organism: Pseudopleuronectes americanus (assembly GCA_038501795.1). Classification (NCBI taxonomy): domain Eukaryota; kingdom Metazoa; phylum Chordata; class Actinopteri; order Pleuronectiformes; family Pleuronectidae; genus Pseudopleuronectes; species Pseudopleuronectes americanus. The sequence continues at coordinate 13,778,209 of CM076719.1, read as the reverse complement.
GTCTATCCTCACGTAACCCCTTTTCCCTTTCAATACGCCCCCCACGTTCTCTCGCTACAACTCCCTCTATCACTGTTTCTAGATTATAATTATAATTTGATCAAGATGTAGGAGCTGCTCATGACTGAGAGGAGAGAGGAAGAGAAGGAAGAGAAGGAGGAGAGGAGGAGGAGGAGGAGGAGGAGGAGGAGGAGGGGAGGAGAGCTACTTTCCAGACAGGCGGGCACAAAGACAGCAGGAGGTGGAAGCAGGAAGAGAGACAGGGGGAGGGTAAAACAGGAGAAAGGTGAGTGGATGAGAAGTGTGAAAGGGGGAGTGGAGATGAGATGGATGGATATGGAAATCTGCATAAGTGAAGATTTATTCATTATTTATGTCTGTCTTCCTTGTAGCTAAGGTGTCTCACTTTCTTCTCTCCTTCCTGCCCTGAAAAGTCTTTATCCTTATCTCAGCCTCAGCTTCATTCTCTTGGTTTTTCAGTCTTCCTCCGTCCTCCTCTTCCTCCAGCAAACGTTATCTCCACCACAGTTGTAAAAACAAATGCTCTCACTTGGAGGAACAAAGGTTAAACAACACTTGGGAAGTATCTCCTCAGTCCCAGGCTTCCACTTTAGCTCAGTCTCCAATCATATCTCGCACCAGGTCTTCCTTCTTTCCCTTTTTCACTTCCTCCTCTCTCGCAATACATCCTCTTTTCTGCAACAGTTACTCCAAAGTCTATGTTCGTCCATTTCATTCTACATTTTCCCAATCTTCCTATGTGTTGTTTACACATGTTCAGCTTCCTCCTTTTACAAAAACTAATCGGCTCGTATTTTTCATTCCTACAGGTTGCCTGTTGCATAAACACTTGATGGTGGATGTGTCCTATGCTTGTTGCTGCTGCAATCATCATAACTCCTAACTACCAGGGCACTTAGAGATCACATACTTTCGCCGGGGACCAACAGTCCCTTATAAAATTAAATTGCTATTCCCTAGCTCCAGATTTTTATTTGGAACGAGAACAAAATGCAAACAAAACAAAAAAACTTTGAAAATCGTTAATGAAAATGAAATGAAAATCCTGGACCCACACAAAACTTGAATGGGTTATTTCTTGAGCGCTACCACCAAGTTTCATGGTAAACCACCTGATGCTCTTTGCATAATGCCGTTCACTAACAAACAAATATGAAAACATAACCCTACTTCACGGAGGTAACAATCAAAGCCGCATGCTCAGGACACAGCATAGCAGGCTTTGATGCTAATGTGTCATACTTCTGTTGCCACATAAAAAGTTTCTGCTCAACTTCAACCATATATGTAACATGACAAAACCGAGACACAATGCAGTTTGACAACGAGGTCACCCCATGCAAATTGAATCACTTGCATTACCACCTGCAAAGTGTGTGTCCAGTGTGAGGGTTGAGACTTTCTCTCCATCTTTGTCATCTTGTTTCTTTGTCTATTATTCAACAGGATCATACAATAACCACTGGACGAATGACCACGTGAATAGATGGAAGGATGTGGAATGTGTCAGGGAAGTCTCATTCAGATCCGGATCAGGGGGCGGGTCAGGATACTTTTTTTTCACTTTCCTTAACATCGTGAGACAGGGAGTGTTTTGACGTTTTCACCAATTCCCCAGGGAAGAACGCATGACTCTAAATGAAAAAACAATCGGGCATGTTTCGAGGACTGATTTCTATAAGTCTGTGAAATTCAATGCAGCTTGATTGAATTTAAGGGGACTGCTGGGCCTTGGCAGAGGTATGCGTTATATTGAGTGCTTTCTAGTTTTGCCCTGTATCTTTATCACTCAATATCTGCATGTTTTTGTTTCCAATCTTTTTCTCCAATTTTACCATTAATCTCCTTCTAACTGTGATAAAACATGAAAATTATTCAGCATTGCAGATCTTTGTCTTCATCTCTTAACCCCTGACATACTTTTTTGTAATTGTAGCTTTATCAACCTTTTTTATCCACAGTATCTCACATTCATGCTTTCTGTCATTCCCTCCATCTCTGTCTTGAAGCCTTTGCCTCACTCATCCCTCTTATCTCCCCTCACACCAGCTTTCTATTATCTCTGTGTCATAAAACTACTAAACAGAACTCTCAGAGGCCAAATATGAGTCGCTCTTAAACTTCTGAAGCCCCATAAAGCCCTTTAGGCTCCCTTTAAATCTCTCTGTCAGTACAGATATAATTGGTAACCTTTACAGACTCATATATAGTTTTATAGCCTTCCACCTTTTGCATCTCTACTTTCCTCTCCTTCCACTACATGTGTTTCTGATTGGCTGACGGTGCCAGGAGTGAAGCTGGGGGTCTGATGGTTGGACAGAGAAAGAAAGCAGAGAGGAAATGCGGTGCATATAGATGGAGGGAAAGGTTGTGACCTTCTTCTTCCCTCGCTCCTGTTAAATCTCATCCTCTTTGTTCTGTGGTTTTTCTCTGTGCTCCCTGAAAAGTGAGACCAAACTTATTTTTTTTTAAAGGAAAAAGAGACGTTAAAAGTTATTTCTGTTAGTCCGTACTTGGCAGGTTTAAGGGATCAGTATTGGTCCCAAAACAGACCTAATTAAGATGACTGGATATATATGAATGATCTTTACAGTCTTTATATACTGCTCTTTTAATACACAGCATCATTTAATATATTACGTATTCTGATGGAAAATAGCTGACGAAAAATAATTTTTTTGTGTTTATCTGAAAGCTTATATCATTCATTCATAAATATCAGTTCCCTAAACAGTCCCCTGTATTGTTCTTCGAGATTCATGAAATATTTTTTTATAAATCAATGAAAACGTTGAAAAAGTCATGTTGAGCAATGTTAATGAAAGTGAAATTCCTGGATCGGCCCCCTGATACAGACTTGCACAGAAAATGGGTCATAGATCAGGCCCCAACCCAATTTCATGGAAATTGGATGGGTCGTTTTTTTCTAAATACTTCCGGGAAAGAAAAAAAAGTGACAAAAATAGAATCTCCTTGGCAGAGGAACAACATCTGCTCTGCTCTTGCATTGAATAAACAATAATATGATCTCTTTGATTTGGGGAAAAGCTTTTTTGAAAAACAAAATCATGATCTCTTTTCCTAAGAATGTTCAAAAACACTGCCTGTGCAAAGCTGACAAACTTTTTTTCTCAAGTGATGCAATATGCTTCTGTGTATTTTGCCCCAGTTTGTGCCTCACACACGGAGCTGCTGGTAACATTAGCAATGACTACGTTGTACAGATGTATTCCTTTTCAGTTGCTGTAAACATAACACACAGGCCCACAAATCTTTTAGGTTTTTATGTCTTAACACTGCTAGAGTTAAAAACATATTTATACTGTCGGGGAGGTCAGTTGAGGTTTAGAAATAAAATGTAGCAACGTCAAATAACACAGAAAAATAATTTGACTATTGCATCATCCCAACACTGTTTGTCTAGAATAAACCAATATTCCACAAAAATGTGATTGTGTGTTGATATTGTGACGATGCAACTACATTCCAAACAATCCAAATGTTATTAAGACTTAATGTATTTAGGACCTTGGACATAACATTTTAACATATCATAGACTGTATACATCCTAATATACAAACCGTACACATCTACAAATAATGCTTAAAGAGAATCATTATCATCTAGGTGAACGAGCCTGAATGTGTGTGTTTTTATGTTCAGGGCCCATATGGTAACCATAGATCATTGAAGCTATGACACACCTTTTTTGGCGAAAGACAATCAACAGCTGTATTATCTTTGCGGGTCTAATAACTTCCCAGGAACCACTTAGCTTGTCACATTGTGAAGGGGCGGCACGTGAAAAACCACCCACATCCACACATTTACAAAAACACACTGAAATAGGCACACGTGTCATTATATATCTACACTTACATACCACACACACACACACACCACACACAAACACAAACAGACATGATGAAGAGTCAGGGTGAGCGGAGGCCTTGTATACAAAAATGTCCATTGAGAGTTTTGCATATTTACACAAAGTGGATGTTGAACTTGGAAACTCTCCTTTGTTGGAGTTTTTTTTTCTTTTTTCAGCACCAATGACTTCATCCCCTCTGTGGGAGATATATACCTTCTAGGAGGAATCATACACACACACACACACACACACACACACACACACACACACACACACACACACACACACACACACACACACACACAGTGGTCCTGTACCTTTCTGTGCAGGGTGCTGTGCTGTGTCATAGCCATGGGGAAACTGTGAGCCCCCTTCAACTGTGTCTTCTCCCAAAGTGAAGCCAGTCTCTGGACGCACTCGTCCTTGGAGCACAGAGGGACACTGGACTTACTCTGTAGGAGAGGGAAAACAAAAATATTACCACAATAACACCATAAATATTGTGATGACAGTGTAGGAGGAGAAATGAGGACAAGACGGAGAAAGTGTGTGTGTGTGTGTGTGTGTGTGTTTGTGTATCATCCGCTCCTTCCTCTTTCCCTAGCTGTAATTACAATGTTTTCATCCCTGCCCCTTAGTTCATTGGTTAGTTTGTATGTAAGCAAGGTTACTAAAAACCAACTGAACGGGTTACAACGGGTCAGGGAAATGTTTATGTTGATCCAAGAATTGTTTTTCATGTATTTCAACATTGACACTGTTTTTTTCCTAGGGAATCTTGATGACATGGATTTTGTTTAAAAAAAAAGGCACATTTAGGGAAGTGATATCTATGAGTCTGTGAAATTTGGTGCAGCTTAATTGAATTTAAGGGGTGTTGGGCTTTGGAGGAGGTATGCCCTCTACAAGTGCCCATCTAGTTTTAGATAGTTATCTAGTTATTACTATCTAACCAGTAGTATGATAGACAGTATGGAACATTTCAATGCGTTGGCAAGAAAAGCTTGATAGTTGTAGGTAACATACTGTATTGTATTCTATGGAGGTGGTTGAGCAGAGCAGGAGACACACAGTGGCACAGTCCCCTGACACTGTGGGTCTCACAGCGATCATTCGTTTATTAACAGAAATCAGTACGATAAACATAATGTAAAAACTCAAACTCAAAAACCCGCCTGGCTTCTCTCATGCACAGACCCTGGTGGCAGCTCTCTGTGTGTCTGTGTCTGTCTGTGTTGCTCTGCGGAGACACCTCCACTTATGCCTTGTAAGCTGAAATCGTGGATGCACCTGTAGATGCAGCAGCATCATGCGGATCCAGAGATGCGGCTGTCGGCTGGTCAGGTTGAAACAGGACTTGGCGTATAGGCAGTAGTGGCCCTTCAGAGGACAGGAGAACGACAGCTTGGCCACACAGCCTCGATTTGAATCTGTCACACAAAAATTATGAAATTATTCATTTTAACAAGTTGCGCTAAAGGTGCACTGAAACGTGAAGCTGGAGATCTGTCTAAGCTGTTTCTCTCTGGGCAATGCCTCTCGTGACCATCAGAAAAACATTTTCTCTTCCCAACAAGCCCCCGCTAACTTCCGCCTCTTTGCCAAGAAGAAGAAATGAGAGAATAGCGCCTGTGGTTCACATGGAAATCCTCTGCTAGATCAGAAAGAAGTATCATGTTCATTATTATTGAAATAATGTGGATTTACAACTGTATAATGAAGATGTAAAAATAAATAACTTGAACCATACTTTGTCTTTTAAATAAAAAATGCCTTTATCCCTCCCCTTGTTCTTTGGCTTCTTTGTAACTAAATACTATTGGACCAGTTATCACGTAACTTGGTGAACGGATCAGGGGGCGGATCTAGGATTTTTTTATCCACTTTCATCGACATTGCAAGGTAGAGCATTTTTTTTTAATTGTCTGTGATTTCCCTGATTTTGATGACAATTCTGAAACATTAGTTTTTAAAAGAAATAGTTAGATACTTTTGGTAAAACTGCTGGTGTTCACTTTCCTGCTGAAGAGGATGGATGGGACTCAAATCTCAGGAGGTTGACAAAGTCCACATCCAGCCTCAGTTGAGCCTGGCAAGCTGTTTCCCCCTGTTACCATTGTAGTGTTTTTTTTTGCAAAGCTAAGCAAACGGGCTACTTGCAATAGCTGTTTATCTACCAGAGGGATGCATGATCTCAGTCATCTCCCACAGGGGGCTTCCCAAAATGGTTACAGGAAACAAGCTTTTCCTTTAAAACTGGAATCATCGTCACCTCAGTTCATTGTGAAAACTCTGTTTGTTTTGATGTTTTGATGAAAAAATTGAACCCACTTTGCTTCGGATCAAGGTAATTTACAGAAAATCTAATTTCATTTGTTATTCTGCAAAAATTAGTGTAAAATGTCAAAGAAAACATCTGGTTCCAAAACATATTTGATCTCTCGACAGGGTGAGTGATATAATACTGTGTTTAATATACTGATCTGCTCCTTCCTCATCTGTCGAGATCCATAACAGGGGTTACATGAAATATGTTACATACAGTATCATGACACATCCATTACTCAACACTGTCAGATCTTGGGGATAAACTCAAACATCTGCACACACGTATGAGCTGCAATATGCACGTGTTTATACTGTTTCACTCATTAGCACAGGGTTGAGTAAATATGCGCATGTGCACTCGCTGTGTAATCCTCGTACCGGGAGAAGAAGAAGGGTCAGTGGCTCACGTGTAAGTCAGCCAGCGGTGTGATGACATCATCTAGTGGAGACCGCATGTGACATCATATTAACCTGAGTATCTTGGGGTTGATTCTCATTTAGGGGCAAAGCACCAATTGGGAGATGAGGAATGAAGTGTGCATGTGTGTTTATGTGTGCGTGTGTGTCGTCCAGGTTGCACTGTTGTGTATTGTAGAATAGGTGCTTACGAACATCTGCATCAGAATTCTTGCTACAGACAGTGGTGGAGGAGGTAAATTAGTAATTTTACTCAGGTAAAACATTTATTTTCTATTGAGCAAAGTATGTACTTGTTTTTAAATCTACTAATAAGTACTTGCCAAATGTAGCCTATTCCCTGTTAATGCAATAGTCATTATCTCAAGGGCTCAGTGTTGGCCTCCTCTGAATTCATTTTAGATCACAGTCTATGTAGCTGCGCTCTGATAAAGTCTTGTCTCTTATTAAAATGTATCTATTTAGTTAAAGTACAAATATATAAAGAGTTTACTTAGGTACAGCAACACAGTACATTAGCTTGGTAACGTATTTATCGGGGTTGAAATTGAGCTGAGCAGGGGTTTGGGAGTGGCAGGATGAGTTGTTCAATATGGTTATATATAAATATATAAATGTGCTGACAGGCGTTGCTAGATATGGTTATAACATCTTAACTTAAAATAAGCAAATCAAATTGAGAAACTTAAAATAAGCGGAAAAATCATTAGACGTGAAGGAAAATAAAACAGAAAATCCCTGAATATGAGGAGACGGAAACAGGGAAATGTGAAAGTGTATTAAAGCGTTTTAGAAACTGGATTAGATTAGATTAGTTAAGAGACGTATGAGGTATTTATTTCATAGTTCAAATAAACTGCCTGACCTTTTGTCTGCGTTCACTGCTATGAAAGTGAGTGCTGACAAAACTGCACCCATATACACGTCTGTACATGATGTCCATCTGTTTCTGCTTTGGACCTGGCTGTGTTGTATAGATGTAACTGACTCCAACAGCCCGTGCCCACCTCAAAACAATTAAACGCCTCTATACCTTGATTGATCTTTCCATTAACAAATGAGTTCCATGACAATGCCCCATAGGGTTTGACTCACAGTCCTCACATTATAGCACACTCTCTCACTCCACGTCAAAAAGTACAAGTTGATTGGGTCTGCAGCACAATTATATCCTATAAGTCTAAACTGTTGATGGATGTAAAGTCCGATATAGTGATGTGTACTCAAGCTCCAACAACTTGTGAATAAACTATTAAAAACCCATACATAAGTCACACTGTTGTACTGAGTGATACGTTTCTTCGTTCCAATAAACATAAGAGCTGTGGTTTATTCTAAGTTGACTCACTTTCTGATAGACAGATGACAGGAGTGATACCTCTCACCACAGAGGGGGGCAGGGTGTACACTTCTTAATCTAATCTGAGCCATCCCATCCTGAGAAACTGCACAGGCCAGATGTTTAATGAAAATATAGATGTTTAGTTCAGTAGGAACAAATGGGTAGAGTGAGAAACACGTTGTTCATTTTTGTTATTAATCGATGGTGTCGGATCATCAATCCGGAAAGTTCCAGTCACATTAACCTTACATCATGTGTTGCTCGTAGCAAAATCAGTGAGCCCAAGTGAATTGTACCAGATGTATTGAAATGACCTGCAGGCAATCCTACAATCACATTCACAGTATCATGAGGTCACTGTGAATTTGACCTTTGACCTTCAGGCACCAAAATATAATCAGTTCATCTTTGAGTCTAAGTCAATGTTTGTACCAAATTTTAAGAGATTCCCTTTTATATAAATATACTTTGTGAGGCCACCTTGATATTTGCCCTTCGTCTACTAAAATCCAGAATGTTAAAGAGTCCAAGTAAATATCTGTGCCACAGGTGAAAGGATTCCTTCATGGCGTTCCAGAGATCTCACCTTCATGAGGCAAAACATTTGCCTTGAGAGGTCACTTTGACCTTTGACCTTTGACCACCATAAATCTAATCAGATAATCCTTGATCATCCAGACTGGATCATCAAATCATCTAATGAATTTCAACACAGTTCTCAAAGACGACAAAGCTACAGTCATTACCTTCTATCACACACTGCTCTGGTGCTGGGATCTGCCGCACCACGTCTCTACAGAACGATTTGATCGTCTCCATGTTGTCTCTTAAATGGACGAAGAGTCTGTCAGATTGGTCCTGCTCCTCCATCTTTCCATCCTCCTCTCTGCCTTCACCTTTCCCTGCCTCTCGGATCCCTCTCTCCACCGCGGGGGCGACGGGCACGGAGCCTTCAGCGGTGCGCTTCCTGTCGGTAGGTGGCGCCTCCTGGTTTCCTGTTTGCTGATTAGTCAAAGTATTGGGAGAGATGTTGTCCGGCCGTAGCTCCGCTCCATCACCGTCGACCCCGGCGTCTGGGTTGATGGAGCGTGAGTGCACAGCGTGGAGGGCCAAGCTCTTTGACCTGAAAGAGGAACGAGACAGTGGGTTAATCCCACAGAGTTGACGATGAACAGCTCAAAGTCTGTGTGCCTTCACCAACACTGAGATCTGTGTGTTGTGACACCGTGTAGTGCAGATTGGTTTGGTTCAAGGGTTCTGTCGGGAAACCACTGAGGCAAAAATCTATGAATAGATATAATGGACAGTGACTTTGTTTACGATGAAGAACAAAATGTACTTTTGTAAGGTGTCTGATGTGAAATCACTAATGTCATTGCCCTTACAGCTTCGTCCACATTGTTAATAATGTAAATTACACCGAAATGTTTATTCACTCCAGTCTTAAAAGTCTTGGAAGGAAGCTACTGTAGCTAGCTCCAATATCATCCGGCTTACAACCAGGGTTTCGGGAGGTTCCTGTGTGAGTTTTGGGACTGTTTTTTATTTTTACAGACTTTTACAGACCTGTTGAATCTCATCTCTCGCCTCTCCTCCCTGACGGCTTGGCTCAGGCTGTAGCGTCGCAGGGAGGCAGGGGAGTCCTCCTCCAGCTCCTCCTCAGCCCTGGCTTCCCCCATCTTCTCCTCGAAGGCCTGGATCTTCACCTGAAGCTGCTGTTCTGCCCCCCGTCCTCCCCCACCTCCTCCTCCCCCTGGAACAGACGCACAGGGAGATGGCGGACACGCTTCGTCCAGCCTGTAACGCATGAAACACAAACAGAAAGGGTTGGTGGGCACGTGAGATGGAGCCTGACAGACACGTTTGGATGGATTTCAGCCTCCTCACTCTCCCAGTTGATCCCATTCTGATCTCCTTCTCACGCCAACAGGCTTTATTTCTGTATCTCTCACCCGCTGCGGCCCCCTTTCTCCCTCCCGTGCTAGCTACATCTCACCTTCTCCCTTCTCTTTCCAACTTTGTTTTTCTTTGTCCCTCACATGAATGTTTCCTCTCATTTTCTCTCAAACTTGACAATTCCCTCCGTCTTTCTATCTCTCTCTCTATTTTTGTCCCTCTCACAAGCGGCCTTTATAACTCCATCATACATTTCACTTGTTTGCAAACAGAAGACTTGTCCCATTGTTACTTCTCTTCTGTCCTCCCCCCCCCCTTTCACTAATAAACCATTCTGCCTCTCTCTCGATCCCTCGTTCCCTCGATGTTTCTTCAAGAGGACCCCAAGCAGAGCCTACTGAAGCCTCCAATCCTGCACACAATGTTCTTGTTTCGGGGAAAAAGCTGTTGTGTGTCATTCCCACAGTTTAGCCAAATGATTCCCAGTCAACTTGTGCACATTAACACGCACACAGACGCACGCAAGCTCAAACATAAGCTTATGCCATCTCCACATGTGTTTTAGGAACAGGTTTTATGGCTTCAGTTTATTGTGATGTATGGAAGTCAGTTGAGGACAGAATCAGATAAGAAGCAGCAGGAAGGTCATGTAGTAAAAAATAACCCAGATCAGTTAAATGTGTGGGTTTAATGTGCGTCTTGTCTTGGATTTGAACAAGTTTCAAACTAGTTTCCAAACCTTTGACTTCTCAGAGTGACATGAAGATGAATCAGTCTTTTTGGAGACAAATACAATGTGTTTCAAAGTTCAATCTATACTGATATATCATTTGAGGGTTGTGGGGGGCGCTGGAGACAATCCCAGCTGACATTGCATAAGAGGCATACAGACACAAACAACTAGTCCCACTCGCACTCACAATTTAGAATTAACTTAACCCCAAGTGTCCTGTCTGTGGACTGTGGGAGGAAATCTGAGAAAACCCACGCAGACAGAAGGAAAAGTGTAAACTCCACACGCAAAGACGTTTTCCAAACTGGGAATCGACCCGTGCAACAGTGCTAGCCACTGCTCCACCGTGCCGCCTGAAACCATAGCCTACTGTGAGGGACTTATATTAGGAGTAAAACCATAAGCTCTGGATAAAGAGAGGAATGTGGACGATGCCAAATCAGAGATTTACTAAAGCTGGGAATATTTATATAACTTTCTTGGTGTCGTGCGACTGTCCACTTTAATTTGCAGTGTTTCACCTTGTGAACTGCTGCTGAGGATGCATGTTAAACAAGCTCAATAACTTTCAAACTTGAAAATTCAAGACAACACCAGTCAATAGATACCTGCCTATTGGATAAAATGATTAAATGAGCTTTACTTTCCCAACCTGCAACGCATCACCACGCTCTCCTCCAGCCGCCTCCCCAACAGTCGGGCTATGGCGGTGAAGGAGTTGCTCATCCTGTAGATGTCTTTCCCGCAGCCTCCCAGTAAAGAGGGGTGACGGTCGGTCAGAGCTCTGATCTCCAGCAGCAGGGTGTGGTGGAAGCTGTGCTCCATGCTGCCCAGCAGGGACACCAGGTAGACCAACGAGCTGTGAGCATGAGTCTGGAGAGAGGAGACGACACAGAGGACAGAGAGATGATCGTAATGTCTGGGGTGTTGATCCATGCAGACATCAACTACAACAGATTAAATGATAAGATTATACCAACAAGTCGATTTATTGTACAAAAAACGAGTTATTTCTCTTCGACTGAAAATGGGAGCAATGCTGTGTTATGGAAAGGGTTGTATTACAAGTATTGTTTCCCTACATGTGTTTTGGTTGAGAAAGAGTGAATTTGATGTAATTTGACTCACGTCGGTTTTACACTTCCAGGCAGTTTCGGGGGGGTAGTCGTAATTTCTTTTACTTCTAAAGCACGACAAACAACATTAAATACTAACACATGCAATTTGCTCTCTGCAAAACTGAGAAAATATAAACTTTTTTCCCCAACTGACTATAAACTGTTTCTGGAGTATAGAAAACCTGCTCAGCTGTGATACAGAATATCCCCAGTTAGCCTTAAAAAACAGGATAAGAAGAAAGATAAAAAGGATGTAAACAGTCTGTAAATGTAACATGTTTAACAATACAGGTTTTAACCCCGGTAACATGGATCACTGTTGTGATGACAGTTGAACAAAAGGCCACATGATTCAGGAACAGCTCTCTTGCAGTTTTTTAGGGCCGAATAAAAACCTAATAAACTGAATAAGTCAAATCTGCGCACGAAAACAGAAACAGGACTCTTTGTCTAACCTAAGTCTCTAAGCTTGTAAAAAAAATGATGCTGCCTTTAGAATTCTCCTTCTCCTCTGACTGACAAACCGTGATCGATGGATTGATTGATTGAAAGGACAGAAAGACGGAGACAAACTGAGCTCAACAACACCTTGTAATGAGGAGAGAGGAATGCACTTACACAGTGTGGGCAGTTTCACAAGAGCTCTCTGTAGTATACTGAATTTATGAGGACGCTATAAGTGCCAGAAAATGTAGACGATGACTTTGTACTGTAACAACACGCCAAGAAAGCATTTTAGGAGTTTCTGAGATCCAACACAAAGTTGAAACAGGAGCCTGGAGAGACTGTATACCAAGTGTTTATACCAGGCTTTAATCTTCCTACTTATTCTGTATGTGCAACACATATCTCATGAACCGTTCATTTAAGAGACTTCACACTTGGTATGTGTATAGTCAATGGACAGAGGTGGAGCAGTCTAAGTCTAATTTGGTGCCATTTGGACACATGATATGTTCAATAATAAATTGTGAATAAACAGGGGAGTCTGTTACAGTCTTCTTCTTCTATGTCCTCAAATAAACTACAGCAGTGGACGTTAATTAGGTCAGGCTGTGGGTCAAAATCACCACAAGTCCATTTAAAGTATTTCATTTTACCATATCAGACTGACACAGACATTAACGGGTGGCTGTGGGTTCTGATCTGCGTCAATAAAACAACTTTCATGGAATCACTTTAGCAACTTGTCTTCAAAGTAAAAGCACAACCTTTGTTTTGTTGCTCCGGTGCTTTATATCAAGCTGAATTAAAGAGGTTATATTTTGAAAAAGTTGCAAACTTAGGTCTGAAGATTGTGTCTTAATAGACCTCCTAAGTAGCTTATGAAAAAAATAAGAGCAGGTCAGCAAATTATTAAAATGTACACACAAAACACCCATGTGAACAGTTACATTGTTGCATCAAAACATTGAGATTAAAATCTTTATAGCTTATAAACCAGGTAGGATGAGCGCGCTTTCTAACTTCCCTCTTCACCATAGACTGTTTATAAAAAGCTCTGCACACAGCGTCCAGCTCAAAAAAAATTGAAAGACAGTATTTACATTAACACAGACCAAGAACAGATCATGACAAACACACAGGTTTAGAGCGGCCACTCCATTAGTTCAATACCTCCATTACAGAAGAGTTTGCAAGTGAGACTTGCTATTAAAAGACTGCCAGAGCACGAGGCCTCTTTAATCAAACGTAACAGATCGTGTTTAATTGTTGGGAAAAATCAATTGGCCTTGATTTGATGTCCTTCACACATCACCGGCTTGACTCATGACTAAAACAATAACTGTAAAATCCTGCAAACGAGGACGATAACAGGAAGTTTATGTGAACTACGAAGCGTTGAATTGAATTGTGAGTTTTTATGTTCTCCAAAAAAAATAATGGCAGAAGAGCAGATATGACAAACAGCTCTGACAAGAAAGATAGAGATCTGGAGAACGAAATCAGTTCTTTCTGCTTCATAACACACACAGAATCACACACAACCACACACACACACACACACACACACACACACAAACATACAGCACACACAATTTGGCCCATTCATTTCCATCACTTCATTATCATAATTCCAACAAGAATGGAAGCCAATGTCCTCTGGCAATAGCACATGTGCTTGTGTGTTAGAGATTAAACAACTTCATTTGAATACTGAATGATTCAGAATTTAAAAATGAAAAACTAAAGAAAACACTACATTGGTCCATCAACATGCCAAATCTCCCTTCCGCCCATTAACTTGTTTTTTCATTCTTTATCTTTCCTTGCTTGCGTTGTCCCTTTGGTTTCCCCTGATTGTTCATGTGCACACTGATCTCTCTGCTTCCTCCCACTCTGCAGTCTGGCACTAACTCGCTGCCTAACAAGGCCCATGGAGATGCTGCTGTGTGCATGAATGTCTGATTTCTTTCCCAGAGAGCAGCAGTGACAGTCGTCATATTCTGTAAAACACGAGAGAGGCCATTTCAATTCGTAAATCTGCTCATTTCTACCTGAACTGAGACACAGTGAGGGATTTGATCAAATTGCACAAAAAAACATCCAACTTCCAGTATTAAAACCTTATATTAACGCAGACAAAAGATACTAGAAGAAAATAATATATTTTTTATTAGAGTTATTTCTATTGCTGCTAATTTAATCAAAGACCCCCCTTTGATTTATACTCACAAGACACAGACTGATTTGCACAACTGCCACTTTACGATGGTGTACCAAAGGTCTTTATTTTGTCTATACTTTTTTGTAAAATATTCCTATGGATGATCATGTCCACCACTAGCTTTAACACTTTTAAATCAACCCTATGGACTGTATGGTATATTCTGACTCTATATGTGGTTCAAAACCCCCTTGGATTGATGATTATTTAAACAACAGGTAAGGTAACTGGCAAGTCCTTATCACAGGTAACTGTAAATGTTTCAATGAGATATGAACCAAGAGTATTTTTTACTTTCTGGACAGGTTTTATGAGCCAAAAGAAATAAAACTCTGCAGCATTTCAGAGGAAAATGACAAAGGAAGGAGAATTGTCTGGAAATAAACTGTTGTTTTGCAACAAATACATTTTCCACCTCTCACATTATCTTTTCTTATTTCATCAACTGGATATATCTCGTGACCCATAGGTTGGCAACAACTGCTTCTATTTGTTCAGTAATTATATTTTTATTTTGATGCAAAATATAACGGTAAAAAAATACAAAATACAACCAGCAATGCAGGAGAGAAATAAAGTATTGACTTAGAGTCATTTTATGGAAACTATGATCAAAACCATATGATGTACAGCAATGCAGCCCAAGTTACAAATACATTAGAGACTCAAAAAAATCACCACTAGGTAAAGCCTCAGAGATGAAATATAGTCTCTGAATCGAGCTGAGCGTTGTTGATTCAACAGCTAATAAAAATACTTCACTTCATCAGTGGGAGTACTTGCTGTAGGTCACCTGGATGTAACAGAAGTGTACAGGGGATTTTTTTTCACACAGAACATTAGCGAGAATTGTGATATATTTCAACACAGAAACATAAAATAGATCAACTCTCTTCAGGAGGTAAAGGAACTCAAAGAGAGAGTGTTGCAATCCTGCTAGAGGCAAGTAAAAACGCATCTGTGTGTGTGTGTGTGTGTGTTTATGTGTATGTGTGTGCCCACGGGAGGCACTCTCCACTGCCATCACCAGGAGGCCTCTGCAGAGGCATTTCCCAGAAAAACATGGGTTATTTATCAAATGGTTCCAATGTGAAGAAAGACAGGACACTAAAGTCTTACCAATTGTGTGTGTGTGTGTGTGTGTGCCAAGGCTGGGTTGGCAGGTTTTTCGACAAGAAGATTGAGGAGGAAGGGAACTGTGGGAGGAAAGGCTTCCCTGGAGTAAGAGAAACTTTATTATGGTTTCCAGATCCATGATTTCTGTGTGTGTGTGTGTGTGTGTGTGTTTGTGTGTGTGTCTATATATATCTGTGGATATTTGTGTATGTGTGTGGGGGGCACTTCATCTACTGACAGTCATGATGTATTTTTCCCCTTAAGTTAATTTCCCCAAATCATTGTTAAACTCCCTAAATGGACCCAGAGGAAAAGAGAGTGGGAACTTTCACCCTGTCCTGCTGTCATCGTCATCCCTCTGCGCGCACACACACACACACACACACACACACACACACACACACACACACACACACACACACACACACACACACACACACACGTCAGTGTAACTGTAATCTGTGACTTCATCCTACCCATGCTGTTACAGTGCTGCATGGACAATCATGCATTCCATACTATGTACAGTGATGTACAGAATATTTAAACACTTAAAATCTAGACCAGCTGGTGGCATTAGGGTTAGATGCACTTTCTGAATGCCAGCCCACATGAAAAGCCAATAAGTTGTTGAGATATTTCAGTTTCTGCTAAGGTGGTGGCCAACCGACCCACTAACACAGTTTCTATGCATTTGTGTGTTCCTGCGAAAACCTCAGCATCCATAACTCACACACTTCCCTGTCCACATGCAACAGTGATGGCAGCACTGCCACTTTGCAGTTTGCTCCAGTCATTAAGCTAACAAACCTGCAATCAGCAGCTCAAGTGTTTCAGCAGAGGGTTCCTGTCACAGTCAGTAACACTCCTGACTCGGACAGAAGCTATTAGGAGAGAACAAGCAGCCAAGTCTGCAGGACGGCCATGGGTTGGTCCAAATTAGCCTCATGGGACACGATTAGCTTCATCAGAAACGAATTTAGATTTTTCTAAACCTTTCACTAAGTGCTGAGTATTAGAGCCTGACTGACACAGATTTACTGGGGGCTGATATCTCGAAGTAAAAAAATGCAAATACTGAGATATTGGCAGAAATGAGTCCTAAGATGTGGTTATCAAACCATTATGACACAGAAATGTAATTGGGCATTAACTTTATTATAAATTATTCTAACTAAAATAAAACACAAATACCCAATAAATGGGGCTTGAATTAAACAAACTAAACATAATTTTTACATAAATCTTCTATTCTACATTATTTATTCTGTAAAAAGTAAAGGTTTCGGTGCATATCTGCCAACATAAACACTGATACTGTCTGTGAAAGGCTCATACCAGCTTATTTATCATCGGTCAACTAATGAAAAGATCAGGCTCCAGTGAGGACAGTTGTGTTCATATGAGCAGTATTCTGAGATATAATTTGCTGCATTAAATAAACCCTTTATTCACCTAACAACAGAAATAGCACATAGATGAACAAAACATACACATACCTTTAAAAAAAATGATCAAAAGAAACTAAGATGGTGGAGGCAAAGGTATTCTTAACATGCTTATTACACACAATTCATCCTACACAGCATAAATATACAGCTGATCTGAGGTTGTTAGTTTTTCCCCCTTTGTCAACACAAGAAGAGCAAAGCACATTTCTGAGGTTAATGATCCCTTAAATTGTGTTATGATTGCACCATTAGACTACAGCTAAACAACCTGGTCGTTAAATATTCCCACAAATTAGATCTTTGCTATTTCACCCACCAGGACAGCAGTTTCTAATTCCCCTGAGGGCTCGGCATCTGCTTGTTTCACTGAACACTGATGTAGACGTTAGACAGCAGTCAAAACCTCCGGATCTGCCTGGCCTGTCTGGTCTGAGAGAGAGAGAGTGTGTCTGTGTGTGTGTGTGTGTGTGTGTGTGTGTGTGTGTGTGTGTGTTTTATTCTTGGCTGGACAACAGAGAACAAGTCATGTGAGATCGCAGCCCATTTCTCTCTACTCATTAAAATAATCACTCCTGCCTGGTTCTGTGTGTGTGTGTGTGTGTGTGAATGTCGACTGTCAGGCAGACCTACATTCATAGAATTATTCCCATGCCTTTTTTACACGAATGGCAGACTGACTTTACCGAACCAAGGCACTGACACTACATACATACATGTGCAGCAGAACCAACCGCCCTGTGTCTGCCTTCACCAACCCTTTTTCTCTCAGACTCACATGAGGTCAACGTGACCTTTGACCTTTGTATGCAATCATGCTGCCTCCTAAATACACACAACATCACTCTCTGTGGCAAACAACAGCTGCAAGGGAATGTAAACTTGTCAAACTGCATGTGTGTGTGTGAGTGTTTTCAGCGAGTGTGTTTGTACCTCACTGATGATGCCCACGGCGCCGTGGGTTTTGGCCACGTGACCCAGGAGGGCGGGGCACTGCTGACCCACTGTCCTCAGCACGGGCAGGAAGCTGACCAGCGAGGACGGGCTGGCCTGCGACACGTCTACCAGCACGCCCAGTAGTGACTCAGTCAGAGACTTGTCACCGAGGTAACCAACCAACAAAGGCACCTGAGGGCTTAACATCTGCATGGGGGAAATTACATTACATTACATTTCATTTAGCTGACGCTTTTATCCAAAGCAACTTACAATAAGTGCATTCAACCCCAAGGGTACAGACCCAGGACAACAAGAATCAAGAAAGTACAATTTCTTCAAAATAAAGCACTACAAAGTGCTATAAGTAAGTGCCATTTAAGTGCTACTAAAGTGTTAGTTTCCAAAAGTTGTTAGTAATTTTTTTTTATTCAAGGTTTTTTTTTATTCAAGGTATAAAAAAAGGTAAAAATTTGTTTTCTTATTCAAGGTATAGTCGGAAGAGGTGTGTATTTTTTTCTACAAATCATGCTTTATTTTGAAAATTTCAAAATAAAGCATGATTTGTAGAAGATTGATTATAACATTGAGAAATTCTTTCAGTTTGTGCTTCGACACGACCAAACAGAGGCTGGATGTGTGTTTGCTGGAGTCTGGAGGTGGGGGGGGAGCGGGACGGAGAGCCTGGTGACTAATCACACACAAGAGCTCGCCCGTAGGACTGTCTGGAAAAATTGAGTGAATGAGCAGTTCCCCCTCATTATCTGAACTGGTCACACTGCGCTGCATCCCACTAACTATGCCCATCAGTGCAGCCCTCCTGCTGCTCCTCTGAGTCACTTGTTCTGAATAATCATGTTAATATCAAACAGCATCTCCTCCTCGGGGGAGACAATGTTTGACCGCTGAAAAATGAAAGTTATGAAACATCCAGGATTCATTACAGATCACTGTCGTTTTTAAACTTTTCAATCCCCCCCACTTCCAGCGAACAACTATTAGGACAGAGAAGGTCTGGTAACGGCTGTTACAATCACAACAGAGGTATTCTGTGCGTCTGTGTGAGGGAGGGGGTGGCGGCGATCAGAATAACTCCAGATGGCTGGTGTTTCTTTCTCCCAGTGCTTGATATTAGAGGGTTTCACCACAATGCGCTGGTATTTGGTCATTTCCCCTCATGTTGTACATCAGCAGCTCTGCTCGAAAATATGAAGGACTAAGGGAATTCCTCACTTCAGCAAGTTCCAGTGGATCTTTTTTTCAGTGTTGCCACAAACTCAATACGGGAAATAATAAAGTTGAACAATAAAAGGTGTGATTAAGCTTAGTCATAGGCAAAATAAAAGTCCCACATATTTTGTATTGGTACTCATCTATGGCTTCCTGTAACAGTTATTTCAAAGTTGGAGAAAACCTTACTAATTATATATATCCAATGCTTATTTTTAAATATAACACAATATTGTGGCACCGTGATGTGATGATTATCACTGTGGCCTCGCAGCAAGTTTGAATCCCTGTCCGAGGGCATCTTTAAAGGGATAGTTCACTGCAAAACACACAAACACTCACAAGTGGATGCTGCTCTGCAACCATCTGAATGAGTCTGATCAGGTGCTGTTGCTCTGGAGACTCCAGCTGCGTCATCATTGTGGTGAGGTCGCCGAGGTGACAGTGGATGGTATCTGGTTGTCGGGGGTAAGCTGACGGCAACACTCGCAACAGCATGTGGTTACCTACCACAGAGAGAGAGAGAGAGAGAGAGAGAGAGAGAGAGAGAGAGAGAGAGAGAGAGAGAGAGAGAGAGAGAGTAGAGAGAGAGAGAGAGAAGAGAGAGAGAGAGAGAGAGAGAGAGAGAGAGAGAGAGAGAGAGAGAGAGAGAGAGCGCCATATTTATTTTTCATCCCACTTAAGTAAGTACATCAATAGGTTAAACTGATGTAGTTCGATAGTCCTGCAACAAATCCTGTCTACCTGGAGGTTACCATAATCAATTTGAAATCTGCAATATGGTGAAACCGGAGAGAACTTTGAGATAAACCAGAGCAGAAGATGTGACTGAACAGTTAGACCCGCTTCAAGCTTTTCACCTCATCCATAACTCATACCTGTGGCTAAGCTAATGTTTTTGCATGGTTGTGAAGGTGTGCGTCACAGAAAACCTTAACAGGGTGGTTTAGATCCTAATTTTACTTTCCACACTCTCTTCTAAACATGTTTGTTGTTTTTTAATGTCTGTTGCCACATTCCCACGTCCCTCTAATTAAGCTGGTACCAAGTGAAAATAAGACCCAGATTGTATGGAAGTGTAGTTTCCCAATAACTGTTCTGTGGTGATGCATGACTGTACATAAAGGAATTTGAAGCTTAAGACGTCTAAACAAAAAAATTATGCATTTCGCTGAGCAAAGACTGTTTTCTTAAATGCTGGGTTCATTTCAAGATGTCAAACTTTTGCTTTATTGGAACCAAAAGAGAAAATAATGTTGAACAGCAGGAACATTTCAGAACTTATATAAAAGTTGCATAACATTAAAGTTGATGTGAGGAAAAATGTAGATCAAAGAAAGCATTTTCAGGAGAGGAGGGATCTGAGGTAGGAAGGAAGGTGTATGCGATAGAGATGAGCCAGTTTCATTAATTTACATAGAGATTGATAAGAAGTGCCACAACAGTAATCAGTAAATTGTATGTTATAGTCAAATTCTATGAACAATGTATCAAGAAGTGGAAAATATTAATTACAATGCCTTAATGAACTGCACTTTTCTCATGCTGAATATAAAAGCAAAGTTGACTTCGCAATGTGCTGATATATCAAACAGCAGCTGAAGAGAGTCTAATTATCTGTCTGATCTAAACCCTCATGTCATATTTCATCAAACCTACATGAATGATTTGACATAACAGGTGACCCACAGCTATAAATCACCTTAACCACAGGTTGTGAGCTCAAAGATGAACTGACGGCTGGTACCGATCAACAGAGAGGACTGACTGTGCTGTGCTCACGGAAGAAGAGAGAGCGCACATACATATTTAGATACATAGTCACTGCATGGCTCATCTTGTGTCTTCCCTTTAATCATAGATGTTACCCCACAACGTTCCTCTAGACCTATGAAACAAATCCCTCTTTAAAGAGACAGATATAGTTGATGTACAGAAGGAGAGAGCTGGTAAGAACCATAAAGCTGCTGCTGTAGAATTTACACGTCTGTTCAGAGGAATGTTAAAAGGCAGGAGGAGACGAGAGTCTGCAAACGAACCCACTGACAAGGATTTATAGAGCTTACCTGGTTTTAGGTGCCACTATATTGTACCCTCAGGCAACACACACATACACACATACACACACACACACACACAAACAGGACGTATGACGCACACTATTGGACGGAAAAAAATACTCTTTTGATCATTGATTGGATATGCTCATAAAACATACAGCTTCTTCTGTGTGTGTGTGGGGGGGGGCAGTGTCTGACCTTCATACCTTCATTCCAGTATACAACCCCACACCGTGACGTATACAAATCTCCGTTAAATATCCTGTATTGACCTTTGATCACAAAGGCGACATTTTTGAAAGGTTGCTCAGACATTTTTGGCTTTCCAGCTCACTGATGTGTCAAACTATTGAAGAGGCAGGGGAGGACTCAGTGGCTCGTTTTGGGGGGTGTGGGTTTTTGCCGAAAGTCACATTAGAATCCAAAGTATCATAATTTTTTTTTACCAATCCTCGGGAGACAGTTCACTGAAAGTAAAAATCCCTTTCATTCAGCTGTTGGCTATCTGACAGTCATTTCTTTCTTATCCCTACTAAATTAAAATATGGAATAAATAAATTCCATCAAGGCCCAAAGAGGACAATAAAAAAATCAGATTCATAGGAGAAACTATTGGGATAGATAGGGCTGTGGTAAGAAAGAGTTACAACCCATAAAACCAGAAACAATCCAACAGCACTGGGACCATCTACATCTTTCTGAGATCTGGATTAAAGTTGCACATGCATATTTAATTTTATGAATTTTTGCATGTTAAATAAAAATATTTTTGCCCCCCCAGAGGCTGTGGACTAAAGTGGATCAAGATACTTTTAACGTGAGATAAGGGACATCCCATAGAGTTCATGACTAGCAACTAGCATGAGTAGCAAAAACAAGCTTTTGCCCAATCCCTTAAAGAAGCCAATTTCCTTTACGGTTTAAGGGCTATATTGAAAGAAATTAATAAAAGAATCAACACAAAAAAAGCTGCTTTCAAACATTCACTGCACTCAAACTTTGCTGAAATCGTTCGAAGGGGTCGTATGGAATAACGCAAAGGTTTTCTATTTTCATTGTGAATGAATCATTTTGTCAGTTAATCAAATTTCTGAACAAAGACAGGAACATTTCATTCACATTCAAAAAACTTAACCTGCCAAAAGAAACTCTCAAAACACTGAACTCTAATGTCACAGAGGTTGCAAAATTCTGCAGAGATCAGCAAATATGATTTCCCGGACCAAGAGCTTTACGACTTAAACCTGTTTTCTGCAGCTTCCAGGGCTCGCTGCCTCGCTTTAGGTTTTATGTCCCTCAAGTCATATCGGGCAGCTTGAGTAAGCATCAGGTGGGAGAGGTTGGGGGAGCAACTGTCAAATCCAAATGGAAGAGACAGGAGACCAAACTCAGATCTTTGGGATTCTGTACATTCTTCGTGCCTAAGCAACACCCACCCCCGTGCAACACTGTAAAAATCCTTTAAAGAACTCAGGCCCTTGACTTCCCGACTATTTGGACGCGATCCAGCTACCAGGACGACTTGCAAGGATTTTAAACACATGTACACATGACTCATATGTTTCTGGCATAAAGATGTTTTATACAGGCTGTAAATCAGTCAACACCATAACAGCCAGCCAGATGTACAGCAGTGCATTTCTTGGATCTATCCACACACACACATGAACAGTCAGATCTGCAAAGTTAAAATACATTGACCATTCACCTACAGTAGATCGTTTCACCCTCTTGTCTTTGTCTCCCCTTCCAATCTGACTCCAACCTTCTTTTTTATCCTTTCAGAGAAAATCGAATTCCAAAGGATGCATGACACTGCTTTTTGCTAACTGCTGATTCAGCAGAAACAATGTGCGGCTGGGAGAGGGGTTGACTCACATGATATCAAATAGTCCCTCGGTGTAAAGAGATCATTGTCATATTTAAACAATAAAGGAGGTAATTTGTCTTGTTATTGCAATAGCGACCTCTAAGGATTTTTCCAAACTGATGGCGCCATTGTTTAAGTTATGCTTTGACCTCTTGGTAAAGTTTAGGGAAGGTCACTTCATGCTTGAAACCAAAACCAAATACTTGAAGTTGTCTTTAAGAACACTGCAGGAGCTTGTACTGAATGTCTGGAACATTCAGGTGAGAGCATCTGGTTAGATTAGCAGGAGGCAGGACATAACGTGTACGGTCTGCTGTGGAAATCGGGTTTTGGTTTCCAGCACGTCGACACTAGCATCAGCCGTAATCGTCAAATCCTCTTGAATTTCGTTGTCTTTACATTATCGTTGCTGCCTCTTTTTCAATCTGAGATATCTTTATTCTATGCATCTGTCGCTCACTGTGGATTTTCTGGATATCTTCATGCTGTATTCTCACAACGGCTAATTCAGACATTTTCCTTTAATGTCAGGAGCAACTGACTCAGACATTTTCGTTCTCGCATACTACCTCTTTCGGCTAAATTGACTTCTGTACATGTCTGAAAGCAGCTTTAATTTAACCACCCACTATGCAAAAGAATCAGTTTTGCTCAGTGACCTGCTGCTCAGCATACGGTCAAATTCAATTCTAGACAACCAATGTGAAACAGGATAATTTGAACATAGAAATATCCTAATTAAAACTGACTCAATGACATTTTGTCTTGTAGCACTATAATTGTAAAATGTGAAAAGAGTAAGTAATAGCATTAATGTAACATCCCCACTGGCAATTTGTGTACTTCTCCTGACCTCTCTTCTGTCATCAGTCATCAGTCAGTTTCTCCATTTCTCTCTCTTTTTATCCTTTTTGCAGGTTTGCAGAGTTTGTTGCACAGTTCTCTCTGTGGTGCTCAGAACAATACAGATACTGATCACCAGGTGCCCTGATGTACAGTTGATCCCTGTACGTTGAGGTTCGAGGTCCTGCAAGTGAACCACAAGCTCACATTTCATCTTGTGTCACATTTATTTAAGAAAACGTACTAGTTGTACAGCACATGGAGTTTCTGTACTAAATTGTTCATGCACACACACTGAAGTGATTTCTTTACTGGTCCGTCAGGAGAACTTGATGATGTGTCTCGAGCTGGATCACTGCCATTCTCAGGTGGCAGACACAAGTAAAACATTTACACAACTCACACACACACACACAAACACACACAACGTGCGCACGAATGCACGCTCGACACACACACACACACACACACACCTTCCATGTACCCACTCAAGTGTGCTTGTTGTGTCCTTTTCAATTTATTTTTCTTTCTTTCTTTGTCTTTAATAGTGTATTTGTAGGACTTGCTCACTGTTTTAATGCTTTTCAGATTTGTATTTATTTTCAGCCAAATTTAGCGTTTCTTTGACAGCTAAAAAAATTGATGTTTTTGTTTACTACTTTTTCACAAAAGCAGCTTTAAGGCTAGTTTGTCATTCCCCTCGAAAACATAATTATTTTGGTCACTGAGTCATACAAAGTCAAGTATTGCCTTCCCATATTTTCCATCAAATTTTCAAGAACAATGGTTCAGTCACTGTTTGATCTGCAGATGTCAATGTGCTCTCAATCGACAGACTATAACCAATGCTTTCTTTCAGGTTTCCATTGCCTGTCCCTGCATCTGGAGTTCTGAGCCATTTGCCCCACATCTCTGTTCCATGTTTTCATAGATGTTAGAGCTATGTTCTCAGCAGAGAATGGTTTGCAGTGTGCTTTTACACACTCACAGGGAGAAGTGAGTCAAATACACACTGTGACCATGTGAAATACAAAATACCTTTATACAATGTTTAAGCACAGTTTCAACTGCCTTCTGTGGCTAAAGGTTTCGGGTTTGTTGTCCCTGTAACCACTGGCAACAGTGATGTTGGACTTACAAGCCCAACAGTACATATCTACACCACAAGTTCTAACTAAAATAAAGGCGTTAAGAATAACGTATACTGAGGACATAGGATACGCAAGTATTATGACTTTAACTGCATTGTCAGTCTTTATATTTGTTATGTAGTTTCTACAATAACAATTTAAAAGGAGTACTACCACTTTAAACTGTATAATCGTGCTTATGTATATATTTCATTTATTTAGCTTTAATATATACAGTACAGTACAGTAACTCGTCAATCAAATACCTGTTGTTTAAACATCATTGTCTCTTGATAGGCAGATGGGAATCTATTACTCTTATCTATTTATTTGAGGTGGTGTTTGTTTCCTTTGCCGGGTCAGTGACCATTGATAGCAGATATTAATGCTGACTGATCACTTCCTGTTGTATGAATGAAATCGCAGCACCAGCTGAAAGAAACATGTCACCTGTTGCACGTTAGTCACTTAGTCACAAGAGGTGTTTCGGTGAGAGAGAGAAAAAGACAATGACTGAGAGACGCAGGCAGACAAAGGTGAAGGGAGGGGGACCGGGCGATGGTGGGGAATGCTCAAGTTCCCATTAGAGAAACATTATTTCCACAAACAGGCATACATGTAAGAATATAGGCAAAGATGCACACACACACACACACACACACCAACACAAACACGTACATGCACACACACACACACACACACACACACACACACAGTGAGGTTGACAAATAAATAAATAAACAGAGCACGGCAAAGAGAACAATACTGCCATTTAGTAACCTCTGACGTCTGGGTTCCATTGAAACTTCCCTCAGCAGATACACGCACACACACTTGAACACACACACACACACACACACACACACACACACACATACACACACACACACACACACGCACACATACACACACACACACACAGACTCAGTCTCTGCATGGGGCAAAATTAGGGGAGTTTGTGTTCTGTGCTTCCTCCCCCCCTCCATTACCCCCTTCCCCTCCTCTCTCGCTCGCTCTGTGAGTTGCAGGAGCTGCAGTTATATCTGATTACGACATACAGGCCACCTCCAACGACGCATTACTCACCGCCTCGCTCGCAGCACACAGATGGAGCTCTGCCTTTGCATTGCTGTACTCGGAGCAGTGTTTTTTCGCAAGGATGGAAGTTTTGAGAAATTTCCTAATTTTCCCAAAAGATATTCCCCATGTGTATACATTTATGAAATAACTGTGTTGAGGGAGATTTAAGGCTGAATTTAACGACTGGGTTCCGGTAAGAACCCTCACTTATAGATTTACCTTCAATAAAGTGGTTTAGATAATCTGACAAAACTTTTAATAACCTGCCTGATCATATGACCCCCTTATGCCCCTTGCAACTTGTTCCCAGCTCACAGCTATTATTGTGGTGAGTTATCATAGCCCATAGAAATGAAACAAAACAAATAGAACCTCAGCTGTAATAACATGGAGTTATCCTTTAAGTACATGTATGTAGGGATGGGAATAAGTTCAGGAGTTTAAGACATTATGAATAAAGACAGTGATATCAATGGAAAGTTAGTCCTGTATAGTGTGTTTATAGTTAAACACATATATTTCTATGTGTGTGTGTGGTGTGTGTGTGGTGTGTGTGTGTGTGTGTGTGTGTGGTGTGTGTGAAGCCCCTATTTGGAGAATACTCAGCACTGCCGGGCTTGCTGCCAAAGGATTGCTCAGCATTTAACGGGAAAAATGAAAAAGAAAGAGAGTGAGAGAGGGGGAGAAAGTGTGTGTGTGTGAGAGAGAGTTGGGGAGAAAGAGAGAGAGAGAGAAAGAGAGCAAGAGAAAAGTGGGATGTCACCGGGGAGGAGGGACAAATACTGTACGAGAGAGTGAGGGTTGAAAAAGAGGGTGGTGGACCTGCAGAGCTGGACAAAGTGAAACAGACTGAGAGCAGCAACAGAGACAAAAACACACACATTGGCAACCTGACTGCAACTTCCTATCACACCACACATACACACTCACACACACACACACACACACACACACACACACACACATAGAGAAAGCAGTATAGGCTGAGGAGCAACTTAAAACTCAACAAACACACACACATTTACCTCTCTCTAACACACACACATAGTCAGCAGCAGCAACAGCATGTTTTGGTGGAGGCTCTCCCAGGCAGCCTGTGTGCTGTCAGTGTGTTTGTGTCTGCAACATGCGTATGAGGATGTTATCGAGGTGAACTACCCTGACCCCTACTACAATGAAATCACAGGAGGAGACACACTAGAACGTAAGTATTAAACTGTGTGTGTGTGTGTGTGTGTGTGTGTGCGTGAAAGGAGGTTTATCTGACCCATCCATAGATGGCCATGGCCGCAATTTAATTAAATCCTGGCGTGTGTGTCTGTGCGTTAACAGTTTATTTTATGATTCAATGATGCTTTTGTGCGAGAGGTGAGGGATGAATTAGGACATCGGATTCGAAACGCTTATAGTGGAGTTGCATTAGGACTGAATGGTCACATCACCAGAAGATGAGATGGAGAGGAAGACATGTTAACCTTTTTTACACACGCATGAACACATGTAATCTATTTACAGTTGGAGTGCAGTTATAATGTAACCATAGACACATTGAAAGGTTAGTGGGTGGGGTCGGTGTCAGTTTATTGACAGTTTATTGATCGGGCTGCTCTTCTTCTGTGAGGAATTCAAGGATGATACATGTCTGCTGTGTTCCTGTGCTCAACAGGCAGCTTCACATAGACAACAATAAACCACAGTGCAGTCTGTTGGCTGAGAGAGTTTGTGCGTGAGATAAGCAGCGTCAAAGAAAGTGCTGAGCCAGAAAAGCAGAGAGACGATTCCTATTACAG
Organism: Pseudopleuronectes americanus; assembly: GCA_038501795.1. Classification (NCBI taxonomy): domain Eukaryota; kingdom Metazoa; phylum Chordata; class Actinopteri; order Pleuronectiformes; family Pleuronectidae; genus Pseudopleuronectes; species Pseudopleuronectes americanus. Next base: position 13,750,308 of record CM076719.1, on the reverse strand, counting down.
CATGAATGACTGGTCACCAAATTCACAAGCACTTTGCCGTGATGAAAATCTTTGAAAAGCATCATTGTTCCTCTATGTGTATGCTTGGACCGTGCTGTGTGTGAGTGTTTGTGTGTGTGTGTGTGTGTGTGTGTGTGTGTGTGTGTGTGTGAGGATGTTTTTTCACTGACCGCTCACAGCCTGCATTTGTCTGTTGTTTTAAACCTGGTAGTTAACAGGCAAGAGACTGCGCTCGGGGCCTGTGATGTAATTAAATGTCATTGAAAAAAGAAAAGTAAAATATAAGCAGATGAATTGAAGCATTAGAAGGCAAAGCAAAACGAATTGGGGGGGGGGCTCAAGAAGGACAAGGAAACAACAGATTCATTACTGCCATTTACGTCTCAGGAGAAAAGGTCTTGTCATGTGAGTTAAGTACAGGTGGGAGTGGAGAAGACAAATGTCACAGCCTGGAGGAAGAAACAGATCATTGCTCAAATCTGAGAATCTGTGAATGGAATTTAAATGAATGAGGGCAACGTGAGAGCGAGGCCATGACTGTTCATGTTCAGGAGGTCGGCAAGCAAAAACAAGAATAGTTTAACAAACGAATAGAGGGCTGAACTGAGGAAGTGGAGGAAGTAGCTTCTGTAAACAGCTACTTCCCTATAGAACTAGCTCAAGCTAATTAGCACATTAATTATATCATTGACGTTATCATTATGAATTGTTATATATATATATATAACGCCATTAAATCATATTTCCATTGCCTCATTTAAGCTTTGTATCTGTTTGCTCACTGTATGTAATATTTTAATACATCTGAATTTCTAATACCATTCCCACAATTTTCTGAGTCTGTTGTCCGATAAGAGAACAAATATGGAATTGTGAAATAAAACTCTGGTTAACTTCCAAATCTTTTCAAAGCTGCAGCTCTGCACTCCTGGAATCCCAATGCTACAAACATAATACTCAAACAATACCACAAAGGGTCAAAGATCCAAGCAAATGAAATCATACTCTAAAAAGATCTCTTTGCACTCTACCTGCTCCCATATCCATCACAGTCATTTATAAACCACAGTCAGCGCCGAGTTTCTAGTTTAAGTGAGAGGGAGCAGAGGGCACGAACGTTTACTTTGAACCTGGGGGACAGGCAGCCAAAACAATTCCTGCCGCCCAGTGATAATGCCTCTGCAGAATAACTTTGTAGGTATAAACAGGCTCAAATGTTAATTGGAACCGTGTGTGACACATATTCACTTTCCTGGATTGGTTTACCAAATGATTTTGTAAACGTTAACATGACAATATGCTACCCAAAGTTATGGGAACGGCTTTGAATGAGGCGGAGGCAGTGATAGACTTTAAAAATCCCTTGTTGGGGAAATCCTCCTGTAAATAAACGTAGCGGAACCTAAGATTTTAAATTAACCTGAATCTTCCCACCATGTCGCACTCCAGCCACACCGACTACTCCTCCCTGCAGTTCTCGAGACCTGACCAAGTGGGACAAACTCTTCTCGATGCTGGAGAACAGTCAGATGAGGGAGAACATGATGCTTCAGTACGCTGACGATATCATCAAGGTGGAGATGGGGTCTCTGCGCGGAGAAATGCTCAGGTAGGTTGGACAAGCGAATGAGAGGAGTCTTTAAGGTTTCAAGAGACGAAACTGAGCTTTTATGATAATTGTGCAAAGGGCAATGAGCCCTTAGATATCAAGATTGAAATTGAAATGAACTATGAAAGTTTGCAACCCTGATCCTTGATCAATGGAGACGCTCTGCCTGCAACTATCGAATAATGCACCAGTTATTTTCTTGATTCATTAAATAATCATTTGGATAATAGAATGTTGAGGAAACATATGAATCAAATGTTCTTATAGCGCATGGTTGTGTCTTCCACTGTTTATATTAAACTCAGAAAACCAGAGAAATTTTAAAATTTGAGAACCTGGAACCACTCCAATTATTGAATTAGGGTAAATATAGATTTCAGGCCAAATGTTGCTGCTACATGCAGATTAAAGCTCTTCGGTGAATATGTCTTACATTGGTCTATCTGGTCAGGTTTGTAGGCCAGTATGGCGGCTCGTGTGGGGTTGCCGTGGAGACAGCAGGAAGAAGGATGGCCATGCAGTTTGAGGCACGCCTCAAAGAAACCATGGAGCGCCTCAAAGTAGCAGCTCAGTCTACTGCTGCCGCCGGTGGGAATTCTGTCGGGGATCCCGACAACTTGGAGTCGATTTTACATCAGCTCCTCTCTGCAGCACGAGCACAATCTTCCCAACTCACCAAGCTGGAGACCAGTTGCTTCAGCAGTACTGGAGCTGGAACAGGGAGGAATACGAGGGCGGAATTCAAACTCGCAGAGGGTGTAGGGACCGGGCACCAGGAGCAGGAGTTCACGTCACAAGAGGGGGCTCTAGATGGAGTGCTGGCTGCACTGAAACAGACGAGGGCGGAGCAGGAGGAGGCGCTGAGGTTACAGAGCCAAAGACACCTACCCGGAGGTAAAGATATCCATCTTGCCATCGGCAATGTGTGTCTGTCTTCACTTGTTGCTTTCTGTATGTTTGTATTTTTCTTCACCTCTCTTGCTGCTGTGTTCACCTTTTCAACAGCGCAACCCAAACAACCTTTTGCCTTAAGCTTTTCCTCTGTGTGTTGACACATTCAGGTCACGCTTAAGTGAAAAGAATGGGATCCCCCTCTGTCTGGCCTTGTTTCTGAACAACTAATCATGCAGCTTGTGTTTGTCCTAAATACCTTTGCCACCTCCTCTCTCTGTCTCCAGGCGTGTGTTCCTCTTCAAGTAGCAACACATGCTTTTACTTGACTAATGAAATCACTAATATTAGTCTCAGTCAGACAAACATGAGGAGGACAGGTCCAGGGTCAGCTTATTGGCTCTTATTTATGTTTGCTTGAAATAAATTCACACTTTTTAATGAGTCCTAAAGAAAAACACTACTGAAGATGATGAAGGACTAAAGACAGACTGTTAATGAACAAATGATCATTAAGGATTCAACTTTTAGATCAGGAAAAATACTACCTCAGCCACCAGTCTATACATTTCACTTCAGCTACTTTCATTGAAGATATTTTAAGAGTTTTAATGATAATAATTTAATCAAATAAGAGCTTGAAATATTAGAGATAATACGCAAACATTATCCTTGGACAGAACTTATACATGTGGTTTCAGTTGAGCTGATGAAGATAAGTGTGAGCAAATTAACCTGGAGCAGTTTTAGTCTTATAAAAATACCTATCATTTCAGTCGGAAATCTTTATTTCCTTAAGTAGATCGAATAAAAACTGCGATAAACCATATTGCTCATTTTCTCTCACACACACAGACACACACAAACAGAAATGTAGGTCTGGCCTACATACCGAGCAGACAGAGGTGTAATCACTAGCCGGTTGCAACAAAAACCACACCAAAGCACCCTGGGAATGTAGAACCATATGGAATCCATCATGGATACATACACACACACACACACACACACACACACACACACACACACACACACACACAAACACACACACACACACACACACACACACACACACACACATACACACACATGCATAGACACATTCAAATATGTGTGCTTTTTCAAAATTATTTACTGAGAGGCAGAAACCTGGGTTAAATGAAACAACAATATTTGGGATCTCATGTTTTGGTAGGGGGGGGGGATGTGTCGGCTGACTGGAGGGAGAGGGAAATAGCAAGAGGCAGAGAAGCACTGGGGGGAGCAGATGAAGATTACGTCAGAGAAACTGTGAAGGAGAGAGAAAGGAACGGAGAAGGAAAATGAAGAGAATAATGCAAAATAGAGGATAGAGGTTGGGATGTCCTCTACACTTTCAACAGAACTCATCTGCACAAAAACATTAACACATTAACACTGACAAACAGCAAAGCAATGAAATGAAGCAGAACAAACCAATGAACCAGATGACCCCAGAGAGGGAAGAGTGTTTGTTCGTGAGGCATGAAAAAAGAAAAAACATGATTCATGATATCATCGCCTGACTGTGAACTGAACTTTCAATGTCGCTCTCTTAAGTGTGTCATACACTGTAGCTCGACAAATTTGCAATCCATTTTGTGCAGCCTCAGCCTGTGAAGGACAGAAACTGCAAGAAGTGAACAATAGAGTATCACTAACTTGGGCTAGCTGTAGCTGTAGTTTGATGAACATTATATTAATCTATTGTGTTTCACTTATACCTTGAGCCTCCATCTTATCAGTCATTTTATGTGGAGAAAGGTTCAAGCAAGCCCGTTGTTTTCTCTATTTTTTGTTTTCATGGGCCATATCATTAAAATAAATGATCTTATTTCTCTGTTATGTTGATGACACCCAACTTCATCTTCTACAACCATAATGTTGTAAAACAATAGAAAATGCACACAAAAAACATGGGGATGTTTAAATGCTGACTAATTCAAAACATTCTCCAGTTGCATAATCCTTAGTTACATTATTGCATAATTGGCCTTCAAAATAAATTCACCCTTATTACACCAGACCTTGTCCTTTTCTATGTCAGCAAATGCAAAAAGTGCTTTTGTTGGTCTTTCTCACTAGCTCTGAAGTTGTTAAGATCATTGTGTCAATGTAATTCACAAACAAGTTTACACCTGCTCCAGGACATTACATTCATTATGCTGATAAACTATAAAAATTATTAGCTGTGAATGTAAACCATATTCCTTAACAGAAATCCTTAGTTATTACTATTGTTGTTTGGCAATTCCGTAATCAGATTGGCTCATAAGCCTTAAGCCTTTCACTACTGTCAGATCATCCAGAATATCCAGCACATCCTTAAAAATCTACCTGAAGTTGATTCATGAAAAGTTCATTTTATTTAGTGACAATAAATATGATCATGTCTTTTTCTTGCACAGGCTGTGACATGGCGCTCCTCTTCCCAATGCGTTCCCGTCGAATCTACACTGCTGTCACCCCAGAGGTTCCTCTCTCCATCTCCTCCTTCACCATCTGCATGTGGTTAAAGCCAACAACTCTCGCCAACAAAACCGTGCTCTTCTCCTATGGTCACCGTCGCAACCCATACGAGATCCAGCTGCTGCTCGGCCAAACCTCTGCCCTCTTCACCATCGGAGGAGAGGCTCACCTGGTGGAGGCGCGAGGTGTGGTGAAGCCAGGAGAGTGGATCCACTTGTGTGGGGCATGGGCCTCCGAGCAGGGTCTGGCCACCCTGTGGGCGGGTGGGGAAAAATTTGCCACCACACCCGGAGTTGCTGAGGGACACGTCTTACCGGAAGTGGGCTCCCTCCAGCTGGGCCAGGAGAGGAATGGCTGCTGCCCCCAGTATCATAGCAGCGGGGGTGGCAACTCAGGCTTTGAGGGAGGGTTCAATCCCCAGCTGGCATTCGCCGGGAAGATGACGGGAGTGAATATGTGGGACAGGGTGCTGTCAGAGGGGGAGATCTCCGAGCTGGCTCTGCAGAATGGGCAGGGCTGCGAGCAGAGAGGAAACGTGGTGGCGTGGGGCATCACGGAGATGGTGCCTCACGGAGGCGCTCAGTTCATCTACTAACGGACTGTTTGTGATTTTCATCAGCGCAATAATGATCATCATCGTGAATATCAGCAACAGTGTGATAAGTTCTCCTGCTACAAATGAAGAGAGCAGCTTACATTGCTTTTATCTTCATCATCTTTGTCCATGTAGTTCCATGTTTTATTAGTATGTTGTTATAAGGACTGTTTTATTCATCATCTCTATCGCTATTCATCACTATTGATATGAACACTTATGATGCAATTGAACTCTGATGGAAATGTTCCGATTGGAGGAAGCCAATGCTGTGAGAGACTGAAGTTTATTTTTGTAACATAACCTTTTGACCTGAGGCCACACAGAAACACACACAGACACACACACAAACACACACACACACACATACACATGCTCACACTGACATAACTTCAGCTGAGAAAACTTGCAATGCAGCAGGAAACGTGCTGCCACAGCATTTACCAAAGACTTAATTAGACTGTGGGAAAGACAAAGAGTCTTTTGATAAAGTGAATGGGTTCCGAGCTCGTAATCAGAGTAATAACCAGACAACTAGCAGGAGAGGAAAATTAAAGCCACAAACAATTACAAGAGATTGTCTTTAGAGTGGCATGTTTGGTTTTTTTACGCGACAAAACATTTTCCTCCTTTCAATCTAGATTTGTGCAAGTGCAGTTAATCAAAATATCAATGCAAAGCTTATTTCCCTTTTGCAATTTTACTCGGAAACATTAATATATTAAAATATTTACTTTTCAGTCATGTAGGTATATTAAATAGCGGTGAAAGATTGACTGTCATCTATATCCCCGTAACCACTAAAAGCATAGGTATATACTTATGCTTTTAGTGGTTTTAGATATATCTTGCTGATGCGGTAATGATGTATTGTAATGTCATGTGTAGTACTACATGTGATTTACAAAATACTCATGCGACTTAAAACTGCTGTACTTGCTTTCACTTCAAGCCTCGCCATATACTCAAGAAATAGAATCAAACAAAAACATTATTTTTTTATTATCATAATTTTCCTGACTTTGTGAAAGTTTAAAGTGTTTTTAAGATGTTACAGTTTCTAATGTGTACCCAAGTGTTTACACTCATATGAGTTATGTAATTCCACTTCTGCTTTGTTTCTTTATTGTCCGTAGTTATCATTTAATTGTAGGGTAAAATATGTGTCTTCTTTTTTGATACTGCATAAAGTGATAAGAGTAAAACTGTTATATTTGTCATTGGAGATTGAGATTGTTTTTGAGATTGACACAGTAACTGAGGAAAATGTTTACACAATCTTATCTTTTAAGAACTAAGTCGTCTTGTATTATAATGTAAATTGCTTATTGTTTTGTTTTCTTGTGTAAAGGTGAAATTGAATGTATTTTGTACATAAATATATTTTGCATAGCATGAATGGATGAATGGAGAGTGAGTTACGAATAAACCTTTCAAACTATAGCACATCTCCCTGGGTAATCACTGCTTTTGTCTGTGTGTGACTATTTGTCATTTAGTGTCTCATCCAAATTCTCAAAGTGATACAAACTTTAACACACCTAAATATGTTTTTGAACTGTAAACTAAATTATATTACTGTTTTTCATTAATTAATGCCGGTTTTAAAATTACATTTATTAGCAAATCTATAATAAATCTAGATTTATGGGTTTAACATGGCTCACCTTTAGAACCTTGCAGGGCCGATGTTTACGTAGAGCCACCAGCGACTTCTCGTGAATCAGGCAATCCGTGCTCATCTTCAGGTCTATGCTGCAACAACACCCATAAACCACTGGGCTAGGTAGGCATGTCTTAGCCGTGTCCAAGTCCCCCCCCCCTCCCAGTAATGCATTTTTATAATTATCAGGGAGAGACCTCAGCCAAGACTTAGGTGAAGTTACACTTTAAGTTAGAACATGTACATGCAGTTCACGGTTTATATACTCACTAGTGTAGTGTGTTAATTCAATGTTGCCCCAGATAGAACATGATGACTCAGTGTAAATGAGACTGTGATTGTTGCCCACCAAAAGATCTCTAATAATGCACTATATTTGTCTCTGTAAATAATGTGAAGAGCAACATCTAAAAGAGGAAGAAGGGAATCTAAAAAGGAAATCTACAGAATGCATTATTGATTAAGGACACGTCATAAAGATACTTTCATATTATATTTTGTTGATAGAAATCATAGACTGTATATAAAGATCGACAATGCTTCTCACTTTCTAAAACGATGAGTCTCAGCTGTGCATCATAATACCCTATATTCATAGCATCAAGTAACCCATTAAAACCAATCTTACCAAAAAAATCTAACATCTAAACATACATCAGTGCAAAAATATAATTAAATTAAACCATTGACCATGTCCCATCAAGTATATACAGTCTATGGTTAAATATTTATTATACGTTACATCTTCAACAGTAGAGAAAGAGCAGCCATGTTTTTGCTGCTCAGATGTTTATAGTTCACTGTGGCACATTATGCTACAAGCTCATTAGGGACATTTAACAGGTTTCTGCTGTAGCTACAACCAACTGCACAATCTCCAAAATGTCTCTGTGACTGTGACTTGTTACGCAAAGGTCACCTTTCACACGCACCCCCATTCAGCCCCCCACACCCTCGCCTCTTTGTAACCTAACAATTTAAAGAGCGGTGCCTACGTGTGTTTTTCAGCAGGGGAGACATCATTTTGACAGACGACTCTGACACATTCCTTTACTTATAGAGGCAAAGACCTCATGTGTTTAGGTCTCTGTGGGGTCAAAGCAATAAGTGAGTGTGGGAGTGTGTGTGTGTGTGTGCGTGTGTGTATGTGTGTGTGTCTGTGTGTTCCTGTGCAAAACAAGTGATAATGCCTAAGTTGTGTTGTGACTCACTGTAGAAGGCTATAAAACCTTCATGCTGTACCCTGATGCTTGCTTCCTGTCACTATGGTCAACACAGACACATCCTCATAAAACTCACATCTGAACAAACAGATACAAGATAAAAATACAACAAAGTACAAAACTACAGACTATAGACTATATTTAAAGATACATGTCTCCAATTCCTACCGCTATCCAGAAATTAAGCTAAATTATCCCGGATGCGAACGCTGCCCTCTTTGACTCAAATCTTGAATAAAAAAGGAGGGATGGGATGACATCACCTTTTAAGTGAATAAACTTTAAAAATGTAAACAATTTTAATCAGATTTTGATGATTGAGTGATACGGGCAGGTCAATGTTTGTTAATCTTCCTCTTGTCACTGCTTGTTTTATTGTGAAAGGTTGGACAGTACTTCCTGTAAGTTTGACCTCCAATTTTTTCCCCATTATTTGTTTTTTAAACCGACTCTGAGTCTGAGGAGGTCTTATAAGTGGACAGAGCAGTGGTGGTGAGTTCCCATTGATACACACTTGACCAATCATTCTCAGCTGTCAATCATACTGATGAACCTGAACATAAATTGATAGAACTACCTTAAATGACGGAAGCGATCTTTGAGAATAAAAGGATGTGACGTGAAGGCTTCTTTGAATTTTTTGCTTTTGTCCATGTCCATGAGCAGCAGGGGGGGGTCAAAATATTTGAAACTACAAAGGCTGCATAAAAAAAAACTGCAAAGGGAAACATAAATCTGATCTCGCTGTGATAACTACCTCCAGCGAGCCTCGTTAACTTTCATTCTCTCTCCACTCTTAGTGTGTGTGTATGTGTTTGTGTGTACAGTATTTGTGACATATTCCGGCATTAATAAGCCCCCCCATCAAGTCACCCCCCACTATCAAGCTGGATCGCAGCCACTCGAAGCTTCATCCCCCTCTCTTCTCCATTCTATCTCATCCCTTATAGAGTTTCTTTGGTTGCCATGTGAGTGATTTTATGTGAGGGTGACGTCAATTTATTGTAAAGGAATTTCAAGGTCAAAGTTTTGAAACAAACCTTGAAGATGGAACGTATTAAAATGACACACTGATGCAGCCCATGTGACTTTGTTAACTTCTTTAGTCTATAAAATGAACTGAATTTGGGTTTTGCAAAACAGTGGGTGCGTATGAGGCATGTAAAAGTATAATAACAAACAGCAAAAATTTTGAGATTATTGTTTTATACTTTGAATTTGAGGTAATGCCTTCGAAGCCAACTGGCACACTAAGAAAACAACAAATAGGAAGCAAGTTCTCTGAAGGTAATATATGCAGTTGAAGCATGGAACTTGGTTTAATGCTATATGACATCACATGAAACATTGCTTGGACATGAAAATATGTTGTATTTTTTCGATTAAATCTTTACAACAAATATTCTCAACAAAAAAAATACGAACATTAAGGGAAATGACTGAAACTGATTTTATTTCATGACTCTATTTTAAGAAAGATGTTTTGGTGTTCACTTTCAAGTTAGAAGAATTGCATCTGAATGTGCTTCCAACATCAGTATTAAGCCAGACTGCCAAAGGTGTAAAGTGTCCTCTTACAATCTGATGCTCTAAACCCAGAGCCTGGTTACACCTTTAAAATGAAGCGGAGAGCGGAGAGCTAAGCTGTTTCATGTGCCGAGCTGCTGATAGAAAACGGTGAGAGCATAACCATGGTGGGCGCCTCATTCTGCTGTTGGGTGAGGTGATTAGCACCACGTGCTAGTTTGTGTGTTTGCTCTTCTACAGATATCTTTGTGAGGACCATGTTGAGCCTACAACCTACAAACTGAGGACATTTTTGGCCGGTCCCCACTTTTAATGGGCTGTTTGTTACGGTTTGAGGGAGGAGAAGATGGACCCAGGATGCGGAGGTTGAAAACAAAAGGTATTTAATGTACAAAGGGCTTAAAACAAGCCAAAAACAAAACACTAACAGGTAAGTTCAGGCGTCACAGCGCACGGAGAACAAGGCACGAGGTGCAGGAGAAGCTGGTCGAGACAGCGGAACAAACCATATCTCACCACGTGTAGAACCAAGCGTGAGGAAACATCTAACAACGAGTACGACCCGACACCAGACAAAGGGAAAACAGAGGCTTAAATACACAGGAGGGAAGGCAGGGGCAATTACGCACAGGTGAGACACATGAGGATTGGAAATGACAATCACAGACAGGAAGTGAGACACCAAGAGCTGGAAACAACACACAAGGAAAGTGAGACTACAAAATAAAACAGGAAACACAGAGACAGAAATACATAAACATAGGTGACCGAGCGTCACAGTACCCCCCCCTCAAGGACCGGATCCCAGACGGTCCATAACCGAGACGGGTGGGAGGAGGGGGGAACCGGAGGAGGGAATCCGGGAGGTGACCAGGGTCTCAGGCCGACGGCTCCGTGGCCGCTCCGGGGCTGAGCACAGAGGCTCGGGAGGACGGCGCCGTGGCCGCTCAAGGGCAGAGTTCTTAGGCTCGGGAGGGCGGCACCGTGGCCGCTCGGGGACAGAGTTCAAGGGCTCCGGTGGACGACCCGGAGGCCGGTCAGGAACGAAGCACGGGGGCTCCTCAGGAGGACGGCCCGGAGGCCGGTCAGGGACAAAGTACATAGTCTCAAGCGGAGGGCTCCGTGGCCACTCCGGGGCTGAGCGCAGAGGCTCGGGAGGACGGCGCCGTGGCCACACAAGGGCAGAGTTCTGAGGCTCATGGGGGGCGGCGCCGTGGCCGCTCAGGGACAGGAACAGGTGCCGCGGAGACCTCCGACGGCGAAACACAGGGGACGTCAGGTTGGACCCTCCGGCGTGGTGCAGGCACTGGAGCAGGGACTGGAGCCAACGCCGGTGTGAGGATCTCCGACGCCGAAACACAGGGGACGTCAGGTTGGAACCTCCGGCGTGGTGCAGGCACTGGAGCAGGGGACTGGAGCCAACGCCGGTGTGAGGATCTCCGACGCCGAAACACAGGGGACGTCAGCTGAGAGCCTCCGGCGCGGAGCAGGCACAGGAAAAGGCACTGGAGCAGCTACTGGAGCAGTTACTGGAGCCATCACCGGTGAGAGGATCTCCGACGCCGAAACACAAGGGACGTCAGCCGAGAGCCTCCGGCGCGGAGCAGGCACTGGAGCAGGTGCTGGAGCAGACGCCGCTGTGAGGACCACTGACGTCAGAGAACGGGAGACATCAGCTGGGGGCCTCCGGCGCGGAGCAGGCACAGGAAAAGGCACTGGAGCAGCTACTGGAGCAGGTGCTGGAGCCATCACCGGTGAGAGGATCTCCGACGCCGAAACACAAGGGACGTCAGCCGAGAGCCTCCGGCGCGGAGCAGGCACTGGAGCAGGTGCTGGAGCAGGTGCTGGAGCAGACGCCGCTGTGAGGACCACTGACGTCGGAGAACGGGAGACATCAGCTGGGGGCCTCCGGCGCGGAGCAGGCACAGGAAAAGGCACTGGAGCAGCTACTGGAGCAGTTACTGGAGCCATCACCGGTGTGAGGATCTCCGACGCCGAAACACAAGGGACGTCAGCCGAGAACCACCGGCGCGGAGCAGGCACTGGAGCAGGTGCTGGAGCAGATACTGGACCTGGCTGAGGCCCAGACAGGGCTGGAGGTGGCTGGTGCCTCCGAGCACGCTGCTGGAGAGATTGGCCTTCGCTGTGGATCCCCCCTCGCCAAGGTCCGCAATCCGCCAAAGGAAACCCCTTGAGGTTGCGGGGTCCCCAAAAGGGCCCGTCGCTTCCAGCGAACAGGACTACGGCCGGGGCTGGAGGGTGGTGTTTGCGAGCTGGCCTACGTGATTTGGGGGCACTGCTCCGACCTCTGCCATCAACTGCAGACCTCCTCTGCAGGCTGCGGGGTCCACCAAGGGCCAGGCGGGTTCCCAAAAACGGGTCAGAGGAAGGGACTGCATGGCTGCGCAGCTTTCTCAACCTCTCCTGCACCTCCGGGAGGTATGGCACGGTGTGGCTCACCCAAGGTCGATCCTTCAGCCAGGCCTCCACCCACAAGATCTCCTCCAGGGTCCACGCAGGGTCTGAGGCTCCGCCCTCCAGCTCAGACACCAGGCAATCAAAATAATAAACTCTTTCAAAAAATAAATTAACCTCTGCTGGGTCCATATTTTGGTCGGGTCGTTCTGTTACGGTTTGAGGGAGGAGAAGATGGACCCAGGATGCGGAGGTTGAAAACAAAAGGTATTTAATGTACAAAGGGCTTAAAACAAGCCAAAAACAAAACACTAACAGGTAAGTTCAGGCGTCACAGCGCACGGAGAACAAGGCACGAGGTGCAGGAGAAGCTGGTCGAGACAGCGGAACAAACCTTATCTCACCACGTGTAGAACCAAGCGTGAGGAAACATCTAACAACGAGTACGACCCGACACCAGACAAAGGGAAAACAGAGGCTTAAATACACAGGAGGAAGGCAGGGGCAATTACGCACAGGTGAGACACATGAGGATTGGAAATGACAATCACAGACAGGAAGTGAGACACCAAGAGGCTGGAAACAAGACACAAGGAAAGTGAGACTACAAAATAAAACAGGAAACACAGAGACAGAAATACATAAACATAGGTGACCGAGCGTCACACTGTTTCAGGGTAAAGACTCGGTTTTAGGGTGAGAATTAGAAAGGTAGAATTAACTAAGAAATATAAAAAATATAAACACGCACAGATACGCACACACGTTTGTGCAGCTTTCCTTATCAGGACTTTGCATTGACTTCCACACATTGTGGACATCCTAACCAAAACCTTATCTCTAACCTAAATGACCAATTCATGTCTAACCCTTATTAGGCTTTTGTCCCAATGAGGTCTAGTGGTCCTGAAAAGATCAGTGTTTATAATGGAAAAGGTAAGAAAGAGGCAAAAAATACAAGTAAACACACACACACACACACACACACACACACACAAGTCGAACTGTCCCCCTAAACTTTCTTCCATTCTGAGTCATATAGTACCATGAGGAAACAGATGATCTGTAACAGCTGCTCTTTACCGTGATTATCATCAAGCTCATGGAGCTGGCAGTCACTACTCACTATGGCTCATGATAGGATAAGACTGGAGGTCTGCTACTACAACTAATGATTACATGAGTAATTCCTTTTTCCACCCCAGTACAACAGTTGATCCCATTGTTGCAGGCCTGCTAACACTGAGAACAAACTACCTTATTGAGCCAAACCCATATGTCAACTATCAACAGCTTAAATAACACAACATTATGCCCTTGGATGCTTATTGTTTACCCTTTCTCTTTATAGTCTCCATAAAAGACATGTTGACACACAAACAGTGTCTCCAAACAGTGTGTCCAAGTGTCTAACAAGGTCCTAAAACTCACAGAACGAACACTTTTAATTCCCTTTCTTATAACAGCAACAGTTATTGAGGTTTGTTCCAGACAAAGGTTTCAAGTCTGTTTATGTGTGTGTGTGTGTGTGTGTGTGTGTGTGTGTGTGTGTGTGTGTGTGTGTGTGTGTGTGTGTGTGTGTGTGTGTGTGTGTGTGTGTGTGTGTGTTCGCATGTTAATATGTTTAGAAAGTGTGCACTTGTATCATTTGTTTTCCCTACCTCCCAGCACGCTGAGTGTAATGGCCTCTGTGTGCTCCGCCAACAGATCAGCCTTGGCTATAGCAGCCAGCGAGAGATAACTGGACATGTTCCTGCTGAGCTCCCTGTTCCCTCTCTGGAGGAACCGCACCGCCACCGGCACGGCCAGCACCATGACCGAGGGACAGCTGTAGTTCTGAGGGGACACAAGCAGAGAGGAGGTTGAGGAGACAGCAATAAGAAACCCCGGAGGGGAATTTTATTGACTTGTGTTAAAAGTGTTAAACAGAAAACTGGTAGATTGTGGTTTCTGTAAGTCCTCAAACTGCCCACACTGTATTGCACCACCCTTAATTACCAGAAGGAAATGATTTAGTTAATGACTTTTTTGAGAAGTATTTTTGAGAATAATGTTACGTGAATAACTACTTAACAGAACAAGTAACGTCATAATATTACAAAAGTGGCGATTGAAAGGAAATCAAAATGTAATGAGAAAAATTCATATTTTAACAAGAAAAAGTCATAATATTACCGGAATATGGAAAACAAATATGGAACTAATCAGCAAGGAGAACATGTGCTCTCCTTCTGAATTGAAAATCTTTAATAAATGTCCTAGTTTCTTGAGAAACTATCACACCCCTTTGAATAGCACCTCACAGAGTCTGTGGCTCCGTCTTTGGAATAGAGATGGTTTCTTGCAAAACCTTTTCAAAGTCCCGAAACTTATGTTAATGTTATGTATAAGTATTTTGTTGCTTGTTAAACATATACTAAAGTATAACATGATCCAAATTCCTTATTTCAAAACAAGAGACGGACCGATTTTCTGATAGCCCCCCTCTAAAATGATACATCATGACATTATTCTCGTAATATACAACCTTATACTTGTTTTTCTTGAACTAGCATTTATTCCCCTTTAAGTGGCCCTAATACATTGTTCTGGGAGTACATTGACCAAGACAATAGGGATTTTGCAAAGCGAGCAATGGAGTTGCAGATTAAAATGCAGAACAAAAAGGACACCTAGCAACTGTATTCATAGGATGGCACCGACAGAAACAGACATCCAGTTCTTTCCACTTCCTGTGTTTCAATGTAGAAAGAAGGGATAATAAAGGAGGCTTGACTTCACAGTACATACCTCTGTTTCCAATATAAGCTACAAAGTCCAGGAACATCAGGAGGTGAGAATGAACATTCTCACTAACCCTCAACCATGCGTTAAATCGATTTTTAGTCATTTCAAACTATAAGCAGCTGCAATAAGCAGCAAATATGAGGAGCTGCAGACTCATGAAGCAGCACGGGGACTTAAATTATTTGGATTTACTGTGTGATTGAAGTAAAGAGGAGTGAAGGAGTGTGTGATCTATCTGAGGATACACACCCTGGTGCAAGTTTGAATGAAGCAGGAGAAGAGGTGGGTTCGAAATGCACTAGCACCCTCAACTGGAGAGTCAGATAAGTCTATTTCACTGCCCATAATTTTAAAAACTGTTTTAATTTCTAAAGCCCCATGGCAGTGATAACATAGATAGATTTTCTGTTGAATTGTAAACCTATTGTTTGATATGTTGCCAGGTACATCACTAATAATTGATGTTCACTGCTCTCCTAGGATATTATATCTTATGTATTTATTGTGTACCCACTTTTGTCCTCAATCGTCCTAATCAACTCCAAGTTAAGTATACCCAGAATGCCTTTCAACATAGAGTTGACATTTTAGAGAATTCAACTGACTGCTGGGAGACAAATAATCTACCCCTCTCTCTCTTTTCTCTCGCTCAATGCTCATTCTCCTTTTAATGCCACTACTCTACCACAAGATGGCAGTGCAGACAGCATATCCACAAAAAAGGTTATCCACCAGCCCCATTTATTAAGATGGCCCTAGTTTTTAATCAAAATATGTATACATAATATAAAGTAATTGTGACACACAGAGCTGTTATTATTGGGCAATTTGAGCTCTTTGAGCTGTAGTTTACCTGTGTTATACGACAGGGACTGTACTTGTAATGTAGGCCGTGGATGTAAGTCGTTTTAGTCCCCCTGCAGGTTCCTCATGTATGAATGAACAGATTAATTTATCTGTCCGATGTCTTCTCCTTTCATCTTAGCAAGAAAAGTCCCATTAATGTCAGGCACAGCACAGATCAAAGAATCCAAAAAGATCTTAAGCCACAAATCTGTTTGCATCTCTGTGTGCTACAGACAACTTTTCTTCCTACCTGCTCTCCGTTGGAGTTTCAGAGGAAGGGTAAAGAAAGGTGTTTTGCGCATCTGTAGCTTAACAAAATGGCAGGTAGACAGTGAAGAGAAAAAAGAGAAAGACGAGGTAAGAAAGAAGAGGTGAGGTGATAAAAATAGGCAGAATGAAACCAAGGGGAAAAAACTGACAGAAAAAGGAAACAGCGACAGAGAGAAGAGAGGGGAAGTGCTCCCTTGATAAATGTTGGAGTTAGGACATGAGAGCCAGAAGCTGCTGTCAGAGCTGTCAGAAGTTTTAGTCTCACCTCTCTGTAATGTGTGTGTGTGTGTGTGTGTGTGTGTGTGTGTGTGTGTGTGTGTGTGTGTGTGTGTGTGTTTGTGTGTGTGTGTGTGTGTGTGTGTGTTCTCCTTTTTTGTTGCCTCTTTAGGATTTTTCCAGGTGAAACACTGACCTTGTCAGAATCAGTAGACCTCATAGGGGCCAAAAACCTGGTCTAATGAGATCTGAGGTGATGGTTAAGGTGAGGGATATAGATGTGGGTTTTGGTTAAGCTGTCCTCAATGAATGGAAATCAATGCAAAATCCAAATAAGGATAGCTGTGCAAACCAGTGTGTGCATTTCCACAAGATTCAGCATGTCATTAGGTGGTAATAAGCAAGGAATAGGAAATAGAGAGAGTACGAGATAGAAAGAGTTATGGTGGAGGAGAGAGAGAGAGAGAGAGAGAGAGAGAGAGAGAGAGAGAGAGACAGAGAGAGAGAGAGAGACAGAGAGAGAGACAGCGAGACCCTCTGCTTTTAAGCATTTTAGCTGCAGAGGTCTGATGGAAAACTGAGGCAAGATTTGAATTTACATTTTGAAGCCCTTCAGCAGTGATTATATGAAGTGTACTTGCTAGCAAGGCAAAATTTCACCTTTGCCTATGTTGCATGATCATTAATTACATGAATCAGTGATGTCCAAGTATCTAATGCTACTTCAGAATCCCCAAAATACCTTTCAACCTGAATGTAGCTGTTAATGTTTTAAAAATAGTTTAAATTCTGTAGCTTATGATTTGGGCTTGTATCTGCACTGTACAAAAATATACCAGAGAATAGAGAATAAAATGGATCAAAAAAAACTATTTTCATGGTTGGTATTTGTGTATTGCTTGTGTCACTAGGGGTTTCTAAAGTCAAACAATAACAAAATACCTAGATAGATGAGACGGGCAGATTTCTCTGGGTTTGAACTTTGTTGGAAACATTTTGGATAGTATGTATAACATAGCTCTTTTAACAAATTATATCAGATCCCGAGAACAGATCTTTCAGAATCTCATGATCCAAAATATACATTTTATAATATGCTCCTCAAATTCAGGCAACTCAGCCACTTTATAAACCCCCCACAGACGACATACAGTATGTGCTGTATGTGCACTTTATGCTTATGGAAAAAGATGAATTTGTCTTTGGGGTACACCATTACAAAACAATGTCTACTGGGTGTGTGTGTGTGTACCTGCAGGATGCAGCTGGTGATGTCAGAGGCTATCTTGGCGTGCGGCGTGTCCTCTGTGTTTTCACCTTGTGGCGTGAGGTTATGTTCCAGACACGACTCCCAGAGCCCCACCAGAGCCACGCTGTGTCGCTCGATGGAGCTCGTCTCCCTTATGGCCGTGGTGATGCGTGTTATGCAAATCTCTACCACCGCCTGATCGTTGTCATTGGTCAGATAGTCCTGTCAGCCGGACAGATAATAGGATGCAAATGTAAGGAGACAATGATAAATGAAGGGTACCAAGATGAATTATGGATGAGATTATAAATAATGAATGAAACAGACATTTGCTGTGTAATGTTTTGCTGGGTAAACATCGTCTATGTGTGTGTTGATTCTTCTCGTCTGCTCACCGGTGAGCAGGATATGGTCTTGATCTGGTCCAGAGCTTGTGACAGACAGTCTTCAATCTCTGCGTCTTCCAGAGAGAAGAGATCCCCCGCTCGGGAAAGATCCCTCTGGCCGAGCACCCGACTGAACAGCTGGTGCATCCTGGTCCTGGTTTAGGACAGACCCGTTTGGGACTGCTGCTGCTTTATCGAAAATCAGTAAATCCCTGACATCATCACGATAGAAATGGTGCCAATATGCTGGATGTGAGCGGAAAACAGCTTAAAAACTGTAAATAAGGAATCATCCATTTTATTTAATTTTGTTGAAATCCTCTTCAGAACAATCCAGAATCAGGTATGAGAGCGGGACCAGTTTGTCCCAGAGTATTTCTGGGTCTGCCGTGGTCCTGTTACCATGGAGACAAGGCATGTTCTGGAGGAGGTAGTCTTTCAAAGGAGTCCTGAAGGAGAGAGGTGAAAACACATGGAGTGCAAGAATTACTAAACTAAACATGAATTAATTGATTTATAAAACTAAACAGAAGTAAATGATGGGATATTCATTTTGTATATTTGGAAGAATTTAATGGTAACTGGATGAAAAGATTCAGCCTGAGGAGTTGAGAGTGAAAAAGTATTTTGAGCCAGTGAAAGATGCCATTCAAAAAGTTGAGTTAAGAATTTCCTTATTTATTTTAGGTCTCAAGAAACAGACTTAAACAACTTGAAAAAACAAGGAACAGATCAAAAGAAGTGGATCCAAGTCAATCCTAAAAGAATAGATGGACAATTAAATATATATATATATATATATGTATATATACGTCCTTTTCAAGAATTAGATTAGAAGAATGATACCACTCTCATGTGTGTCTGTGACATATGAAGCTATGGTTTTCAATCATTTCTAAAAGCAGTTATTAATAATAGAAATAAATCTAATGGTTCAATGAGTAAATACAGTCTTCTACTATTATGTGTTATAAATGGAGTTAGAGGGGTTGGGTTTCATGTGTATGATGTTAACCATTTACCTGTCAGTACTGCTTCTCCTGTCAGCCTCAATTAAACATTAAAACATTAACACTACCAGCTGTGAAGTTCACACACACACACACACAACCACACACACACACACACACACACACACAAACACACACGCGCACACACAGAGAGGCACACCTGTCCTCCCACACACAAAACAAACATTAACAAATACACACGATTGTTTCCTGTGATGCAACGTAAGTATTCTGCAAGCGGGAAACACACACACACACTCATCTCTTCAAAGCAACCACCCAGGTGGCCTGTGATCAGCACGACTTTGCTCAGAGCTGAACTCTGCCTGCGTTCAGAGGATGAGCAGCTAAGCGTATGTATCTGTGCCACTGCCTGCTTCCTGTGCCTGCTCTCCTCCGCAATCACACAACATCTCGTACTCACAACACTTCTCTGGAGGAGGTCCAAGCCAGACCAAAGGAAAGCACAAAGCAAAGCACTGGGGAGACCCTTATCTCTCCTGCCAAGCCGGTGACGGCCATTGATACCCGCCCATTGCCGGGATACCACATCAGGAATTCTTACTGGTCCAAGCCAGGCCGTTGGGACGATATCAACAAAGCAACCATAAACAAAGAGCTAAGAGATTTATCTTTCACACACAGACAGAGTCACACACAAAGCTGTTCTGCTTGTTGTGTCGAGCAACATCTGAGCTATTTCTGTCTATGACTGGAGCTAAAATATAGTATGTCTTTTTGTAGCGGTATCGAGATTAATTTCAATACTGTGTTTTGTAAGGTCAAAGTGACCTTGACCTTTAAACACTAAAACCTGAGTTGTAAAACATAATGCCTGCAGCCATGGTTATCACCGCTGCAGAGGCATTAAAAAAGATATGCATGCAGACAAAGGAGAGAAAAGAGAGTGGGACTCAAACTCAGAGTGAAAGAGAAGAGACGAGCAGATAGAGACAGAGACGCAGAGAGAGAGAGAGAGAGAGAGAGAGAGAGAGAGAGAGACAGAGAGAGAGACAGAGAGAGAGAGAGAGAGAGAGACAGAGAGAGAGAGAGACAGAGACAGAGAGAGAGAGAAAGCCAGAAATGGATAATGTTTCAGTGTCCTGAATTTCCTCAGTAACCTGCACACATGTAAAAGACTGAGTTTCCATTATTCCACCTGAAAGCTTACACACACTCACACTCACACACGTACACACACACACACACACAAACACACTCGCACACCGGCGCTCAGTCACTCAGACGGGCTGTGTCGTAGTGAGAGCTGGAAAGTATACAGTAAGTAAATACAACAGTTCACTTGTGGAGATATAGAGGATGGTGTGTAAATATATTAAACTGTATCTCTGTGCAGGACAGTGTATATGTGCGTGTGTATGTGTGTGTGATGTCTGTGTAAAAGCAGAGGGAAAAAAATGGTCCTGAGGAATTTCAGCTCTTCAACAATCAGCTAGTTACTATTAATCACCCAGCTACGGCTCAGCAAGCTCAGGAATGTGGCCTTTAAACACACACACACGAAACACAGAGTGAATAACTTCCAGCTCGTTTTACCTGTATCTGCACATAAAAGCAAATACCTCAAAATTAACTGAGGAGCTTAGCTGAATTGTGTTTTAAAAAAACTTTTTTTCTGTGTCGTCCGTCAGTGCTAACGAAAATGAACGCTTCCAGTGGAATTTCACTTGCCTGTAGTCTGCACCCACATGTTGCAGGAGAGCTGTGACTATAGGCCACTGAGTGAGGGGGCATACTGGGGGGGCCACTGGGAGGCTTAAGGGCGACGTGAGGACAATGTGACCCAAGGGCCTCTCTCTCTCTCTCTCTCTCTCTCTCTCGCTCGCTCACTCACTCTCTCTCAGAGCTCTGACTGAAGACAGAAGAGCAAGAGAGAGTCAGAGAGAGTGAGAGAGAGAGAGAGAGAGAGAGAGAGAGAGAGAGAGAGAGAGAGAGAGAGAGAGAGAGAGAGAGAGAGAGAGAGAGAGAGATAAAACACTGGCTCTTTTGTGTGACCTATAAGACAGAGACAGACCAACCCTCCGTCTCTCTCTCTCTCTCTCTCTCTCTCTCTCTCTCTCTCTCTCTCTCTCTCTGCTCAGTCGGCCCTATCCTGCTGTGTAATGTGCACCTGCTTGGCCTGCAAGACATCACACAAACACACACACACACACACACACACACACACACACACACACAAAATAAAGGAGCTGGGTGAAAGGGAGAGACAGAAGCAGTCGACATAAGACAAAAAGCGTCTCTCCACTGTTTCTCTACACCACTGCTTCATATCCGACAGTTGGAGAACACATGGTAGTATAAAGAATTGGGAAGGAATATTTCTCTCATCTTTGACTCAGTCTATTTATTTCATTGTTCATTTATTTTTAATTTATGCAAATATACAGAGGGGTTTTGAGATTGATGGGTGAGGAGGTGGTGGGAGGGGATTGGAAGCCTGTTTGAAAAAATAAAGTTTCTCATGTCTCACATTAGGACAAAGATGAATTCGCCCAACCGACCATCGTCCTGCAGACTGAAAACTGGGTTTGGTGCTTGTTTTGATGTTTTGTCAGAAAGAAATGTTAACTTTGCTCTTGAATAGCGAATCAGAGTAGGCTCTGATCACCTTCGATAATGTGCAATCAAGAAAATTGGGCTTAAACTGCACTAGTGAAGCAGCACTGATGTTGGGCTGAAGTGGGTCAGGATCTGTCAGTTAGACATTGTCAAAGCGTAGCCTGCTCTTCCTAGACTTTTCCAGGATTACCAACCATTGCTTCATTGAGACTTATTGCTCATTGATGGACAAGCTGGGAGGGTGTCCTGAAAAATGACCAGGACAAATCAGAGGTCACCAAAGTGTGTATACTCCCTCCTCTAGTGAATACCTCCTAATAGGTTCCAGAGCAATCCATCCTTAATCACCATGCTAAGTTATAATTCCACCCCTGTTTGTTTATTTGTAAGCAAGAATGCACAAAAAACTTCTGGAGAGATTTGCTTAACTTGGTGGAAGGATGCTGGATGCCTTAAAATACTGCCCAGTACCATGAGTATTTATATAATTTGTCTATAGCAAAGACTTTCATTATTATTCTTCTTTTATTCCAAAAAGCTTCAATGCTTTTCAATTAACTTTGAACTTTTGTGCTGAGCGGTCCTATATGAATGGTATGATTAAAAGCTGGTTGATAGTTATTCCCTATAACTGGGCCAATCGGTTATGTAACTGATGCCATGAATTTCATGAATAAGTCACAGAGAACAGACTCCCTGAGGACTCCTCTGGAAATAGTGCCACGCTGTCACAAAGAACTCAGCGAAGACTTCTTGAAAGAAAAGATCCCGGAGGTTTAGCTTAAGAACATACTGTGGAAGTCTATTGTATCATACATTGGTATTTTTCTTTTGAGTGTGTGTGTGTGTGTGTGTATGTGTGTGTGTGTGTGTGTGTGTGTGTGCGGTGACTGTAGAGAAGGCAAACGTCTCCAATATTTATGTCCTGCAGTTATGCAGCTGTGGAGCAACGTCTTGGGAATTACAGTAGGACAGGAGCAGAAGAAGAAGACAGCTACTGTAAAACACTCTGAAGCCACGAGAGAAAAACAACGTGAGAATGTGAAATACTGAGAGAGGGACAGAGTGGTCACTCTGGACACGATGGGAGGAAGCACAAGCAGACCACAGGAACACCTAATGTGACACTCCTGGATGGAAAGAACAGATATGTTATGAACAGAGGAGACATGACAGACTGCCATTTTCTTTGGTTTATGCGTCACAACAAAATGTTTTTATTTGACAGCACAATATAAAAAACTCACTCTGTTCAAAGTCAGCTTTAAGCAAGTTAGGTCGCATAAAAAATCTTGTGGGAGCAATTGTGCTGGAATCCAAGGTGAAACTAATTTCAGTCCCAGACAGGGATAAAAAGATGTCGACAAAAAGAAGCTCCCTTTCCCCCTGTGTTTGTGTGTGCGTGTATCTGTGTCTATGTGTGTGTGTGTGTGTGTGTGTGTGTG
This sequence comes from Pseudopleuronectes americanus, assembly GCA_038501795.1. Lineage (NCBI taxonomy): Eukaryota > Metazoa > Chordata > Actinopteri > Pleuronectiformes > Pleuronectidae > Pseudopleuronectes > Pseudopleuronectes americanus. The sequence continues at coordinate 13,727,109 of CM076719.1, read as the reverse complement.
TGTGTGCAGCAGGCAAAACTGTGAAAAATGCCACTGAATCCATCCTAAACTGTGTAGTGGGTTTTTTTCTCTATGCTCTCCAGGCCGGCTCCGCTGCTCTGGACTCATGACTGCTGAGAGTATTTTCCACAGTATAGAGAGGAGGATGAGGAGGAGGAGAAGAAGAAGCAGTGCTAGTTATTGCATTTACCGCCACACTCAACCGACTAACCCTCGTGCACGATTTCCAAACCATCCATTATTCATTACTCCCTGCTGCCTTTCCGCAGTCATATTCAGAGTCTGGAGCCAAAGAGATGAGGATGAGAGAGGCACGTTCTGGTTGCAGTGTTACAGGTCTCAACCAGGAGTGCACGCTTCAAGAAATACGTTCAGCGCACAAAATATCAGGAGCTCGTTCCGGCTAGAAAACTGCTTTCAAATATCCTCAATGCAAGTTTCATGGGTTTCTAAGTTTAGACATCGTTTCAGGTCCTGCAGATGAGAAATTATACATTTTCTCTGTCCCGGGGAAGTGACTGAACTGAAGGGAGCTGGCAGTGAAGCACAGCTTTGGCTTGGGGGTGTTTTCAATATAAAATGTAAGTGGCCCTGAAGTGCAAAACACAAAACAACAACAAATTACAAAGCACAACTGCAATTCACTTCTTACACAAAAAGGTAGGTTCCCTGCTATCAACAGGGCTCATCGCGAATTGGATAAATGCATTTTCCAGATGATTTGTTGTTGAGTTTTCAATTTCTTTGTTGTGTTTTCCACTTTGCTTTGTATTTTCCTATTTCCCCATTATGTTTCTTTATTAACTGATCTTTATTCTTATTTGAGAACTTGTTTTGAAAAACACAAAGACCTCCTTCTCTCGGCAAGTGAATATCACCTAATTGCATCCAGCATACAATAAATTCACCTAAACCCAATTTAAATGAAGCCTAGATTTTAAGAAAAAAATCCAAAACCACATCAAATTAATGCAATTCAACACAAACTAGATGACACGATATAATAAAATTATATTTGATTGTGGTCTTCACAGACAGAGAGACGGGATGTGCTAAATGACACGTGTGATTCAGTGTGTGTCCATTCATCTGCCCTTTTCCTGACAGCTTCAGCTCCCACTCAGAACATGATGGATTTTGGCAAGAACAGAAAAGGAATGCTAACACCACACGAGTAAAAACAAACAAACATCATAATATTAATAAGCACTAATGCTATTTGAATGAATGCAGGTGCAAACAGAAAGAACAGATTGTCCCACCGATTATGTCCTTCCTCTGTGGGACATCAGACTGTCTGTCTCGGAAGTCTGTGACCTTGAGGGTAGTCCCCCACGTCACACAAGAACGCGCGCTCGCGGACACACACACACACACACACACACACACACACACACACACACACACACAAACACACACACACATACACACACACATACACACACTATGTTCACATATTCAGAGGTGGCGCAACAGACAGATATGTATTAAGAGATGAAGAAATGCAAAAAGCAAATGTGAGTAATGCAACTGAACTTGACTTTCAAGCTCCTTCATTCCAGTGTATTTACACCGAAACGCACACACACGCACACACCGCGAGAGACTACATGTCAATAAAGCAGGTGTAAAGAAGCAGTCATGGGACACCATAGTGTTTTCACAGGAAAAACTAAAACATATTCTATAGAGCCTATGTTCCATGTGTGTTTGTGTAATCTTGCAGCAGCAGGTGAGTGTAAACACACGGTCTAAATATGCAATATTTCACAACTGAACCCGAGAATACATCCAGTCACCTCTCATGTCCACCTGCGCGATCCCTTCTGTCTGTCCCTTCTGTAAAATAGATCTGCCTCACGGTTTTCCAGCTCAGCCGCTCAACTTTCCCGACATCACGGAATGTGGGAGGCATTCATGCTTTCCCCCCGGCAACGCGATTCTTTCTCCACCGACGGTCAGAGAGCCACGGAGCAACGAAGCCAGAAGCACAACTGATCCATCTCCACACACCTCCAGAGGACAGCGGGCAGCTTACCTGCTCCACGCCGGACGAGGACGCACAGGACACCGATTGTGGAGCTCCGCTCAGCACCTCCAGACCTCCAGACCCTCTGTCCATCCAGCGCTGCACATAGGAGCCCACATTACACCCCTGTACAGCCCCCCCCTCCCAAACACACACACACGCGCGCACACACACACAGCAAGCCTTACATTCATCCTTACCGCCCCACATTCGGAAGTGCGCCATCGTGCGGACGATCAGAGCGCACCTCGCAACAGGTGGATGGAGGGAGGTACAGGTGGGGGTGGGGAGGGGGTGCTGCCTTCAAGTACTGTCAGAGAATACAACAAGTACCAGGATGACATGTGACATGTGAAACATATGTCACAGGTTGAGTCATACATAGGCTGAATAAATCTATGATGTTTTTTAAGATGAAAGAAGAAAGACAGAAAGAAACAAAGAAAGAAATGGTGGAAAGTAACAAAGAACATTTACTTGTTTTTGGATACTTTTTGATTTAACTTCACTACATATATATCAGCTAGTATCTATACTTTTTACTCCACTATATACTTAAAATACCTTTTGTGACATCTTCACTTAGTTTTTTTTTATATCTCTAGGAATCAACAGATATATTTATACACAGTAATCAACAATGAGAGGGGAATTGGTTTGGGGCTGGTAACAATGGACAGATTTGGAAGTGACAACCATGACTCAGCCATAATGATGTAGTTGTCTATTTCATTCGGGAAAAAGTTACACTCTTCAAGTACCTCTAATACTTTACATATATTAAAAGCAAGTACTTAATTACTTTTACTTAAATAGAAAAGTTACTTTGGTACTTGTACTTTAACTTTCATAAAACATGAGAGTACTTCCTCCAGCACTATAATCTGATAACCCTTTTACAGGAGATCTTAAAGGCAGCATGTGCCCACTCAGAGGGGATGAAGAGCGAAGAGGAGATGAGGCCTGATGGCTTCATGGCTCTCTTCCAACCCAGAGTTAAACCTAATCCCTTCTCCCAGCTCAGAGGTAGCTCACTCTTTAATGTTCACAGCAACCAAACTGGGCTTCAGGAAAAGAAAAGATCAATAACAATGATTAATACAGTTATCAGTTATTGATCTGGCCAAACATTCACTGTATTTTCTATTCACTATTATTGTCAGTTGGCTCAGTAGTGATGACAGTAAAAATGTGTTATCTAAAAATAATCTAATCTAATGAAGGAAAAATGATGGAGCCTACCAAAAAGAAGTATGTTGTGTCAGCATTGGACCATTGGAATAATAATGTATTTATTGATAGGTCTTTGCATAGCTGTGATGTGATCAGTAGGTGGCGGTATTTCCCCAGACATCAACCTCAGTAAGTGAAGCTGGACAGTGTGTAGCTCCCTCCCCCACTCGATTGTATATACCGGCGTTAGTTGAAAATAAAACAAAATGCCCCATTTTTTTTTACCACAGACAGACCATCACAACACAATAATACAGACACATTTTTTTTTAAAGATATATAAAAATTGCTCCTGGTGCTGCCTCAATGGAATCAAATCCTATTTGAACAGTCTGAGTCATCACATCTCAGACTATGTGTGAATGAGTGACTGCAGGTGTAATAATTGTAATGAATTATTATTATAACAATGTAATCATGAGACATATGCTTAGAGCTGTGTGATATGACCCCAAATCCTTTCGGGAGAAAATGTACATATTAGTCGATATCGATCATTTAACGATGAATCGCACATCATTTTTTTTATAAGTTTATGAAAAGATTTTTGGTTCCAAGTGAAGGTTTTGGTGTCAAACCCTTTATATATAAATTGTTATCTGAGATCTGAGATCAATGATAACATAGACTGCCACACAACCTCCTCCAGCCACTGAACATTTGCACATCCACTGAACATTTGCACATTTGAACATTTGCACATTTGAACTTTTTTACATTTGTACATTTGCACTAAACTTATTCCTACTGTATTGTCCCACCTATAGCGTATTCATATTTTTATATATTTATCTTGCTCTTAGTGTATTTATCATTCTTATATCATACCTTACCTCTTAGTACTGTTCATATTCCATTTATATTTCCATTTATATTCCGTGTATATTTCTAACTGTACTTATTTACATATTCCATCTCTGCACTTTAACTGCCACTTTTTTGCACTTCTGGTTAGATGCTAAACCGCATTTCGTTGTATATGTACTTGTACTGTGCAATGACAATAAAGTTGAATCTAATCTAATATAATCTAATATAATATCTACCTTCTCACTGATATTGAATTGATACATTCATCTCATATTTAATACTCTTCTCACTACATCTGTATATAATCATATTTACCATATCTGTAGATAAATGACCTAACTGCTCTTTTTTTATGTGTGGTTTCATGTTTATTCACAATATATGACACACTGTTACCTGTAAATCTGCATTTACTCGTACATGTACTATGTGCAATGACAACAGAGTTGAAACTAAAATCTAGAAACATCGCTATGTTATACAGATATTGATGAAAACTATATTACTATAAATATTACTGATATTGTTTTATTGGCCAACTATACACGTGTCATAAAATTCGTTTGCTGTGATTTTATTTTGAAGAACCTGACAGGATGTGGTGCGGTGGTTCCGTCTGTGTTGACCTCAGTGGAGCAGCAGTGATGGAGGACAGCATCAGCAGCTAGCATGTCTCCTTCTCTGCAGACTCATGTTGTGTAGTTGGTGTGTGAGGATGTGTAGGAGGGTCACGTACACAAAGGCACACACCCACACACACAGTCTGCAGTCCGCTACCAGCCCATGTAACCAGGTGAGCGCTTCAAACAAGCTCAGTTTAGCTAGCTTTGTTTTAGCATCTCCTCCTCAGGTCTCTGGTAACTCAGCCAAACAATGACAGTGTCTACAGCTAATGTAAATGAGGCTAATGTCCAAGTGAAGCTTATTTTAGAATAAACAGACAGTGGGAATTAGATCAAAGTAGATCATGTGTATGGATATTTCGAGATCTAAGCGTTAATGTTCACTTTTAGACAGATTGTTGTTGTTCCTGTTCTCATGTGTGATTCATTGATCTCTTGCAGACGGGTCAGATGAGAGTGGAGGTATGTAGCTTTAGTCCTGCTCTCATCAGCAGCTCAGTCCTGTGTTAACACAACAAACACAAACACGCATACACATCTACTCACACGAGCAGCAGCAGGACAGACCCAGACTCCATGGCGGCCCCTCCTCGCTTCCCCGGCGGGAAGAGTGTGGACGTTTCCCCGGCTAACTGGAGCGGCCCGGCAGCCCTGAGCAGGCCGATGTGTGTCAACGGGACCCCGTGGATCCTCTACCTGCTGGAGGAGTGTGTGGACAATGTGTGGGAGTACTGCAGCGTGGTGATAGGACTCATATCCATGTTCTGCTTCCTGCTGTCCACTCTACCGTAAGTGATGATGGACATGTTTGCCATCACAATGACATGTTAGACCTCCAGGTAAAACTAATGTTCAACTCCTGTCTCTGTGTTTGTGGGGGGTCTGTCTGTACGTCTGTCTGCCTGTGTGTCTGCCTCTCTGTATGTCTGTCTGTGTCTTCCCCTCTGTCCGTGTGTCTGGCTCTCTGTCTGTGTTTTGGTCTGTCCTGTCTGTGTTTCTGTCTCTCCTGTCTGCGTCTGCCTGTGTCTACCTCTCTGTCTGTGTCTATCTCTCTGACTGTGTTCTGTCTAATTGTCCTGTTTTTGCCTGCTGTCTGTCTGTCTCTCTGTCTGTCTGTCTGTCTGCCTCTCTGTCGGTCTGTCCTGTCTGTGTGTTTTTCTCTGTCTGCCTCTCTCTCACCCTGTCTGTCTCTGTCTGTCTGTCTGTTTGTCTGCCTGTGTCTACCTCTCTGTCTGTGTCTATCTCTCTGTCTGTCCTGTCTGTGTGTTTTTCTCTGTCTGCCTCTCTCTCACTCGGTCTGTCCTTCTGTGTGTCTAGGCAGGTCTACGAGGCCTATCGTAATGGTAAAGTGGAGGAGGCCATGTCTTTTGGCTTCCTCTTCTTCCTCTTCAGTGGAGACGTGACCAGTTTTGCCGGCTGTTACCTCACCAGCCAGCTGCCAATTCAGGTAAACACACACATCACAATCCAGCCTGCCTCCCTCTCTGCTGTTTAGGCCTTTACATTGTGTATGTGTTTGTGCTTTGGGAGGAAGATATAGCAGCTTATGCAACTTTCACAGCCTGAGCGGATTTCTATATGGCACCTTGAATAATTTACTCATCCACCACACAATTGTGATCCACATGTTTATTATCATCTCATTTTCTCTCTCCATCTCTGTTCCTCTCTCAGACAGTTACAGTGGTGTTCTACATCTTCACAGACGTGATCCTCATCTCCCAGTTCCTGTACTATAAGATTAAGAACAGCTCCAGCAGAAGTAAGCCCTAGTATTATCTCTTGTGTAGATTAAAGGAGGTGGCGAGTGATGCCCGTGCTGTGTGAGCCAACCATATTGTGACCGTCCAGATCAGTTAAAGCATAACCACAGGCAAGGATGTACTTCCTGTTGATGACACAGTAACTATATCTTGAACTGCATAACATAATAAAGTGAAAACATCGGCGTGTCAGCTGTAAGACACTGTAAACTTTACAAGGTAAGTCGTGATAAAACATGACTTAGCTTGTCAGCTGCTGCACATAAATAAAACCATATGATCTAAATACAGGTTATACCCACAAGACATTAATAATGTGATTATAGCTTTACTGGGACTTTTCGTGAGCAGCAAGAATGAAAACAATTCAGCAACTTGATAATCAATTTCAGCAGCACACACGTATACAGGATATATTAGCTGTGTGATTGCAGCCTTTGTTATTGGCTACTTTAATGTCACTGATACAGAATGGAAGGCATCGGCACTGGGTGTGTGACTGGCAGCTTAAACTCAGGTAACTCAAACAGTGACATTTTCTGCTGTGTGTCTTCACTGTCAGATTTTCATTTAGTGTGTGTTTGTCGTCTAGAGAGCCCTGGGCTGAAGTGGCTGTGCTCCATGTGGTGTGTTGCTGCTACATTAGTCCTCCTGGCTTTACCCAAGCTCATCATTGACAATAGTGCCAATTTAGACCCCCAGGTAGGTCGATGGTGTGTAATTTATGTTGTATACTTGTGTTAAGGGGTTACATCTACTTGTTCATGGAACAGATTTCCTCCTTATTATTGTTACGATTTTGCTGTTTCTTGTCAAGCTGCAACATTTTGACCCTTTCAACCCTCTTCTGCTTCCTCTGTCTCCTCATCATCCTCAGAGTCCAGCTGCCTCTAAATCGGTAGAAATCACTGGCTACATATGTGGGTACCTGGCGTCGGTGTTCTACCTCTGCTCCCGCTTACCCCAGCTCTATAAAAACGTAAGTTACATCTTGTTTGTTTGACTCAAGATGTGGTGTCTGTTTTCATGGTTTGCGTGTGAGCTGTGCCGTCTTGATTGGAGACAGCTTCCCCGGGATCCCATCCCTGGGGTTCCATTGAAAACTGAACTTATTACATGTCAGTAAGTCAAAAAAATTGGGACTTAGAGTGTTGTAAGTGGGAGGTGAGATTTGTGTGTTTGTATAACATTGTTGGTGTGTCAAAATTAGAACCAGGCAGTGAAGACAATGGAGCTGTTGTACCGCAGAAACATCCTGGCTCAGAAGCAGATAATAATCGCCACAGGGGGTTGTCTCAGTAGACTGATATAGTCCAGGAGAAACTTCTCTCTCACACACACACACTCGCACGCACACACACACTCGCACGCACACACAAAATTGTAAAATATTAACTCTGATGTACCCTGGGGAAATTATTGCCAGTTCAGACATGTTCGTTGAGCAGAAATCCCAAAACATCTTCACCGTATCATTTCTTGTGACAGGTTACCCATCTAGGTAGTAAATATGTAAAATATTAACCATGTTGCCAAGCAACATCTCGGCATTTCACAGGGAAGAATGAGCATTAATCCAATATTGTGAAACCAAAGAAACATTTGAACTCAGTCACAGCAGCAGAGAATAAAACTCTATTATTTAGCCATAGTTCAAATGTTTCTTTGGTTTCACAATATTGGATTAATGCTCATTCTTCTGGACGGAGGCATAGTATAATGTGAAAGACTAGTTTTTCAGGTGCAGTGACAGGACATGCCTCAGCATGAGCAGCACTCTACTTAATGACACTCTAGTCAGTTACTGCCTTAAACAAATACATGTAATATTTTCTTATTCATGTCCAGTGCTATGTCATAGACCCCAGGTTCTTAAATGTTTTCTCAGTCAAGGACCTGGCTAAATGGAAACATTTTGGGAACCTCCTCATGTTTTTCCCTGGAATAATTGAACATAGAATTTATTTAAACTACTGCCTCCTTATTTTGAAGACAGCCGAATAAACGTGTCAGAAGGATATTTGACAAGTATTTAAATGTTTTCACGATGTCAATACAGAAAACCAATATATCATGATCATTTCAATGAATGAATCTGGAAGCTTTTCATGGAACCCTGGGGGTCAGCATACACCCATGGACAATAAAGTATTTGTGAGCAGAGGGATTTGATTTAATTTGTTTATAGCAATGAAAATGAAATCACTCTAGTCTTATTCTTTAATTCTGTTATGCTGATCATATCTTTCAGGAGTGCGAGTACACAGCAAACAAACAAGAAAGGCTTTTGCTTTTACACTGATTGTGGTGTTTCACTTGTGTCCACTTGAAGACAAGTCTTCAGTTGCTGCTGCGGGTTTGTTATTTTAATACTGTCCACTTTATCTATTCTAGTTCCGGCGACAGTCCACGGAGGGGACCTCTTACCTGTTGTTCGCCCTGGCCATGATGGGCAATGGGACGTATGGGTTGAGCGTCATCGTGGTGCTACCTGCACTGAAGGGCTCCAAACAGACGTTCATCATTAAACATCTGGCCTGGCTCATTGGAAGTCTGGGAGTCCTCCTACTGGACTTCTTTGTATCCTTTAAATCACAAGTTCACAATCATCACCTGGTTGAACACGCCAATCACATGCATAATACATGTGTAATACACAAAGTACATTGCTTTAATAGATGACTGAAGAAAATGTGTGCTGTGAGTGTTTTGGATTGATCCTTAACCTTATTAGGTAACTGCCCAGTTCATCATGTACAGAAAAAACCACCCTGCTAAAAGCAAAACGCTGCTCAGCGTTCCAGAGGTGGAGCCTCTTCTGTGTGAGGAGGAGGAGCTGTCCGTGTTATAGGAAACAGCACGGACACCAACTTAGTCAAAAAGAGACTGGTTAGTCTGTGTTTGGATCATTCTTTTGAGGTCTGTCTGATCATTGATTTAGTCATGATAAACCTGAGAAAACTGTGTTGCAGAAGCATTTAGAAAATGAGGAACCAGTGGAGCCAGCTGGTGATTCCACTGCGTCTTTTCTGTTGAATTTTCTGCTGTTTATACGACACACACGATGATCATCTTTTCTGTGATTCATTGTAGTAATAAGTTATTATTAATAAGTAATTATCTGGTCACAGTTTATTTTTCTCATCACTGGAGGTCAGGTTTAACAAAGTTCCACTTATTAACATTTAAGTTAACAATGTCTGGCATCCCTTGAATCTTTATCTGATTATGTACACATTATTATTATTATTATTATTATTATTATTATTATTATTATTATTATTATTATTATTATACCTTTGGCACTTCTTGACCTTGTTTCGTTTGAATAACTGTATATTTATTTGCCACTAGGGAGCAAACAACCCCACAGGAGGAAGGTTGGAGTCAGATGTCTTTACACAGATGCAAGCTTTATGGAAGAACAAAGTGCCTGTTCACATTCTGACAAGGTATATACAACTGTAGCAGATTGTACAAGGTTTTTTTTCTCAAATCGTTGACAAATCATTTGTGTGCTCCCGGTTTTCTTTTCTGCATGGTTAGCTTTGGCTCACGGGAAATTGTCTTCATCAAAATATTAGCTCACTAGACTTATGTTTTCAGTGCATTAGAATTAGACAGGATATAGATGTGTACAGGTTTCAAAGGGATCATCTCTGCTTTCCTTAAGAAAGACTTGGTGCCTTTTAATAAGCTGATTATAGTCTTATAATATAAATGCACTGTATATCTATTTGTGTGCGTGTGTAGCCAGTAGCATTAACAGTATTAAGTTTCCTCTTAATGGCGTTTTCTAAGACATTACTATTCAACAATGATAGATCTAGAAATAGGAACATTATTATGATTTTATGGAAATACTTTTAAAAGTGACAAGCCTCAAAATGTTTGCACTCAGTCATGAGGTTTAAACAGAAACGGCTCATGTCAAGTCTGACTTTCTTTATTTTTTTTAACACCCCTCCAATGTTAACTTAATTGAAAGAGTAATACTTGACAAATAGATGATGACAATAAAGGCGAGAAAAAACAAACAATAACAAATAGATGTTCCATTGATGAGCAGTTCAAGTAGAGATAATATGGATTTAGATAATTAACTAAACTAATGTCTGTTCAATGTTGTGCATAATCTTGTGACACAGTGTGTGAGAAGCGGTGTCACAGTTTGAACAACTATTAAACTAACGTACTGTATCTGAGATCTGCAGATTCCTCTACCTCATTATTCTATGGACATGTTTATTACTCCCATTGTTTCATTGTGCGCTGGCCTGAATTCTGGCCACTATGCTTAGGACATTTATTTGGCGTTAAATTTGAAAATTCTAATTTATTCAACAACATCAGCAGTGCTGTTTTAGTTATGAAATAAACTTTCCTTAGTGTCACCAAATAAACCTGAGCAACATGATTGACCTTTTTTCTAGTCTCAGACAGAGATGCAATAATGTGAATTGATGTAAATTCTATAGGATTTTTTAAGACTTTGTTTACTAATTAATTTGTTTCTGTAGTAAATCTAGTTTTTGCTAACTATTTTTGTATTGCACAATTTATACTTCAATAGCTTCTGAATGAGTCTGATGTACTCTTTCAATCCAGAACAAATAATTTGCTATTTATTGAATATACTGCCACTATAAACTATGCTGTATTTATAATACTGTAGTTTTTTACTTTAATGGTGATGTATTTATTTTCTTATAACACGTTCTTACAGATGTGCAAATCAACAAATACATTGTATTGCATTCTGAGCTCTGTGACAATGTCTTCTAAATCTGAACAACACAAGCATTTACTGTATGTAGCCTATATGGAACAAAAGTTGAATATGATATCTGACTGTGGATTTTGTGTGAAGATGAAGAGAACACTGACACACAAAAAAGCAAGTATCATCTGCTCATTTGAAGACATATTCAAGTTGTATTCAGTGATGACGGATTGTTCTTTTACACTTTCCACAAACATTAACCTACACTGAACATGTACGTTTATATAGTAAATACATCCAAAAGTTTTACTCAAATGGTTAAAAAATGTATCCTAAAGGGAAAAGTCATGACTTCAGTTTGAATTGTTTGTATGCTTTAGGCATACAGGTTATTTATTTAAAAGGGACCAATCACATTGTGTGAAAATGTGCCATATTTAGCCACCCAGGCTACTTTTTATCTGCAGTCCCCTGCAGATTGATAATAAAACAATACACATAAACAATTCTATAAAAACTAAAAAGTACAAGACACAAGGCCAAATAGAGTCACGGTTTGTAGTGATCAGAGGATGGGGCCACAGTATCAAGGTCCCGTCAATACACAATAATAAGTAAAAGTCTCCTCACATCTTGTATTACATGTGAAATACTCCTGTAGGTATTTAGTGGTTTTGATTACCCACAGCTCTTTGTGTAAAAGTTTTGTTTATAAGGATACAATCTATTTTATGTAGAATTTGGATGCAAACCTTTCTGAAAGTTTTGATTATTTTAGTTAAAATATTACATCCATACTTGGCAGAACCCCTTCCTTAATGTATATATGCATAACCTTGTCAACTATTTTATGTCACTGAAATGTATTGATTCAATAAACAAAACGTTAAGAAAATGTGTACATCCATGTCCTGGTTTTTGCTATTTTACAGATTTGTACCTTGCTACTTAGTTTTCTCCTTTGTGTTGTATTTATTTAATTTGAATCCATTGCTCCAAGTTTTATTAAAGGTTCAGTGTTTAGAATTTAGTGATATCTGGTGGAGATGTTGCATGTTGCAGCTGAATACCCTTCACCTCACCCTACCTGTGGTAGCCTTTATTTTTTCATAAAACTCAAAATATTTTTTTTTGTTCAGTCTGGGCTAGTGTAAAAAAAACAACATGGCTGCCTCCGTAGAAAGGATCCACTCCTGGAAAAAATATAAAGTATTTAAATATATAGGGCCCATTCTTGGATTAATAAAACAACAATTACTATAATTTAGATGATTGCAAACGAGTGAAAGCATCACTGGGATTATTTTATTTTTGCCAATAGATTCCTTACGCCTAAATCTTACAATGAAGCTTTAAGATGAACGAGGGCTTGTTCATGTGTTGTTCTCTGTTACAACATCGTGCAATTTATGTTGTGCATTCCTGTTTGGAAAACAAAAACAAGCCCCCACCCTCACTTCCCAGGCCACTTTTTTGACGGAGCTCTGTGGCGACCAATCGCTGGGAGGTTTAGCAGCGATGGTGGGAGCCGGGGGCGGGACTTCCTGTGGGGCTACAGTGGGATGGCAGCAGGCAGCTGCGGGGCTGACACGTATATGAAGTTAAAGGTGCTCTGGAGGCCGCGTCGAGGACTTGAAGTGTCTTTATTATTTTTCTCCATTGTCTTGTTTGAACAACGTTGGGCGAAGTGAGGGTGGTGGCAGCGGGGACAGAGGAGCCGTCGGCCCCGGGGTGAGCCGCGTTAGAGCCGCCGAAGTTTGACGTGAAGTCTGGAGAAAATCTGAGCGGCTACTTTGAAGTTCCAGGAGAGGGTCGACAAGCGGAGGAAAGTATGTCCACCGGGGGGAATACCACCGTGTAACCCGTGTTTGTTTCTGCCCGGGAATGCTGTGGAAGTGAGGGGAGGGGTGGGTGGGCTCGCTCCAGTCTTCACCGGGAGGTAAAGAGAAGAAAAAAAAAGAAGAAAAAGTTGAGTCGGGAAGTTTCCAGCAGCGGAGACGGAGCTTCCTCTCGCAGACAGCGGGGAGCGGGTCCAACATGGGGAACGGGGTGTGCTCCCGGCGGCAGCGCAGGATCTTCCAGTGCCTGCTGCTGCTCACGGTGGTCTGCGGGATGATGTACGGGGGCATGATGTCCTATGAGGTGCACAAGCAGCTGAGGAGGACCGAGGCGACGGCGCTGAAGTACCAGCAGCATCAGGAGTCCCTGTCGGCTCAGCTCCAAGGTAAACACGGCGAGGTGTGAGGTGATTGACCGGTGCTCGGTCTGCGCGCAGGTGAAGAGGTGAGCGTGGGAACTCGTGAGTGCGGCGCCGGACTCCCATCACGGAACTGCGGTTTGAATGTTTGCGTAGACGCTTTCAAAGGGCAATGATATACCAAGTGCCAATCTTTGGCCTTTGACTTCTGACCTCAGGTGGCTTTCTTATCCTGTGATAAACCAGCAGGTTAAGGTGTAATCAGATTAGTCCATGGTGTTGTATTTAGCTGGACTGGACATGTCTGCCTTCTGTATAGGGCTACTGTAAAGAGAATAACATTTAATGGAATAAGTGGTGCTTACTGCAGGCTGAACAGGCTGACACACACACATCCTTGTTAGGACTTTGCTTAAACGTCAATTTATTGTAAACAAACAAACTAATTAAAACCTTAACTTAACCTTAACCTTAACCTAACCCACAATTCACATCTTAACCTGGACTTCAGAAATGACAGTTTGCCTCTTTAGAACCAGACTTTGGTCCCCATGAGGAACACTGGCCCTGATAAGGTCAATGTTGATGCTGGAAAAGGTCCTAAAGAGGTCATAAAAGAAGAGTAAGCACACACACACCTGGTTGTAGTGGCTGTGTCCCCCAGGCTCACCTTAACAGTATACTCATTATTATACTTTGAAGTCATGAGGTCAGCCACCACATCTGCTTCTTTCAGCCACAGCTGGAACAGCAGGAGGGAAAAGGAGCACACTCACCTCAGTTGTAAGAAGAGGCTGACGAAGCATAATTTTATATATAGTTTAAACTTTTTAAAGACTTAAAATGGGTTAGAAAGCTGGGTCCTGCAATGCCCTGGCAATGTTAGAGGCCACACGGTGTCCAGACGCCACTGAAGACAGTATTGTTGTGATTTTGCGATATCATCATCTACCTGTAAACAGCAAAGACCCTTTTACTTTTCTGTGATTGTGTTATTACAGAGGACTGTAAAGCACTTGTTTCCAATCAGGGATGAATTTAACTTTTTATATATATACAGTCTATTGTATATATGGTACTTGTGCTGCAGAGTTTGATTGGATTGTAGCATGGGCTTCTCTGAAAAACAATCACCGGTATATGACAATACCAGGTATAAGTGTTTTCGGATAAACATTGTCTTTATCACAGAGAACTATATGAAAACGTGGGTATATTCAAATTAGCAGTCCAACTTTCTTTAAATACATATCCTCATAAATAAGTATATAGACGAAAGTATGTAAATCAAAAATAAGAGAACAAAATCCAACATTGGAAGCCATGCAAGTACACAAGCCCCTCATTTCACAGTCCACACACACAAGCGGCTTTGATTCAGACATGCACATACACTCATGTAAGTTCGTCTATCACATTTTTTTTTCTACCAGTGTAGTCAAAATTCAAACACCTTTATTTTTAATAATAATTAAAAAAAAAGATTAAAAAAGTAATTCAAAGATAAATAGCAGGTTAAATACATGTTGGGCAGCACAGTAGGTTCCAGGCCTTTTATTTTTTATTCTAGCGGCGTATCTAGATTAAAGATTGGCACAGTCACCAGTTATTTAGTAACAACCAAGAAACATAATAACTAACAGTAAAACCCCCATTAACAGTCATAACTCCACAGACATTGACTGAGCTGTTTGCTTTATTGCCATGTGGGGTAAACAGTGTCACACCCACTCAGCGTTTATGCATTTACAGACTGCTCCTCTGTATTACTTAAGTAATGTTTCTATTAAAAATCTAAATTCAGGAATGTCTTACACACCACACCTCTACAAAAGATTAAACAGTCCTGTACTACAGTAACCTCTGTGATTTGTCCCTCCCCATAAAGACTCATAAACACACTATACTCTGCGGACAGGATGTGAGGTTTTGTGTCATGCCATTATGCCCTGGGTTTAAAACTAACAGCTAGGCTGAGAGTCCACTCCTACATGACTTCATCTCTTTGAGAACATAGTGTGTGGTCGTATCAGGGGGTCAGAGAGTGTGTCGCTGTTTGAGCCCAGACCTGATAATTTAATTTGGCATTTGATCCACCTAATTGGTAGTTATCTCAAGCTCATCATCCACAGCTGGGTCCAGTGGTATGACTAATAGTGTTGTAAACACATGCACAGATTTAGGCCTCAGGTTTGTTTTGTCATCATGTGAAGCATCCTGGGCCAAATTTGAATTGTTAAAGAGTAAATTTGACTTCACAGGGGGTTATGAATAGCTGTGAGTTTCCATTTTGGCAGCCCTATATGAGCAAAGGGAGCTTTTCCTGCATTACAGAAAGTCCCTCACATTAGTTTTATAATGAAGATTTCTTAGACAAGGGTCACTCAGCTAAGCTTTCAGTCCGTTCCAGGTCAACCGTATACCAATGGCTTCTGTTTCGTTTTACAAAAGATGCACATAATCTGATATATTTAGAGCATGACCATATAGTGTGACACTTCGAAGAAAGCAATAGCGTTTAACCCCATTTGCATCACTTAAACTAGGCACCACGCCCATACTTTCATTGTGAAGCAATGGATCATTCACAGGGTCGAAGCCTATGGCCGACAGTGGATTGCAGTTTTTCCTGTCCTATATTTAGAGGTGGGCCATAGCTTGGGGGTTGTGAGCTGGATGTATTGATTCGCTGTTTCCAACTATAACCAGAGGCTGGCGGTTGTAAGTCATTTAAAAGCATCAACTGGCACTTTGTGGTTTTGCCTGCACTCTGACAAATGTGTCCCCATGATTTAACACCCATTCACTCCCTCATACACAATAATACATACACTCACACATACTCTCAATGACACAGCATTCTGTTTGCAAACACATGAAACAAACACAATAATGGCATCAGGCTCAAAATAGTATTTCATCAACACTTTTGTCGCCTTCTGTTTATTGTAATGAACATGCTCATGTGAATGTAATGGTCTGTTTTCCTTCATGGGATAAAAGAAAGTAAATACTATTGTTTCTTTATTAAAATGAACTGCATTTATTTAGTGATTAGGTCTTCATGACCACTCTAAGTGCTTTCAATTACAGATCATATTCACCTATTAAAAAAACCCATGTTTAAACAGCGCTTGAAATACGTAGAGCATTGTCTAACACTCAACACCATCCTCACAATGCTGGCCCAACAGTCAGTGGCAATTTGCTCAAAGGACAGTTTAACATGCAGACTGCAGGAGCCTAGAATCGAACCACAGAACATCTGATTAGCGAAAGAGTTGCTCTTTAGCTTCTCTTTACCCCCGAAGCCACAGTTGGAAACTCTGTTTCTGTATTAAACCAAAGTATGGGACTTGATTTGGGATTTTGTATTTCCTGACAAAAATGAAAAAGTCAGATTGTCATGCAGAGTGTCTTCCAAACTCTAATCCCAAAGAAATGAGCAATAAAAACAAGAGACGTGACTCGAAAATAAATCAAGTCACATCCGAAGGCATTGCGCTGCACATTCCATTCAGAATATAAACCTGTAGTTCCTATTACATCAGTGGGTTCCAGGGGACTGACATTAGCATGCTGAACATACCACCGTCTCCATACTACTTCACTTAGGGTCTAAATCTTTCTGTGCTTCGACTTTCATCCAGTAAATTTGGCAGATGAGAGGAGGCCAGTTTCTTACCAGGTTCAAAACTGTCTTAAGGTTTCTCCAATTAACTGAGTTACAATTAGAATTTAAAAGACTTAACACACCACTCAAACATGCATGTTAGAATGTATAATAATAACTGGTCATAAAGGTTCCTATGTGGTCAATGTTTGGTAGAAGATAGAAGAAACGCTGCCATACTTTTTCCCTGGGCTTTGCGCAATTGGTCCCCTGTGTGTGTGCTCAGTAGTACAGTGGGTGTATGAATGAGAACACACACACACACACATGCAAACAAACCGCAGACAAAATCCTGGAGCCCGTTTCCCTGTGTGATTTATAGTGTTCGCTGTGCACACCCCGGCCAACTCTATCCAATCTTCTCTACATCTAAGCCAGTAGGCCAGTAAAGGTCACCACCATACAGAACTCCCTTGTCCTCGCTCTGCTGATGCACTTTAACTGCACTGTGAAGGAAATGTTTAATTTGTCTGAACCCGAAACAATAATGAATATTGAAGTTTGAACGACATAAGCAGAGCTGTAAAACAAATCAGTCTTTGGAAGGTTTTCCCTTGTGTGAATGGTAGACCCTTTGTACAGTAGGGGTGGGTTGAGCTGCACCTTGTTGTTTGTTTGTCTTCTTTCTGGTGTGGTGGTCAGAATAAAACTGCAACGAAGCAAAGGAAGACTTGCACACAAAACAAAAGATCAAGACTGTTTGCTAAATGTTCTATATTTTATACAGTCGTGATAGACAGTCAAGCCAAGCTTCACTGAATTAATAATTGTTCAGCTGTTTTTCAGACATTAACCCTAACCATAGTAAAAAACATGTTCTGTTGTATTGGTTTACATTGAGATAGGTTGATAAAATCGAAGGTAGAAGGTAAGTAAGTAAGGTAATCTCTGGTTTTGGGTTTTGAATTAGTTTGATGTTGGAATGCTTTCAATGACTAAAGTAAAAGACAATGCATTTTAATATTTCAATTAATTACTTCATGTCTGATCTTTAACCTTGTTCTGTTAATGTGAAGGAGATTGAGTTTCTAAATGGAAAACACTTAATAAATAATAAAAAATGTCCTTGTTCAAATGGGAGTTTTAATAATTAAGAAGCACAGTCAAATGACATGCATTTTTAGACTGTAGCTTCTTTGTCGCTGTTGCCCAACTTGTCCATGTCATCCCCTGGAGAGTGGGTGTGTGTGTGGTGTGTGGCCTTAGCTGAGTAAAGAGCAACATGGCCTCATCTACTGAGACGACACAGAACCACAAACAAGCAGAATAAAACCTCAGTTATCTGATGCTCTGGACGTCCATCTGATCAGGATCAGAGGAAAGGAAGAATTTGGAGTTGGATTTCCCCCCCAGTACTTAAATCAGAACGTCATCAGACTTTTCTAAGGCTGTGATATGAATTCAGATTATGAACATGACACAGGCTCATAAAACACTGAGAAGTGGTCACTGCAGCGAACACTGATAGCCTCTCTGTCGGCGTTAGGGTGTAATAAGTGATAGTTACAAAGTTCATGTTAATTGATTCGTTGGCTCTGCCAAATAGGTTATGTCTCCGCCTCTGTCCATTGGCTTGCATTGGTTGGTTGGTTTTTCAGATGGATAATGCACAAACTACAAAACAGATTTCCATGTAATTTGCTGAAAGGATGGGACATGGAGCAAAAATAACCTGTAGGATTTGATTTCGACTTTCTTAATCATCATGATATGTTCTATGAAATAATTCATGGGTCTTGATGAATAAACATATTTAGAGAACAGATGCCTGTGACTGTGTTTAATTTGGTGTAGCTTGATTGATTTTAAAGGGACTGTAGAGTTTTGGTGGCATGCACTCTACTGAGTGACATTCTAGTTCTCAAGTATTTCATCAGTATATTCACTGGTACAACCAATTGAGTATTTAAGCTGAAATTTTAATTTACCAAAACAAATTGTAGTAATCCAGTAATTGTGGTGTGAAGACGATGGCAGATGTTTGAGAAAGCAGTTTTGTCGTTGGAGAAAAGCTGGTCACCTCTAAGGGCAATTAGGTCAGATTGACTCAATTAACATTCGATGTTAAAACTGTGTACTGGACGGACTGTTGAATAGCATGTTTGTTATAAATCAGATGAATAGAGAGAAAGATATTTTCTACATGAATAGAGGCCAAATTGTTTTAATTAAATAACAACCAAGCTATGATGTATTTTTTGTGCTGTATAAGGTTGGATAACTACCACCTACTTTACCAAGTCTGCTTTCTCAGCCTGTTATTTTGGTTTGTGTATTTCCATGAATGTCTCTCTCCCTTCAGTCTCTCCTGGTTTGCCATATTTCTGCCTGTGTCATTGTACAGCTCTTCTCTTTTTTGTTTGGTTGCTTATTATCTTTGCCTTCCTCTGCTTCTACTTCCTTCACTCCTTCTCTCTCTTCTCATCCTTTGTCATCGTTGTGAAATTCTTACAACATTGTTCTGTGTAGCAAAACTCTATACGTTTATCCTGGAGTCTGTTGAGTTGACACTTGAAAAGAAAGAAAAGCCGCATGATCAGTCTGACCTCCCATTACGCTTGGGTCAGGAGAGAGAAAATGTGATAAAGAGGAAGAAGTTAAGACCGTTGTACCACTCCTTCATGTGGAAGTGATGATGCATTTGTAGAACAAATTAACTGATGTTAAGATGACAAAGCATTTACGGTTAGTTTACTGTTATTATAAAAGTTATTATAATAACATAAAAGGGTTCAATTATATTTGACTCATAAACCAGGACACCATAATTTGTCATTCATTCCTCTTAGTAAATGCTGTGTTCAGTACAACAGGGCCAACAAACAAACGCTGCCAACTCACATATTTGGAGCCAGGAATCAGGATGAGGCCAAGGTCCTACTGATATACTATGAGGTATAACTTGCAGGAAGTAGATGCATTTCTTAATGTGTCCATATTATGCTTTTGTTTTTTTCCGTTCCTTAAGTGAGTCAAAGCTTTTTTTTGTCCAAACTCCTCCTCTCCCACTCAAACGATTTCTCCTGAAAGGCCTGGAAGGCCTCGTTTGCTTTCTCGTCTGCTTTCCTTGAAGCATCTACATCACCAATTAACATGTAATATGCTCATCTATCTGCTAGTTTGGCTCAAATTGAATCAGCGGAGCAAACGCCAAGGCTACAGTTGTGTTAAAGCTGATCAGGAAGTCTCTCGAAAAGACAGAAAGACTGTTCAAGAGGTTGCCGAATCCCAAAGAAGAGTGTGCTGATATGCAGTTTTGAAAAAGACAGGTAGCCTGTTAAAATCTGAGGAGCTAAAGGGAAAAACATTTTTAAAATAAGTATTTGCATTTCAAATGAGCATGGACTTAAAGGTAAAAGTGAATGTCAAATACTTTTCTCTCAAAAAAAATTTCATTTTTGACAGCTGAGAGGGACTTTGGATTGGTCCATCACGAATATCAGCAGGACCTTGTTACCGTGGCTCCACCTACTGATTACTGGCTCCAAATGGAGGGGAGGAAGAGAACTTCATACATTTTTATATGCAGTTTATGTCCCTTAGGTTTTAAATGTTGCATTGTTTATGTGTTGTATCGGCTTTGATGCTGTTTTCTTTTAATCCTGTAACCGGCTGCCTACTGCCTAGTTGACATAACTCCCCTCAAGGATTATTTCTGCTTCGTTTTAATTAAATCTTGAATCAGATTAAGGTAAAAAAAAGTAAATGATGGAAATAAAAAAAATTATATTTTGAGACCGAGCGATTGGAGATACGAGAAGACATAAATGAGAATTGTGGCTAAAAATAAAAAGAGGATCTCCATTCAAATTAAGAGGTATACAAGAGCTTCTGGGTTATTAAGGAACATTTTGGACAATTTTATCACGTCTATTTACCCTCGTCTGGAAGAAAGTTGATTCCTTCCTTAGAAACTTCTTTGACTCAAGCCACCAGGCACAGCAGCCTGAGACAAAGTATTTTTAAATCCCCACAGATGTGAGGAATACCACAGCTTTCTGTCGATGGAGAAGCCCTCACATCCCTGAGATCAATGTGACTGAATAAATATCACACCGCACTCTTATATCAACCATAATATGAATATCCTCTCTCTGTCTCTGCTTTCTCTATAATGATATTTTAAACTGTAGTGAGTGCATATCTTATTTTGCAATTGTTTATTGCTATTGCTGCTTTCTTTTTGTCTATTTTCCAAAAAACAAGAGGTCTGGGTTTTCTCTCCTCCCTTTATTCATCCCTCCATCTGTGTTTTTTTTGTGTAGTGGTGTATGAGCATCGCTCCCGGTTGGAGAAGTCCCTGCAGAAGGAGAGGTTAGACCATAAAAAGGCCAAAGAAGGTAAGAAAAATAACCTCTATTCTCTGTTCTGATTATTTTGGGGAATTCATCATACCTCAAACTGTGGAAGCATATCATGTGGTGCTAGAATAAATATCAGATTGCTATACATATTTAAACATTTGGTTAAAGTATTATTTTTTGTCACGTAGGATAAATGCATCAGCCAAATAAATATGAGTGAATTGTTGAACAGTGAACCATGACTATTTTCATACTCAACACAGTTTTACTTTACATTTGTCAAAGTTGAATAAAATATGATTGATCTCTTTTGATTTCTAGATTATCTGGTTTATAAACTCGATGCACAACAGTCACTGAACAAGGAGAAGGTATGTTTTTTCTTTTATTCATCTGTACATTTTTTGGACAAAAAAGCGACTAATTCAGGAACCTTTACTGTTTTACAGCTGCTTTAAGATGTAATTCTAGCGTTTTTTTAGTATTTATTTTGACAAAGGTCTTATTGGTTTGAAAACAGCTGTGCTCAAAAAAAAATCAAAAACAAAGTTTATTGTCACATGCACCTATGACAGCGTCATCGGAGCAGTGAAATTCATATGACATGGTAGGCAACATCTACGCAGTAGACGACTTTACAAAATAGAAAAAAAAATACTATGTAACATAACATATAAAATAACATCGTAACATATAACATATAACATAGTCAAGTGAAGTTTTCAGGGTGAAGGAGTGGGGAATATTATATTAAGTAATATGAATATATGTATAACATATATTCATTCATCTTCTTTTGACAAGAGTTGAGTTGCCTGCTGCTTACTTCTAGCTTCAAGCCGACTCCGTCACCTCCTGTTAGACAAAAATAACTGTAATCAATGGCAAAAGACAAATATATTAAATATATCAACAGATATACTTTATATCAGACTGGACACAGGAGGAAGTTGTTGTTGTTCATCTTCTAATGCGTCTGCTTCAAAATATCAACAACACACATTCGGATTGGTTGTGATTGGACATGTCGGAAGTGAAACCTTGGAAAAATCTGCTTATGTTCAACAAAATAAAGCTGTAATATCGTTCAGCAAATATACATAGCTGATATGAAAGCTTGCATAGAATGGATATAGACAGGAAAAATAGTAATTGCACTAAAAAACGCATCTAGATTGCAAAGGTTTTAATCCTTAGGGAAGTTTAAGCTGCTTTCAACTGATGTGTAAAACAGCAGCTTTGTGCTTTTGTAACTGACCCGACCAGATTGAATTCACCTCTTCTCTTTAGTCTGTTGTAACAGTAACTTAAAGCCTGAACCACAAAGTCTCTGAGTTTTGTAACCTTTTGTCTTTTGTTGAAACAGCAAGACTCCGGCAGCAGATTAAATTCGTTACAAGTGCAACATCAGATGTTAAAGGTATGACATTACCAACACACGCAAAGGTGCTTTTCTCTATTCTAACACTGACGCAGATATCCTCTTGACCTTGTGTCATTTGAACACACACTCTCCCTGACCTACATCTACATCCTTCCTCTTGTATTAGTGAGGAAGTCAATGCCTGGTTGGGGGAAGGGTCTGTTTTTCCTTCAGGATTGATGATTCAGTGATTTTATTATGAGGAGAAACTCAAACCCACATGATGACAGTGGATATTTTTTGTCTTCTCGGTCAGAGCCAGCATGACGACCTGAAGAAGCTGTACTACGACCTGCAGGAGCAGCACCAAACACAGGGCGAGGACCACGGCCGACTGCTGGACGAACACAAGGACCGCTACGAGAAGCTGCAGCAAATCAAAGACGTGGAAGTCTCCCAACTCAAAGGTGCAGTCTTCGGTCTTTATGTAGAGGTGTCATCATCACTTACCCGGTCTCCATCTTCTGGTTGTATCAAGTACTGCAGGTCTTAAAACAAATGTTTTATATTTAGATCTAGAAAATAATTTGTTGTATTCACATTCAGTACGTGTTAAGTACCAAGCTTTACTTAAAACGGTTGGATTTCATTTTTTCTTACTGCTAAAGATATGTGAACACAAGTGGAACCAGGGTTTGTGACGTGAGTCATAAGGATAAAAAATAAGTGGTTTTAATCATCCTTGCTTATGTTTCGCAATAGAATAGAAAAAAAGGCTGTTGTCTTTGCCCGCAAATGTTGTGCAGTTAATTTCTGCATTTTACAATGATACACCAGCTGACATGTGCAAGAGTTGAGCTATTATTTGAAGAATCTCGTTTGTAGTCAGCTCTTTGCGCAACTAACAAAGAAAGGCGCCCGGTTTACACTGGCATCCCCAGCGTACGTGAGTAGTCATGTGATATGTGTTTTCAGACCAAATCCATCACCATAAGCTATTGCTGACTATAAAACAACAAACTCAAACACACAAACAGTGTGATCGTACACATGAGATGGTGGGGCGTGCTCGGTTTGTCTCGACTCGGTTGGAGCAGTGCGCGGCACGATTCTTAGAGACATAGAGTAGCATGAAATTACTGACAGAGCAGGTAACAACATTTTTATCGTCCAAATATGTTTGAAAAGACCAAAATGAACACTGTAAGTGAAGCTGTGGAGCTGTGCATGGCTCCCTTGGTGTCTGCCTTGGTGGAGCTGTGGCCGGGCTTTGTGCACTCTGGGTCTGTGCCCTGGGGTCGTGCATGGCTCCCTAGGTGACTGTGTGCCCTGATCAGAAATGAGCTTGGCTTGATTACGTTCCTAATGGGCAGGGATTAAAGTTGATATTGGGCCAAAGTGCTTGTGTGGTCAGAGCTCATTTTAGTTTGTAAATGCGGTTTTCAAATGAAAACATTGTATTGATGTAGCCTCCCTGTGGGGAGTCTGTGCTGAATTTGAGGGTGGACGAGCAGTGGTTGCCAACTATAACAGCTTGTGTGCTGTTTGTGAGGAATTCCTTGATCCAAGTGCAGGGGGGAAATATTGTACTTGTTGCATGTTTAGTTTTTTTGTTTAGTTGCAAGCTTTCTGTTGATGTGTTTTTCATTCTGCAGATAATAATTTTAACCTGAGAGAGGAGAACAAACAGCTGAGGAAAGCCCACCATGAAATTCATGTACAGCTACAGGACGTTCAGGTGAGAACAGACATTACAGAATATCAGCTTTTGCCTTCAAGCAAAAGACTGCAGATCTCATTTGTGCCTCATTATCCCATGTGGACTGAGCCCTGTGTATATGTACTCGCTTTGTTGTTTGGTTATATGTTTTTAAATTTGAAACAGTGTATGTCTTTGGATGCAACAACTTTCAGAATAACATCCTGATGATAAAGTTTGATCTTAGCTTCTCTTATCTTTTCATCTTTTTAGTCTTATTTTTCCAAACGTAGAAAGATAAAATGTGTGCCATATGAAGGTGGATGAATTAAGTAATGATTCATCAAATAGTGCCTGAATAATAGGGGAAAATACATGTTACGTTAAAATTCCTTTGCAATAAATGGTCAATTGTAAGCCTGCTATTAAAATTAATGGGTTATTCCTGATCTTTTGTTGCTTGTGTGTGTTCAGGTTCAGCATCAGGACTTGAAGGCAGTGCACAGCCAGCTGTCACTGACACTAGAAGACCACAAGAGTGCGCTGGCTGCAGCTCAGGTAGGAGCAGGCAGCAGAGAGATGAAGTCTCATTGTTCACTGCAGTCTGTGAATACTGATTGATGCTGAATATCTGCTTTCAGTCTCAGAGGAAATAATAGACAGTTAGTTGAATTGAGAGATAAAAGATTTACATGGTCGCTCACTGCTCTGTGTGTCCTGCAACAGATGGGTCAAAAGCAGAAGTTAAATTTCCCTACCTGCATGAGTGTGCCTTTGCATGTCTGTGCATGTGTTTGGGACAAATAAATGGATCTTAATCTTAATCTTAATCTCAAGTGTAACTTCATTTTTTTAGCACGTTAGCAGAGAATACACAGAGACTAGGGCAGAATAATTGGGGGGAAAATGGCTTATTCGTTAATGTTGAGCCTTATATGTGACTTACCTGCTTGAACGCTCCTTTATTTATGATATACCACCAGTTGTTTTAATTCTGTACTTTCATCCCCAGAGTAGCTGAAACATCATCCTCTCTCCTCTGCAGTCCTCTCAGTTATAACCCTACTTTAGCCTTCCCTGTAAAGATGAGATGTTCATTCGAGTGAATTGTAAAATCACCAGCAAACAGATAGATCAGATGTTGCATATTCTCCTTGGAAGGGATCTTTGAAATGACTGAATGGTTTATTGAATGTACAGTACTCTACCGAGACTGTCTTCCTTTCTGTCTCCATTCATGGATTTTCACTGACTCTCCTCTCATTTCCGCTCACCCTCACTCTGTCTGCATTTGCTAATTTATTTTATGCTTATGCAGCTTTTCATTAGCGCTTCCAGTTGGAGGAGCACAATACAGGCACACACACAAACACACACACACACGCACACACACACACACACACACACACACACACACACACACACACACACACACACACACACACACACACACACACACACACACACACATACACAGAACTCTTTCCGTCACTCCAGGGGTTCTGTTTCTTTCAGGGCTGTCAGAGCAGTACATCTAAAGGATGTTGCAGCCAATCAGCCAGAAAGATATAATGGAGCAACTGAAGCAGACTAAAGTATTTTTTTGAATTTAACCATTTGGCCTGGTTACAAACTACTATGTGCTGTATACAAGAATAGTGTCATTTAATGGTTTATTACTGTGCAGTATGTCTGTTAGAAGAGACATGTTTGTTTCACCTCAGGAAACCAGGAAGTGTTAAGGAATAGTTCATCCAAAAATGAAAATTCACTCATTATATATTAGAAACTCTTCATGTTTCCTTGCTAATCGCTGTGAGTGTTGTTCCCTTTAGGCGCAGGTGGACGAGTTCAAGCAGCTAAAGGAAACCCTCAACAGGGCTCCCGTCCCGAGGCAAGCTGAGCAAAACCCCGTCCCCCAGGAACTACAAGCAGAAACACCCAAATCCCACATCTATCAAGAGAAGCAGGCTGTGACACAAGAAAAGGAGCCAGCCCCTGAAAATCACCAGGCATACCATGACACGGTAACATAAAAGTCTTTGGTTTCACTACTACAAGGACAAATGGTACATAAGAAAAATATAAAAACACACAAATCGATATATTTTCCTTTTTGCTTCCATCTCAGTTGGGTCAGCAAGTGGTGGCGGTGCACTCCCAGTCCGAAACCAAGCTCAGCCCCACCGTACCTCAAATCACCTTGTCAGAGAGAGAGGAGGATGATGGAGAGGGAGAGGCAGAGAGGAAGAGGGAACTGGCAGAGGAGGAGATGGCTCAAGCAGGACAGCCTCAGAAGCTGGAGGAGGACCCGGACCATCCACAGGATGAGCAGCAGGAGGAAGAGGAGCGAGAGGATCCGGAACAGGAACAGCCAGATGAGAACGCATTGGACCAACTGAGACATCAGCCACAACCGGTCAGAACGTTTGTCTTATATAAACAGGGTTAAACTGACCCCACACCTGATGATGTTTCCTGTATATCTTGTTTAGAGGCACTATCATGTGCTTTTAAACTTTAAGACATAAACCTTCTACACCATGTGATCCTTGTCAGATCAGGGACACAGCTACTACTCAAATTTAAGTGCTGATCATTAAACGGGAAAATGTGATATGTTTTAACCTGAGCCCTATGTTTACAAATGTAACTGATTGAATTGTACTAGCAACATATTTTGGAATTGGTCCATTGGATTGTATCCGCTGGCAGCCAAGACACAGGGGCAGTGGCTACAATGTAATATTATGGGACCACTGTGACTGTCTCTCTTTGTAGGAGCTCTTCGTCTGTATACTGCGGCTCAAACAGGTCATGACATTAATCCAAGTTTAAATTTTCCATGTCAGAAAAAGATTCAGCCACAATAGTTTCTTTCAGTAAAATCCAAACTCCTCTCTCCAACTCACTTCCTTATTCATCTTTCCACCTCCACCTTCCTGCAGCAAGTCTCAGGAGACTTGACAGTGAGACTTCTTATTGAGTGAGAAGTGTAATGTTGCCAGACCCAGAATTACAATTTCAGCCTTGTGTAAGTGAACATCTTGTTGATTATCATAGTTGCCCCATAAGGTTACATTGTACTGAGTGTCGTGGCTGCTTATGGAGGTGATCTACTGGAAAGATTCCAAAACCTTTTGTAAGGACCATTAATTTAAACATCCACATTTACAAACATAGGGTGCAGCCTAAAAATGAAGAACCAGAATGGATAACAACCTATCTCCAGTGTTTGTTTACTGGCAATTTGCTCATTTTGTGTTGTTCTCATTATTTTTTACTGTTAAATTCATCTGCTGAACTTTATCTAAGGATTAATTATATCATTATGCACATGTTTTTCTGAATTTGCAGCAAAGGAGGGTTAAGTTTGGTATTTTTATTCATCTGATTGTCATCTTAAAGGATTCCCATGCAGAGGTGCACCAGGACGACCAGCTGCCGCACGAGGCGCACGCCCAGGTGGAGCACTTGAAGTCGGCGTATGAACAGCAGAAGGAGCAGCAGCGCCTAGAGGCTCAGAGGGCAGCGGAGAGCAGGCAGATCCATGTGCGACAGGAGGCCCTGCGAGTGCAGAGGAAGAAGGTGATGATGGAGAGGGAGCAGCGGCTGAAGGAGGAGCAGGATAGGGAGCATCAGCAGCACCAAGAGGCCGACAGGCGGGAGCAGCAGCTGAGAGAGGAGCACCAAAGGTCAGGTCTCAAATCAGCTGGAAGACAATTGCCCAAATTACACAAAAACACACTTACGCATTTGAACTAGAGGAGTCTATCAATGTTGATCATTTCAGATTCGTTTGTCCAGCTTTGAGGCTATTTTGGTTATCCTGGTTTGAACTCTGTAAGGAAGGATGCCAAAGCCATTCAATTTGGCATTGATTAACCACAGCCTCCTTTTTTATTATAATTGACTGTAATGTTTCCACTCACCAAGCTAATGAGTCTCATGACGATAGTCTAATTAAACAATAAACTGCAATATGGGAAGCAGTACATTGTTAAACACGATATAGGTCACATGCATGTTTCTTTTCTGATGTGGCTTGTAGAGCCAGTGCCTCTCTCACAGCCTACTGTCACTGTTGTCATTAGGAAGAAGACAGAGTATGAGAACATGGATAATGACATTGTCGAAGGAGAAGAAGATGGTCACACTGACGATGAAGACGGTGAGACAGAAAAGTTACCAGCAAATGAAATATTGTAAATTTCTACATCATGTGAACTGCACAGTTTAAAATATTCTCTGAAATATTTTTGTCAGAGTCCGAGCTCAGAGTCATTGTTTGCTCATCGAGTTTGTGTGTGTGTGTAAACAGAGGGAGATCCTCATAAGCTAAATGAGGGGGAGGAAAAACAAGGAGAAGATCAAAGAGTCCCATCAGAACAGGTGAATTTACATCCATTCATCCATCCATTCTGTTCACTCCATCTGTAGATCATCCTTCAATCATTTTACTTCCTTGACTTGTTCTCCTGTTTGTGAGAATGCAAATGTTCGAGTCAGTTGCCCAAGACATTTTTCTGAACTTTTCCTGCCAGCCCCCTAGTAACATGTACAAATACATGTCTGAATGAGCTCATTTTAGAGGAACATATAAAAAAAAGAATCACAGCTTGCAAGTGGCTTTTTTTTATGACATTTCTATTATTGGATGGAGACAAAACTGAGCAGAAACCAACAAAAACACAAAGTTGTCAACTTGGAAAAACAACAAGATTCAAGAGCTTTTGGTGATAAAGGCCGACACCAGACCGATGTACTGTAAACAAAAACAGGGGATTTCCAAGCAGAATTCATATATTTTTTCCTGCCTCCTGCATTCACTACCCAAGAAAATGTCCAAACCCACTTTCTTTGGCACATTTTCTACATCAGTTACCTATCAACCCATCGCTACCATCATGATTGTATCTCTTCCTTTTTTTACCATATTGCCTTTCTGCCTGTGAAGGGTGACGTAGATGGTGAGCTGGACCCCAATGAAGACCCCAACAACCAGGGCGAGGATGAGTTTGAAGAGGCCGGGGATGATCAGCCTCAGCACAGGGTGACAGAGGAGGAAGAGGAGGTGGTAGACGAGGAAGAGGAGCCGGCAGCACCTGCTCAGCACATAGACGCACACCCCGGCCCTCAACAGCCGGCTGTGGAGGAGGAACTGGTGGTGAGTATGCTTTTAGGGAAAAATGAGACGAGAGAAGGTATTGTGTAGGGAGTGTCTGAACTTGTGTGTGTGTTCAGATGGCTGGAAACCCAGATCAACAGGAAGACACGCTGGATGACCAGTACCAGGAGGAAGTAGAGGATGAGGTGGGTAATACACACAGTCAGGTGTGCATTTGACGTATTGACAGAAGCAACAGATGAGAGAGAGAAAATAACAAATGACACTCAACACAAATGTGTTTAACAGGTCCCATAACTTTAGTTTTTCATTCCTTACTACTAAAATCAGTCAAGCATTGAACTCTCTCTCTTGTTGCTGCTGCTCTAAAGGCCCCGGAGGACATCGCCGGTGGCCAGAAGAGAGAAGAGGAGGGGGAGGATGAAGGAGAGGATCCCTATAACGAGGAGAACATAGATCAAGTAGGTTCATCTGTGGGGAACCACTCAGCGACTCTCTGGCCTCTTCTCATTCACACTGAGTTGTGTTTTGGTTTAAACAGATTGAAACTGTTCATCCAATAACAATTCATTCACATTTCTACAGTTTAAATCATTTTTATTATCTAGGCCTTATCCCAGCTATTGAAGAACATCACAGCCTGAAACAGTTAAAGTATAAAACAGTTGTTAAATGTTGGTGATCCATCTGGAAATATATACACTGCTCTGATATTTTCTCGGATTCATGTGTGTGTGTGTGTATCTGTGTGTATCTGTGTGTATTGTCCCTGTAACCTGAAGCAGGCCTCATGTGTGTCCAGGTAAATGAGGGAGATCAGGTGGAGAGTCTGTCGAAGTGTCAGGTTTCCACCTAAGCCTAGAGGATTCAATTTGACATGAGAGGAAATCTGTTTAAGTGGGGGAGCTCAAACATATTTTATAATTCAAATAAACATAAAACTGATGAATTGAAATTTGTTTAAACATATAATATGTAACAATTATTTATTAAAATGTCTAAAAACAGCTACACTAATCTTATATACTGTATGTTGTTGACTTTTGTCAAAATCCAAAATGTTTCCAACAATTTTCAAAGTCAGATAAATCCCTAACTTTGCTCAAGGTAACAGGAAGTTTATTTCCGGTCGCCTTGTAATTGCATCATATCCTCTTTGCCCGGTGCTTCCACTGTCTCTGCTGTAACTTCTTGGGCACATGATGTATTGAGAAAAAAAACCAAACTGGTAGCCAGTTTTTTCCTTCCACTGTTTGTATTGGTCACTCACATCAATCACCATTATTCTTTGATGTTTATTGCTTTACAAAATACAACTTTAGTACATTAATTCACCTATGAACATGATTTGAGACTACTCCCATGATCCTTTGCTGCTTCACGACCTCATCAAACTAGATTCTTTGTTATTGTTTTAATTGAGGTGAAATTACATTTTGTGCATGTACATACAAACAATGTTCAAATTTTGTTTGTTTTATTGTGTTGGTTGTGATATTTCTTTTAAGATACTTTTTACCAAGATGCTTAACTAAAATGAGTTAAACAAATTTGCAGATGCTGAAGAAACAAGTGGTTTTAGTTCAATTAAGTTCATGTGTATATCGTTAACGTCGCCCTGTTTAACGGACTTGTGTTTCATACAGTGTCAGTCACATAACGAGTAAACATACTTATGTTTCTCTGTAATTTGAGCTCAGTGAAGCTTCCCCTCTATTCAGCTCCATTCATGCACGGCTGCACAGTCGACCTGGGAGGGGAGTCCCAGGTGAACCTCTTACACAAACGTCTCTGCTCCCATTTATTTACAAGAGAATCACACTCCTGTGTGTTACAGTGCTGTCAACAGATAAGCAGAGAAAACATTACAACAATCACTATCCTGTTGCAAAGTCACCAAGCCAACCTTTGTGTTAGTTTGAAATCGATTGAAGTTGATTATAATTCATAAACAGGAGCCTGAGACTAAATGGTAAACATGAAGACAAATAATATATATAATGTCATCTTTTAGTGGGAAACAAATGTTGAACCATCTTGCTTTGTGCTTGTGATTTGCTCCAGGAGGAAGGGAAACATCAGGAGGGTCCGAGAAACGAGGGGAATCACAGAAAGGACAGAGAGAACAATGAGGAAGAGAATTATGAAGAGGAAGATGAGGAGGTCGACGAGGAAAGGGCCGGTCGAGAAGAGGGAACCAATCGGAGGGCGGAGATGTAGGACAGACGCAGACTTGAACCAGCTGTAGTGCCTTTTCTGAACGCCGGTACAGCCTATCAGGTCTGTCCTTCTCTTGTTTCTCAAAGGAATAATCGCAGCCATTCAGACAGAAGAGAAAACTTTTTTTCTCAAAGCCTGGAGGACAGGAGGCGATTCCAAACCCTGTGGGGCTGGAACTGATCAGCTCATACTGTGGAAACGGACAGAATCTTTTGGACGGAAATTGGATGTATACTGAATATGATTTCCCTTCTTTTCTGTCTCCTCACCCTCTTCCTGATCGCCTGTCTGCTTCTGAGACAGACAGAGAATGTATTTTTATCACGTGCTGTCTTTTGTATAAAGAAACCAAAACAAAACAATGTTATTCTAATGCCCTCATGGTCAGGCTTTTATACTTGTTTTAGCTCAGATTTTATTTTCTTGCATTCCAGTCGATCGAGTCATTTCCTGTTATTTATTGTTCATCGTAACTCTGACAATCGCGAGACGTGTTCCCCCTGACTGAAGGGCTTTTATCGACTTCTTCATGCTTGAACGTTTCCACTGGATATTTCACACATTTCTGGTGAAGCCATTTTGTGTCACTCTGACATGTAAGTGCCTTTCCATTCTGGGAAACTCTTCTTGGTCTTTTTACATTTTTTACATTTGTTAAATCATATCAATAGGAAAGCCAGTTAGTGCTGATTGCTTCAGCTTGGCCTTCAAGGAGCAGGGGAGCTGTTTCATGTCGACTGCTGGTGTGAATATAATTCACAAAATCTGATGCAATGTAATGCAACACCTTTAGTCTACTGTACAATGTATAGTAAAACAAATGCTGACAATTTGTACTTTTCTATCTGCTGGTTAAATTTGATACAAAGTGGTGGGATTGTATGACATCATGTTGGTCACCTGGATGGTGAGGGGAATAAAGAGGCAGAAGGATGTCAGGTAACTGGTTGTGTTCTCTCTCCTGTTTCAGACCATTCCTCAGAGGTTTAGAACAAGGTTTATCTTTACTCTTTACCCGTACCTGTGACTGATGCAACTACAAAGAGAACTACAAGAGTGGAGTCAATCGCCAAGTGGACAATTTTTCTTAAACATGATGAATGAAATATGAAGAAAAATAAAATAATATAAATATGAAAAAACTTGCAGTTACTCAACATCACACTTAGATTGAAAAAAACATTTAGTCACCTATATATTTGATGGTTTAAATACATTGACCTATGGCCGTGCGACAGCCAGTGGCCGGAGGCCTTACGGTCTCGGGTTGTCCGTCCGTCCCGATCACGTGAACAAGGATCTCAAATTTGGTACAAATATTCATTTGGACCCAAGGATGATCTGATTCGATTTTTGTAGCCAAAGGTCAAGGTCACATTTGCCTAACAAAGTATGTTTATGTTTTTTGAACATGAAAACTTAACAGTAT
Organism: Pseudopleuronectes americanus; assembly: GCA_038501795.1. Lineage (NCBI taxonomy): Eukaryota > Metazoa > Chordata > Actinopteri > Pleuronectiformes > Pleuronectidae > Pseudopleuronectes > Pseudopleuronectes americanus. The sequence continues at coordinate 13,693,915 of CM076719.1, read as the reverse complement.
CTAGAGTTTTCAAGATACTCTTCAAATTTGGCACATACATCTCAGACTCAAAGATGATTTTGGTACTGGGGGTTAAAGGTCAAGGTCACTGTGACCTTTGAATGTGATATATTACATTTGTCATCTGGACTCAAAGATTAAGTGATTATGTTTCAGTGTTCAAAGGTCACAGTGGCCTTATATGAATCTTGGGGGGAGAGTATAGAAATATGTACACAGAAACTGCACTGGTTGGTTGATTCCTACAACTGCAGTGCGGCGATCCTAGTTTTAATATAGAATTGTAGCTTTCTCGTAACAACAATTCATTGCGTCTTGTATCATTACTACACAACAAACCAAGTGTTCCACAGTAAGTGGTTCGATGCTCTACTCCTGCTGTTCCCTGCTTTGACCATTCAAACGACAGCTGAGCGTGTTCTTAATATGTATCAAGCAGGAGGAGAAAGATCATAAATATTCATGGTTGAGTTTAGATATCCTGGGCACTGCCAGCTCTGGTGCTTATCCCTGCTCCGTCTGGTCGAGGTGAAATGAAAATCATCGACCGAGAGCAGCGCTTTCTTCAAATGAACATCTGTCCCCAGCACACTCTCTTTCTGTCAGACTCGCTTCTCTACAACTCACTTTCTATCATTCCTGTTCTTCCCACAGCATCTTTCTTCCTCTCTCTCTCTCTAGTTCCCCCCTCACAGCCTCTGTCATCCTCCCTCCAGAGCCGCTGGTGGAGGAGAGTAACAGGTGTCTCAATACTATGATCATCGAAGACGCACATTTGGACAGCGACGCCGGTGACTCCTCCACATCCCTCACATTTCCACGCTCTCTCCGTCGTCACTTCACGGCTGAATTACCAGGCAGGAATAATTTGAACATGTTGATCGCCTGCAGCCAGAGTCTATCTAGAGACACGTGCCCACACAACTGCCACCGATCCCCAAACCTGCCGTTTTAACGCCAGTGCGAGATTTACTTGAAAGCTGATGAAGCTCCGAGCTACGAGAAGATGCTTTTATTTTACACCCACAGACTTTTTGAAAATCCCCTCAAACTCTCCTGCTTTGCTGCCACACAGGAGGAGGTGTGAGTGTTCAAATGTGCCGCGGAGATAAATCACAACATCCTGGGATCATCGGTTAAAGACGGCAGCTTCTCTTCTTGACCTGGATCCTGTTTTCAGATCATGAGGATCCTGCGAGCTCATTATACTGTCTCTCTCTCGGCAGTGCGCCTCAGCCATCTCCACACACACACACAGACACACAAACACTCACACACAATTGCACAAACAATCCTCCACACTTAAACAATTCCCAATGAGGCATGTAACTGCCAGTTTGTGCCTGGCTGTGTGCTTGTTAGAGAGATATCAGCTGCCTAAAATGTGTTTCTCCGCATTACTGTGTGAAGCGAAGGCACAAGCTGTTAGTGTGTGTTTGTGCGCCCTGAGTTCCTGCTATGGTTGCCCGCGTGGGCGCATATTCGTACCTGTTGTGTTTTTGCGAGATCAGATAACAAAGTGTGTTTATGTTTCAGGTGCAGGCTGAATATGAAACCATTCTTAAAGGACGATACACTGCAGTGTATGAATAAATCAGCTGCCGCGTACAAGAGGGTAGAGTGGGTCTGGGTGTAGCCCCTGCAGCACTACACAATATATCATTACACTGTATGAATGTATATATATATATATGTATACACACAACTTCTTAAGTCTTTTATCCAAAGCACTTTGCAGGAGCATGAGTGTACATGCTTTTAATGGGGCTTAAAACCTGCCACAGTGAGTGCAAGGATTGCTCTTTGTGTTGTGTATCCACGTAAATGCATGTGTGTCTTGTTTGTGTGACCTGCTGCATGAGACTTACGGATCATTGCCCAGTCAGTCAGAGGACACAAGAGGCCATTATCCCACAGAGTCTGGGCCCTAAATGTTTGATAAGGGTTCAGAGCGGATGTCCTGTTTCTCTCCTCGTATTATTACACGTGTAGAGCAGAGTAAACACTCAGTTATTAACAAGTACATCTATCACAGAAGCTGCATATTAGCTGGGTGTGATGGAGAATGATATTAGCTCAGAAACACAGTTTAATTTGAGTTTGTGTCTGTGCGTGTTTGGTGCAGTGTGTAGCAGAGAAAGGCGTTTGTGTGTCTGCACAGTGAAGTCCTGAGAGATGTTGAGTTGGCAGAGATGAGTCATGCAGCAATCTGATCAGCCTCCGCTCTTCCTCCCTCCATCAAATCCAACGTTTTTCATGATCATCCAATATGTGTCTCTGTTCTAGAGCCTGACTAATATGTAAAGCAACTTGCTGATCGACATTTATGTTTTCACCAATATGAAAAGATTTAGTTTCCAGAATGAGAAAAGGCGTAAATACGTGCAATTTTGTTTATATTTGACATAAAAAAATGTTTATTTGCTTAATTTGAGCTCAACATATGTGGTCGTATTTAAATTTTGTATTTTTTGTTATTCATAAAAAGGTTTATCGTTAAACTATAAAATATCTAAACCTCAATAACATTTCTTATGGATTTGATGACTAAATCTAAAGAATAATTTATAACATAGTTTGGCCAATCCATGGGAATAATTTACTCTAATTTGTATTGCACCACTCTTAGTTCAAATTATTTCACAGTATTTTGTATTTATTATCCAAGTTCCCCAATACAAAAGTTTAAAAAGCATATGATTAACATATCGATTTTTACAAAACACCTTTGACGTGGCCTTGGACCACATTACCATTACAGTGTCTTTTCACTGTGGCCTAAAAAAGTGACAGATGTAAATGACTGGATACCAGTTGGCTTCTTCTGTGGGTCAGTCAACCCTCCAGTGCAGTTTCAAAGTGTGAAATACTTTGCTGAAGCTTTGCCGTCGCTTTGCAAACGGACTTGTGAGATCTGAGTCAGAATCCATCCATAGGAGAATATCACAAAATGTTGCACATGCTGGTGGCTTCTGGGAAATGTAGTCTGGTGGGCAGAGAGTCTTCTGGCAACTTGGGGATAGCATCCAGGACTTCAAGCTTTGGCAAACAGGAGAAAACTCTGCACAGACAGATGGAGAGAGAGAGAGAGAGTTACAATAAGGAAGGTGAAGAATGCCCTCTCCCCTTTCACCCTCTCCTCACCGTGCACGGTAGTCCTGAGTGAAGGTCACTGGGTTGTGGGTCAGGGTCAGGGAGCGCAGTGGGCTATTCTCCAGAGTTCCCAGTCCCACCAGGGAGCCAATGGCGTTGTCAGACAAACAAAGGTGCTCCACTGCTGGGAGCTTTGGCAGCTGATGCAGGCTCACCAGGTGGTTACGGTGCAGGTTCAACATTTTGCACCTGCACAAACCAAACACAAATAACACTTAGCTTTCTTCTTCTGGCTTCTGTCATCCAAAATAACTTTACACACGATGAAGTAGTAAAAAAAATAAAGCCAAACGAATGATGGGAATAGTTTCTATTTGTGGTGTTTAATATAAACAGGAAAACAAACAGCTGTACTGTATCTGATAAAATGATAGAAATCTTACATGAAGAAATGGATTAGACGAAGACAAAGAATGACAGGACTAAATAAAGAGAGGTAACAGGAAATGGAACGTTCCATTCTGCATAATTATATCTTGTGCCCAGGGAGATAAAAAATAAAATTAGAAAATATTACACAGTACAGAACAAAGCAACTAAACTGATTAAAAACGTACTCAAAAGGGAAAAGTGTCACATCTAACTTCAACTCTGATATCTCTCAAAATCACTGAACCATTTCTTTTGAATTCCCCTCAAAGTGAAACCGTTTCAAACTGTGAAGTGAGTTTCAAACAGTTGGTGGAGCTGCCAACTGGAAACTTGAATATTTGCAGCCTCACACGCTGATGAAAGAAAGTCTGACACATATAAAGCAGAAAATAATCCATAACAATGATTCATAGATTCCTTTATCCTGCAAGTTTCTAAATATTAAGTTTTATCAATTTTGCAAGAAGAGGCCCGAGTGAAGGGGGAGTTGTGGTGCAGTCTGGGTAATGCGGTTTATACCTTGGCAGACGTACAGAACTCAGGTCGGTGAGGGAGTTGTCCACAAGCTGCAGTGTCTCCACGCGGATTAACCGCCGCAGGATCCTCAGGAAATTCTCTCTCTGGAACGGATCGCCCAGGTTCTGATAGGACAGGTTCAACTCCTGAAAAAAGAGAGAGAGAGTGTCTATCTGTCTCTCTTTCTCATCACTTCCCCCCCCCCTTCAATCTCTCTGCTCTCCTGCTGCACTGTACATCTTTAATGCCACAGACACACACACACACACACACACACACACACATGCTTGCTATCTTACCAGACAGTTTTCCCAGTTTTCTTGCAGCCTCTCCTCCCATCTCTGTCCTTCATCCTCCCTCCTCCTCCTGCCGGTCCATCTCTCCACAGGGACGACATCCCCCTCTCTTTGAAACAGCTCCTCCTCTGATGGTCCTTTGTAAAGTTGGCAAAACACAGAGTTTTATATTCACATCACCATCATTCATCTGGTGAAAAAGTTTTTCATAATCCGTCAGTTGGTGGTTTGAATTCTTTGTCACAGTTATTTCTTGATAACTCATATTATAAATTTAAATGTTTAACTTCCCAAAGCTAGTTGTAAGATTTGTTTGTTATTAAATTAAACTTAAATTCTAGAACAAATATTTTCAAACAACAAAAAGCCACTCTCTTTTTTTATACAATAGTAATAATTTATAAAAAAATGTATACACATCTCCCTTTTTTAAACCAACGTCACCGCCTCAAACACAGCACAAAGAGGGATTGATCAAAGAGCAAGCCTCCTCCCGTATCGATCACACACCTTCTCTGACCCTGGGGCAGGTCAGCTGGTCGCCTCTGACATCACACTGCTCCAGGCGATGCCACGACACGAACCGGAACCGACTTGATGGGAGCTAACAGACGAAGAAGAGGAAGAGGAAGAGGAAGAACTTTAATCACCACATTACAACATATTCCTCATGACACATGAAAATCAGTATACTAGACTAGACCCTTCAATGAAGCAGAGATGAGTCGTGTAAGCTCCCCAAGTGTATTGCCAATTTATGTGTGGGCGTGGTTTCCCTAGCAGGTTCAATGGCACACCTGCCTGTCATCAGCCCGCATGAAATTGTGTTTTATAGTTGGTACTTTCAAGGGTTGAGAAATCCTGGACTGCGCATCTCCTGCGCAGGATTCATTTAATTTAATTTAATTTAATTTAATTTAATTTAATTTAATTTAATTTAATTTAATTTAATTTAATTTAATTTAATTTAATTTAATTTAATTTAATTTTTTATTGACATTTTAAGGAATATTATTATAATTCTATATTATAAATTATTCTTACCAACATTTTCAGAATTTTTTTGTATCTCTTTTCTATTTCCTTTTCTTTTAAATGTCATTTTAAGAGATATTCTTATGTTACTTCAAATGTGTTCGCTTATATGATTTTTTTTGTTTGCTTTATCTCTTATCTTTGATTTTCCTTTTGAAACTACTGTCCTTGTATGTGTCTCTCATTTTACTTCCTGTGTCTGATTACCCAGCTCCCGTGATTGTCAGCTCAGTTCTAATGTGTCACCTTGAGTTCTCTCTGAGCCCTGTAGTGTTTATAGTCTTTGTACTGCTCCCTCTCCTCTGTCAGCCTGTCTGTTAACATCTATGGATTTTGATCATGCTTCAGTTCTGTTAACATCCCTCCAGATCTTGTGTTTCACTTTTTCCCCTTGGTTTCCCATGTGCCACTGTTCCTTGTCTGTACGTTCTGGGCTTTTAGTTTGCTGGTTTGCCTTCGTAAGACTCACCAACAGCAATTATTATTATTATTAAAATAAACTGATCAAATGAATGTTAAACATGCAATTGTTAATTTCTTCAGCTCAGAACCACACGGACAAGATTTCTAATAAAGACAATATTAAATTGCATTATGGGAAGTGTAGGATCAAACATTTTTGTATTTCATGCGGTGGAATAATCGGTCAACTTGTCCAATATAAATAGTTTTACTATAACTTGCAAACTGTTTCTATCTCTCACAAACTCCTAACACCACTTTTTTACCCATCAAGATATTGTCTATGATTAATGTGGACACATTTTAAATGATTAACATACTTCTCCCACCTGATCCTGTTTCTTTGCCATTCGTTATTATGCAAACATTGGTATTAGTTAGCACAGTGGGAGAGGGTGGTGGATCACTGCCTTGACCTTTTCAAGCCCTTAACAAACATCCTGTTCACCCGGAGTAATCCTACACCTCTCTCGGTTAATTGAGACATACAGTGAGAATGACCCCAGTTCACTTCACCTCTGAGCCTCATTGGCTGAACACTCAGACAAACAGCCACAGGCCACATGTTCACAACATATGAAAAACAAGTATATCTGATGAGAAAGGTTAAATAGCCAAACAGAAGCAAAAACAAGCAGTGAAAACAGTCCATAAGCAGTAGGCCTTATCTACCTAGCCTTTATTAGAAACACCATGTTGCTGCAGGATTTGAAGCGATACACAGAATCAGGAGGACATGAAGGTATTTTTAACCACCAGTGGGGAGGATTAGGTAAGAAGCCAGTTTTCAGCTTTCGTTATTCAAATAGTCAAGCGGGTTAAAAAAGAAAATCATTCTGCACAGCAATCCAACAGAGAGGCTAGTGGCCTGGGGGTGGAATAGAGAGTGCGGAGAATAGACTGAGAATATTAGGTTCAGTTCAGAGAGGGTGGAGTTGGGGGGAAGAAGGACTAATTGAAAGATTCGAAGATGAAAGGACACAGGAGAGGTGTTGAGACGGAGTCAAAGCTAAATACGTGAAGGGAGAGGAAGGAGTCCATCAAGGTGAACAGCAGGGTCCTAACTTATGTCTTCGTGGGGACCATTTTGAGTATAGACCAGCTTGAGGACATTTTGGCCAGTCCTCGCTTTTTCAAAGGACTCTTGGAGGGTGCAGACGTGCTTTAAGGGGGGTTAAGATTAGGAATTTAGTTTTGGTGGTTAAGCTGCAGGGGAAGATGTGAAATGTCCATGATTACGTTAAGGATAAGGTTTTAGTTAGGCTGCTCACAATGAATGGAAGTCAATGCAAAGTGGGTTAGGGTTGGGGTTAGGCTGATAAAAGCTTGAAGTAGAACCTACTGACTTCTCCAGGCCCTGATACTCTGAGCTAGGAGCCGAGCTCTGATCTGTGGTCTCACAAGTGAGGCAATTTGAATAATTCAACTTGATTTGATTGATTGAGCCTTGAGTACAGGAGGCTCCAAAGTGATTCAACCGGTTAACTGTCCTCCTCACAGAGATATGTCACCCTCTCTGATCTCCCCTGCTCCGCACACCATCCAACCCCTCAACACCACAAATCAATTAACAGATCGATTCCAGGTTCCATGCATGTGTGTGTGTCTGTGTGTGTGTGCCACTCACTGGTGTGGATACTAGTCCAGAATCCGGACTGTGGTCCACAGAGAGGGGAGTGCATGTAACACCGGGGTCCGAGTATTGGGACGAGTGGGATTTGGGGAGGCTGCCGCTGAGAGTGTTCACACCTGAAGAACTGAGACAGAGACAAACAGAGAAGAGGAGGACAGACACAGGCTCACATCTCTGATCCCGGTTTGAAGAGTAATGTAAGCCGTGCAGTGTGTGTTTGTGTGTGTGTGTGTGTGTGTGTGTGTGTGTGTGTGTGTGTGTGTGTGTGTGTGTGTGTGTGTGTGTGTGTGTGTGTGTGTGTTTGTGTGTGTGTGTGTGTGTGTGTGGTTAGAGTTACAGTGAACTGGGCCTGACAATGCAGATTAGAACCCGTTGCCATGGCAGCGTTGGGACACCTGAGCAGGTAATAGTTTCTGTATGCGGGGGATCGCTCGACACTGCTACTTCTTTAGCTTTAATCTATGGTCTATAGCTTTAATATGTTCTACCTGTCCTGTGGTTTGCTACATAGTTACCATATAAAATAATTGAATAAATAATGAATATATTTAAATAGTGACTTAATGCTTTAAAGCTTTGGAACTAAGTTAGCCAGACCTGGCAAGTTCAACGCAAACTTTAAAGCTCACCTCAGTGGTCATTTGAGACGTATAACGGGATTACATTGTCAAACAGCACAGACAGTTAAACACGGTGTCTAATGTATTCATGCAGCCCTGTTTGTTCTGGCTCACCTTTCTGACATGTCCCAATCGTCTCGTGATGAATCCTCCCAGCCTCCTCCGCTAACACACTGAGAAGGGCTCGGTTTGGCCGTGTGCAGCTGGAGCCGTGACCCATGGAGCCCGCTGTGGTGGGTCAGCGCTGAGCAGAGGGAAGTTTAGCCGCGTTGAGGAGCTGGTGGAGCGGACACACTGACACCGGGCTCCGCTGCCTCAGGTGAGGAGCTGCGGGCTGGTCGCTAGGCTAACGGTTGCCAGGCAACAGTGTTCAGGTGTATCATACATCTGTTGAGCCTCATTAAGAGAAAACTAATGTTCAGGTCATAAATGAACAGCCTCATTACATTAAATGTAAGACACTGGGGATTTTTGTTAAACCTTGTTGCTCAAGATTTAGCTTTTAATAATAACCATGGATCAAAAGATGAAAGAATTGGCCTATAGAAGATAATATGCTGTTATTCTAAATTTTCTATTGTTCTTTAACTGTTTCTGCACTCTCCATTTGTTTATTCTGTTACATATTTATGGGACTAACATGTGTCGGCCACAGACAGATGCTCTCTCCTTCCTGACTGATCTTCTCAGTGGCATGAGGTGGTATCTGCAGCTGCCTCAGGTTGCACAGGTAGTCCAGCTCATCCAGGATGGCTCATCAATACGTGCGGCTGCAAGAAGGTTTGCTGTGTCTCCCGGCCGGCCGTCACACTGGGAGAGCTGGGCAGGGCCGTAGAAAAGCATCAACCCAGCAGCACGACAGGTATCTGCTTCTTTGTGCGAGGAGGAAGAGGAGGAGCAGCCAGAGCCCTAGAAAATCAACTCCATTACTGGTGTGCACATGTTTCTGACCAAACTGTCACTCCATGAGGGTGGTATGAGGGCCGGACGTCGTCTAGTGGGACCAGTGCTCAGCCCAGCACCGTGCAGCTCGATTGGCATTCGCCAGGGAACACCAGGAAGTGGCAGAAGAGAGCAGGATGACACTGAGCACATGTGACAAGCGTGAAAGAGTCTGGAGACATCATGGTGAATGTTATGCTGCCTGTTACATAATCCAGCATGACAGGTCTGGCGGCTGGTCAGTGATGGTCTGTGGAGGCAGATCCTTAGAGGGTCACTGGGACCTCCATGTCATAACCAACAGTTCCCTGACTGCTGTGAGGTACAGGGAAGACATCCTCAGTGATTTCAGACCTTACGCTGTGCAGTGAATTCATTAAAATAAAGTGAGGGATAAGGAATCAATGTTGGGAATGTACTCAAATCTGTACTCATGTAATACTACAGTTTTAAAGCTAAAATCCACGAGGTAATCCTGAACTCAAAGAGGTTTAAAGCAACATTTTTACTGAGCAACAGCGCCCCCTGCAGCCACTAGAGGTGATTCATTATGTTTGGCTTTGTGTCCAAGCGATGTCGTGGATTTCATGGAGAGAAAATTCCGCCCCCCGGAAATATGTTGCTCCGACTGCAAAGTCCCAATCATCGAACCAAAACACAACTGAGCGGAGGACCTACCCATGATCCCTGGCTCATGTGTGGATCCCTGTCTGAAGAGCCTCAACTATAACCAATACACCACACTCTGTTTAGAATTCTTTATGTTTGAAAAGTTTCCTCACTAAATTTTGGAGACAGTAGCTGGATATTAATTACTTTTAAGATGTTTTAACTAATCTGCAGTTCAGGGTTACTCTTGAACTTCCTGGGCCTGTCAGTAAGTTCCATACTTTGTACAGATTGTACCCGCTCATACAGGTACAGGTACTCAAAGACACTACATGGAGCGTGTACATTCAGAGTGAAGAATGGGAATGAAAGCTTATTTCGAGTCAGTGAACCAAGTGTTTGAAGCCAACAAAGTTGCATAGGGTTGCCTTAAAATACATAGAAGTACCAAAAGAGACAATATGTCCTTCTTGTGTCATATTGTTGAAGTATTACTCCAAAACTTTCCTTAAAAGGTATTAAGTGACCCAATTATTAATAACTACATTTATTGTAAGTTAATGCAATTTATGGGACAGGTAGATAAAAGTGTTTGTCTACTCTCGTTGGTTCTGCTTGATTGGTCGTCTCTTGTTATGCTGGACAGGAGGAGAGATACAGCTGATTCAAACTTTCAGGGGCACACAATGGAGACATAAGGCGCCGCTATCATAGCAGCCGGTGAAAGTAATTTAGATTATAAATAACCTCCCACACCCACAGGCTGTCGTTCTTCTTCAGCGCCGCTCATTGTGCAGAAGATACTGCCACACTGAAAAACACTGAGGTGATAAAAAAGCTATTAGATACTTGATAGAGGTAAATGAAAACCTTGGGAGCTGCAGGAGACTGTGTGAACGACGTCCTCTGGATTTGTGTAGAGGACGTCACTATCGGCTTATTTCCGGACTGACTCATCCTTTGTGGTCGTAAAATATAGTGCATTTTTTGCTTTTGTTGTTTTATATGAAAATCATTTCCCTTGTTTTGCTGTCTTATAATCTGTGCAACATCCACAACAAATATAAAGGTGTTACTGAAGACAGGGACGTTTTTTGTTGTTTTTTGTGTTCATTGCACTGAGGAATGGCACAAACATCTGCTTGGGATGTTGTTGTCACGTTTTATTTCCTGATATATTTATTTATATGTCTGTTAGTTGTGAAATTAATGTTTAATGAGACAGTTGTTTTAAACCAATCTAGCAGTTGACAGTAGAGGGGGAAGTAACTAAGTACATTTACTGAGGCACTCTTCATTTCACAATTTTGTGAACTTGCAATATTCTAGGTTTTAACATTTCTATATAAAGAAAAATACATCTGTTAGTACCATTTATATACTAAGATTTGTTTCTAAATTATATTGTTATTATTTATAAATGATGTTGTTTTTTAAGATTTATTATGTAGGCCTTTACTGTTTATGTTAGCTATCATAACACATTTAATTGTTATTCATTTGCAACATTACATAGAGATCCACAGCGCTATACATCACCAGTACATTGATAAATGAATGTACAAGTCTAATATTGTTAGATGCCTCTGTGTTCTACCTCTATCTACTGATAATTATTAGGCACATTAAACATACAACATTAAACCTTATGCATATCTCTTTTTCATGAGCTGTTGATTTACCAATAAGATGAACCAGGCCACAATATTTCCTAATAAGAAGAATTCAAATAAATGTTCGAACTTGTTCTCCTGTGTATTTTTTTCTTCAAATGAAGCAACAGAATCAACATTCAGGTCTTATTCGCCCTTGGTCAAAGTGTATATCCTTGCCTTGCTTTAGCGATATGATCTGTTTTTCCTGTGTGTGTGTGTGTGTGTGTGTGTGTGTGTGGTAGCTAGGTGATGCCACAGGCCTGAGCCCGCTCTGAGTCGCCTTGGCAGGACATTGCCTTCCCCGGGCAGCGGAGCTACGGTTGAACAGCCAACTCCTGCTCTTAAGGTCAGCTGTCATTGCATAAGCACATTATACATTCAGACTCTGGATATATAAAGGACTTTTTTCTTAGCAAGTTTCATAAACTCCTGAAGCATTTCATGTTTCGCGCTTCACCACAAATCCCCTCAGGTTGTGTTAGCCGAGGTGACGTTCAAAGAAAGGTTATAAAACAGTGTCCGTGCACATTCAGAGAGGGACACGCGTTTAATGGGAACACATTCATCTTTTTAATAATTGAATAAAAGACTGAATACATCTGGTGTTACGGTTTCTCCCGGTATGTACATCAAAACAAAGGTGCAGCCGATCTTTTCATCCGTGTTGTCTGCATGTTCCAGGCCGTCTCCATAGCAACCCGCCTTAGTTACGCAGTCTCTTTTGCTCACCTGTGAGATGCCCAGCTGGGGCCTAATCAACGACTCAGATGTGATAAGGCATATTAGTCCATCAGCAGCTCAGCCATGTGCCCATCGTGTAAAACTAGAATACTGTCTGCAACAGATATATTACTAAGATTCAGCGAATAAGGACAAAATGGTTGCATGTGTGTTCTCTGCAATAAATACTGAGCCTTTATATATATATACTGAGTGTGTGTGTGTGTGTGTGTGTGTGTGTGTATGGAACAGAATGTACAGGGATGTAATTAAAGTGTGAAACGTACAGTGTGTGCATACTGTATCTGCAGTAGGAACAAGTACATTGTATTGAAGGAGAACAGAGTAAGTTGTGCGTTGGCTGTGTGGGCGCAGGTGAGTAAGAAGCTGCTGAACTTAAAGGGGTTGTGCGTGGATTACATATCATGGGTTCTTCTGGCTCATGTGCAAACCATCCATCACCAGAGCATATTTACAACCCTCCCTTTCTGCACGTGTGTGTCCAAGAGTTTAAAGCTTCCAGTATCAAAACACAATCACATCATTATGTCATATGTCATATTTCAATATATAATATATCATGTAATATCCAGTTTATATATATATTTATATATATATATGTTTTTTTTTCTTTAAGAGTATAAAACACAGCTGAAGATGGTGAAAGAGAATAGGTAGCATTTATGACTTGAGACTGGCTGAGATTGAGTGACTTCACAATCGTGGTTACATGGAGTCAAAGTCGTTGTCATTGAGCCCGATGACTTCCGGGGTCATGACCCTGCCCATGAAGAGGATGGACCCTGGACAGAGGAGCGAGAGAGAGAGAGAGAGAGAAAGTCAGATTCACACTAACAACAGCACACAGCTCTTTAGTTTATCTTTTTCACTTCAGGAAGTCCCTAAATGCACATTTCCCTCATTTGGAGAGTTTAAATGACTGTCCCAGATTACCCAAAGCCTGCTGTTCCACATCATCAATCATATTGAAACAAATCTAAACACACACAAACACAGAAACAGAGACACACCTGTCTTTCTATTCCTGATGATAAAGAAGAATGGGTGATCAGCCATGACCTGCGGGTTCAGCACCAGAGTCCTGGTCAGGGCGATCATACCTGAGAGACAGAAAGGGGGCGCCATCATCTTTGTTATTCGCTGACAGAAAGGTATTTTGTTAACTTTAAGTTGACTTTGCAGTGTGAAAGGTGTGTAGTGATGTTAATGATCAGAACGATTATGGTGATGTAATAAAAGATTCAGTCTACCTGAGCCCACAGCTCCCTCAGCCCCCTCCTCAGTCACCTCCAGGTAGGCCTTCTGCACTGCCTTCCCAATGTACAGGTCTTTACCATCTGGAAAACACACAAAAGTACACAGATCGTCACATTCAATTTAAAATATACTGTACCAGTCATTCTGAGAGTGAAATAATGATGATAGCAAACTATATTTATATAGAATCTTTAAAAAGTGCTTGACAAGATCAACATGAATTGAAGGCAAACACAAGGAACAATAACAAGCAGTTAGAAGAAATATAAGAGGAAGTTTCATACAGATTAGAAAAGTATAAAACAAAAGTAAGTAAAGATGAAACAAGATAAAGAATAAATAGAAAGAATGCACTGCCACCGCCAACCAGAGAAGTTTCAGTCTACATTCATTTTTCACCGATATCAGTTCTGCCCAAGTCCAAATGACAATTCTCTAAAGGCAGATTTGAGATTTAATATTCAAGAGACCAAAAACATGTTTTCTGGGCCACCGTGACCTTCGGAATCTCATCACTTAGTCAATTTTGAAAAAGCTTCACAAGAACACAATTTCTATTTTTATGCCTATAACAAGTTCAAGATGAAAAGTTCTGACAAACAACTCTATTAAAATCTGTCTGTAAGAGGATTCAAAAGAGGATAAGGAGCTTTCCAGAAGGATCTGACATTATTGATTGAGGGCATAGAATATACACATGTAGAAGTAAAATCAATTTTACAGACCAGACTATTAGAACCCATTTGAAACTGTGGAGTTACGATTGAAAAGGATTATGTTTACTCCAGGACCATCACTTCCCCAATGACTCAACGTGATTTAAAATACCTCTTAAATTCTCTTACTTGCCTTCCTGCCAGAATGAACCGAGGACATTTCAGTTACTACAAGATGTACAGTCTGCAGATTGTATTTATATATTTTATGTTATAAAACTACCTTAGCTCCACCTGATCTAAAAAAAAACTTTACTTGTCTGTGTTTTCAATAAGCATGAGTTTTTTTTGTTGTAATTAAGATAATGCAGTGGCTCTCCATGAGTCTAGAACAGATCTGAAGGGTTTTTCAAAGCAAGTGATCCAACACTGTTATGAGTCTCTATTGCTCTGACTCTATATGTGTGTGTCTCTCTCTGGATCTATTTTTACTGGATGAAGTGACACCGCTGACCTGCCCACTTGGTGCCAGTTACCTTGGTTACCTTAGAAAGTACCACAGGCTACTTCACTGCAGCCAAGAAGCAGAAAAAAACTGACGATATTTCTCATGTGTATTATTCTCCCTATATATGTAGTTTAAATACTAATGGATTTCCACATGTATGTAAAGGTGAGTGTTACCTGTCATGGCGGAGAGATCAGCATCGCTGGTGAAGATTTTCTTTATTCCCAGCTCCTGCAGAGTGCTCCTCAGGTCAATCTTCTGCTCCACTTTGAACCTGGAACACAACGTCAGGTTAATAGTCATATGTTTGTGTTTAAATGTACAGAGGGCAAGTATATAATCTATAGGAAGATGAATAGTTAGTCCAACCTTATGCTTTTAAAGAAATATCAACATTACCGAAACAGATATTTCAGGCCTTATCACTGTTTGGTTATGACTTAAATTTGAACATTCCTTGGATATAAATAGGATATAGTTGAATGTAAATTAAATAATGTCTTATTCATATATTTGGAAACCATGCACACATTATTTAACTGCAGATTTCACATGATCAAATGAATTCCATCAATGGAGGGAAAAAATATCCAAGACTTGTGAGTCATCTCAGCTTCACATAAAACATCTTCTGAGGCACCATAGTGTCACAAACTGGTTATATCATACAGCAGCATATGGGTGGATGTGTACTAGAGTTTAGATTCCCATCCCGATCCCATCAGGATGATGCCGGGTTTAGACTAAAACGAAAATCCGGTTGGGGTTGGTCGGTAAAACAAGCAATAACCATGTTTTGTAAAGAACCGAGTAACACAAACTCAATGCAGCTAACATTAACTTCATTGAGCTCAAACTGTTTCAGACAGAAACACGTGGCCCCTGCTCCACTCCTTCTTGTACACAAGTATGATTGTTTGTGCATGTGTGTGTGTTTGTGTCATCTCTCATACCTAGGTAGGTAAACTTCCACCTTCTGCCGCTTGACGTTGTTCGCCCACTCCTCCAGCAGCGATGCTTTGATGATTGGCTCCAGTGTGGCCAGCGGCACCTCCTGTCGAGGCAGGACGATCATCATGGACATGTCCTCTCCTTCATAGGGCATCTCCAGTACCTGGTACACACCACCAGCCTCCTGAGAGCCATCACTGAACTCACCTGGTGGAGGAAACACGATACATTTAAAGATAAAGACAAGCACACACACACACTACAGAGACTAGGAAGTGGTTTCTCCATAGCCTCAAGGTGGATCTTCAACAAATCTGTCCCTTGCATCAAATGCAACAAAACCCCTCGGATAACAATTCTAATCAGGACGAGGCGGAAAACATTTAGCTGCGTTAAGCGATGCAGTATTTCTTAGTTGGGATGAGATAATCCTTTTATCATCCAAACGTGTCCAACTAGATTTTAAATCTAAATATAAGATTATCCCACTGTGAGATGGAGATTACAGAGCAATTAACTTTGCCAGATTTCATCCCAGCCTGTGCGCATGGTTTTTCCTTTTGAAGCTGCTTAAAAAGAAAAATTACAACAAAAAGACCGATCATCCCTCATTAACTTCTGTGTAGGGTTTGCTGAGGCAGAGCGAGGCAACGTTGCAGCAGATAAAGGGACGTGGCATCCCAGATCGTTTTTTTTTACTTACACAATATGATTGTGTTTCAGAAATGAAAATGTAAACGCAGCCGTCTCCCCGAGGAGCTGTCCCTGTTCTGCAGCTCTGAAGAAAACACGTGCGTGCACACGACTGCTCGGCACGCACCGGCTCACACATTCACAGATATTCTTGATCCCGAGAGTGTGAGGATGAATGTGTGAGTGCACCCTGTTCACACAATCTCACCAGACTCAGACAACATAACAAATTCACCAACTTCAGTAGCAGCGCAGTAAGAATATGATGGAGTCGTATCAGAGAAAATAACTCAGAAATACATCACTCAGAGGTAGCAGCACTATTGCCGACCTGTAGAACTATCATCAAACTACTGAGCTTTACAGCGCTGGAAAAACACCAAATGCACAAATATCTGACAAAGAGTGCAGCCGAGTCAGAACAGCCAGATTATGATATAGATCATTTTATGGTATAGAAAACCTGAAGCACAGATTTAGACACGAACCCCGACATGAATGTTTACGTAGAGTTACATGATAATAGAAGCATCAACTTCACATTCAGCAGGATTGGGAAGAAAGGAGGGCTGACAAATTAATTTAGCAAAAAGAGAAAATACATTATTAATGCTTCAACAATTTTAACCTAGCATGACACTCAGGAAAGAACAAACCTTCACAAAATCACTTTATGAAACCTTATTTAAATTCAATAGATCCTGTTGTGTTTTTTTTTAATCTGTACCACATTGCCCACAGAAATATCAGTCCTCTAAAAATATATATTTCTTTATCCACATCAGTGAATTATTCTCAATCCTCATTACGTAAACCTCCTCAAAATTGAATGGAAATGGGTTGAGTATTTTATTTTTTTGTCATCCTGCTAAAAAACAAGCAAATGCAGACTAATACATAACCTTTTTGTGGAGGCAACTATTCTCCTTCTATTGCGATATGGTTTTTACGAGGGATTTGAAAACTCCCAGTGGTTTAACTACTCTAAATGTGTCGAAATGAACAGCAGACCTTGATTAATCATTACTTTTAACCTAACAAATAAGTGAAAGAACCAGTGGAAAGAGAAGCAATCAGAATAGTTATGGTAGTTGTGTTAGATGTGGCAGAAGCTAATATAGTTCTACATAGTTTCACACAGACTGTCACAGTGCCGCTAATATTATATGGCATTAACAAAATGCACTGCTAAAGCAAAGAGACATACAAGAGGAGTTCGGTGCATGCAAAGAGAATCTGAGCAGCAGAGCTCCGTGAGCAGAGAAGAGGAACCTTTCCTGGGAATAACGCTGCAGATATGAATAATTTAGATCCAAGATTAACATTTTAAATAACCCCAGGAAATGTGTGCAGCAATCCAAGGGCTCCTGAAGAGGAGTCACAACTACACTCTACAGTTGATTCTCACCGTAGGAGAAGTCACCCTGTTGGTACATCATGAGTGTCTGGACTTCGGAGCCGTCGTCTCTGCTGAAGGAGAAGGTTCTGGTGTTCTCTGGTCTGAACTGGTTCCTCCAGGAGCCTCTGAAGTAGATGGCGTTCACCAGGGTCAGACGGGTCACGCTGCTGAAGTCTTCGGCTGACAGCAGCTCGCGGATCTGACCTGGAGGAAGTGATTTGTACAGTGCATGTTAGGGCCGGTGCCTCTTGTGATGTAACTTTGAAGTTGTACACTCGGATAAGGAAAAGGGAGTTAAGCAGTAACTTCAGTTTTTCTACAAGAAACTTTGATTACACAAACAATGATAAATCCTCCCACATTGTTACATGTCACTTTACAGTATGCAGGGATTGTAGTAATGCTTTCAATACAACTCTTTCTTCTATCCTTCCTTTTCTCACTTACTCTCTGTGTGATTTTCCACCCAGGTGTTGATCTGATCGGCCACGGCGGCTGATTCGCTGAAGTCGACCGTTTCCACGTCAGCACGGAAATACTTCCTCATCAGGTGCAGGAACTCCGGGTTGAAAGTGAGGCCCTCCTGCAGGAAGAGGCTGTTGGCAAATCGGATCACGTAGCGGGCGTCCTCCTCCAGCAGCCCCGCCGTGAGGTTCTGGAGCAAAGAGAACTCCACACCTGGAGAGAAGAGGGAGCAACACATCCATTGATGCTGCGTGTGGAGCTGGTTTTATTTGCCATGTTCAGTCATGTGAAAAAAACATGGTCACCCTCTTGGTTGTGTTACAAGGTGTACAGCAACATAAATATTCTAATTGGAAACATTTAGAATTCTGGATTTTAAATATCTTGTTGCTCACATCTCATGTGCATGTACAAGTGAGTATGTAACATGTATGAGGTTTGTTGGTAGGATCAGTTCTTATATAGCTGTAATATTACTCTTTAATATTAAGGTTAAAGTTGAGGTGCCCGTTCAACCATTAATCTTCCATCACAGGATTGTTCAAACGGAAGCAGCAGAGGCAGAGATGAATATAAGTCCCTGAACCCTGCATTTCCCATAAAGTAATATGACTGCATCTTTCATTACATCGGCCCCCCATCCTTAAAGTCAGGGCAATTTCAACTCTAGTTTGTAATGAAGGCCTTCCAATATAAATGCATGTCTTAAGTTCAAGCCAAGAACCTGGGCGACATATTCAGGATTCAATGAGGGTTTATTCAAACTTTAGAGGGGAGTTATCAAAAACATATTTAGCTAGTAAAGCCCATATACCACTGACTGTGATGCAAGTGAAGCTGTGTCTATGAACACGTCTCACCTGGCAGCAGGTGACTGAATCCGACAGCCTGTCGGATCTCCTCCAGCGAAGCCCCTCTGGCCCCCAGCTCCACCATGCCCATGGCCACAGCCACGCTCAGCGGGGAAAAGATGATGTTCTCCTGTCCCCCCGCCGCCTGAAGCTGGTGGTACAGTCGGACCGAGAACTCCGCTGTGGTGTCCTCAGGAATGTCCGCCGCCCAGCAACCGTAGCCCGGCAACACGATGGAGAGGAGGAGCAGCGGGGACAAAACGTCCAGGATCAACATCGCAGCACAGAACACTGAAAGCTGAGTGAGAGAGGGAAGCATGGGAGGAATAAAGGAAGGACAGATAGAGGGGGAAAGGGGGAGGATGAGGAAACATGTGTTTGGAGGACAGACAGAAAGATGGAAGCGGAAGAAAGGGTTAGGATCAGAGAATGAGTGATAGGAAAGATGAAAGGGGGATGGGCAGTGAGAAAGGGGTGTGGAAGGACGGGGAGACAGATGAGGATGGAGGGAGGACAAGATGAAAGAGGGGAACATTTTTTTGGAGGGATGGAGCCAAAAGAAGAGAATTGCAGAGGACATAAAGAATGAGAGAGAGAGAGAGATAAAGGGAGGGAAGATTATTATGTAAGGGAGAAAAAAAGATGAAGGACAAGAGGATTTTGGAAAGAAGAGGGACAGAATTGAAAGTAGAGCAGGGATGTGAGATGATGAAAAAAAGAGAGACAGAAAACATATGTCAGTTAACCATTCTGCCAAAGAAAAAGGAATCGCTGATGAAACAATTTTTTCTACTTCTTATGTCTACTTTCTAGATACAAAGATGAATATTTCTCATAAAGACGCTCAAATCTTTGGGGAAAGTTAATTGAGAAAAGAAGAAGTTACAGATTTGAAAAGGAATTTTGGTTTATTGGGAATAGGTCAAAGAAAAGAAAGAAAAAGAAGAGAGCGGATGGAGATAATAAAGACAGTATATAAACAACAAGAATGTGCAGTAAGTACAGCTGGGCCACTGACTGCAGTCAGTACTGCGTTACATCTACTTAATGAGCCCATACATATTTCATGTCAATTCTTATCATCCTGAGTTGAATCAGCTTCTTTCCTTCAAAATCTGCTCTGCTCAGCTGTGTGCGTGTGTGTGTGTGTGTGTGTGTGTGTGTGTATTTGAAGAGTGCACAGAGTGATTGAGGTCTTTACCTCCGTCCTTTGCCTTGTCTTTCCATCACATCCTGCCTTCTAGTTCTACCTCTCATCTATATATTTTGTTGACTCACCATTGTGTTGTCTTTTCCCTGCTCTCCTCAATTGTCTGTCTCTTTAACCTTCTTTTATAACTTTCCAAATGAAAAGGAAGACACACAGACGCACAAAGCCATCACTCCGGCACAGTTGTTGCCAGGCAACATTGTTTTCTGCTGCCCTAACATAAAAAAGGTCAATGATAATATATAGAATAGAGATAGAAAGAAAGATGTTCAGAGGGAGTGACCTAACACAGGGACATTTGTTTTGTTGTGTGTCCCTCTGTTGTGCTGATGTCCTCGTACTGTGAGTATAAAGGATTCAATTAGCAGAGCCATGCACGGCTGGAATCTGCTGGCTGCTGCTCTCTCTGTGTGTGCGTGCGTGTGTGTGTGTGTGTGTGAGTCTGTGTGTGTGTGACAGCAGGTGACTGTGGTGTCAACAACGTTAACAATGGGCAGCAGCCAGAAAATGAGTGCCCCAGCTTGTTGTGTTCTGGCCTGTGCTCTGCTCTGCTCTGGCATGTGACAAACAATTTACCTTTCCAAAATAAACCAGCTCAGTGGGGAAGGGGAGAATTTAAAATATGGGATATTTGTTCTTGTTGTCAGCAAATCCCATGGAAAGGCGATGACCAACAATGAACTGATCAAGTGTTGTCTGTGTATCTATTGTTCTCCAACATTTTCATATTCCAGGAGACATTAAAATCATATACATGAACCACATTGTGCTGTGTGTCTTCTTCCTTCATCACTGTGAACATGGTCACTGTTTTGACTCATCTTACTTTTTGTTGTCACTATAGCAACAAATCTTCAGCAGTAAAACAGTCCACAGGAAATAGACTGTAAAGTGTTTTGTGAGTGGTGTTTGCTAAAAAGTTGAGCCTGACCCTGACATGGTTTGTTTAGGGGCAGATGTCGATCCTTAAGATTAAAGTTGTTATGTTACAAGAACAAAGTCAAGGTTATCGTTGGTTAAATCAGTGTGATATTCAAAGAGGTTTATTCAGTATATATATAACAAAGATGTGGAGTAAATATACATAATCTAGTGATTCCTACAATGATTTTCCTATGATAAAGCAATGTGACAGAGGCTTGATATTGTACAGTTATTTTTTCCGTAAATGTAATTAAAAATTTACATATTTTCTTTATTGTTTGTCTATGTAAAATAAAAGTTTTCATATCGGCGCACATATAAACGCTGATAATCTGAATGTCTCATATCAGCTGATGTTTATCGGCTAAACAATCAATCTGTTGAGCTCTACAAAAAATACCGGGCATGAATGTTTCAGGACATTATTTAGGCAAAAATAAAAGTGTATATAATATTATATGTAAACAATATGCTGTGTGACGTGTATCCTGCATGTGTTTATATAGGAACGACGCAAAGATTTCCAAAATATGGCAGCAACCAAAGGGATTTGGGGCTTTGTGTGAGAAGGGGACAGTGAAGACAGAAAATATTGAGAGACAGACACAGTGTCGCTTCTCGTCCTTTGGTGGACAATCATAAATCACTAGTCTTAGATAGAGTGGGTCATCCCTGCTCACGTTTTACAATGAACTCCATGTACTTTATAAGCTACTGAATGGGATTCCTCATTCTCTTGCAAACCACATACAAGCCCACGTCACTTCCTCTTCATGCCAACTCTAAACTGACAGTAAAGATCTCGTCATGTTTGTTCTCCATCCATGAGCATTCTCACAAAGTGCTTTCTACAAGCACAGAACTGACAGAATCAGATACTGTAGGTGAATGGAAATATATTTTGATATCCCAACTTTAACTGTAGTGAAACACATGACATGACCGCAACCATGGGGATCACTATCTGACTCCATCGATTAGTAACTAAATAAATGTGATCGTCCTGCTGACACACGAGAAGCTCTGCCGTCAGATAATGATGCAACTCAGTGTTTAAACTTCATTTTTGCAGAAGAAGCGACGCCCTGTTAAACCAGGAACATAAATATGAGTCAGCAGGTTTTTATAAAGACCAGTTCTACGTGTGAGTGACTAGAGAAGAGCAGAGCAGCAGAGTCGTTTGATGACCAGCGGACATCATCTGGATACTGTAAAGGCTATAATCACAGTTTTTCACCACAGAAGCCTTACTGCATTCATGCGGAGGGCATCAAAATAATATAAATATGATCATCGATAAGATAAGCTTTATTTGTCACGTACTCAATTATACATGGTACAATTTGCAGTGAAATGTGCTATTGAGCCTACATCCAGTTTCTAAAACGGTATAATAAAAGACACAATATAAAAATAGCACACTAAAATTAGGTAGGGGGGGACCTCCCGATTGCCACTGGGTATAAGTAGTATGAAATCAAAGGCAAAGTTTGATTTAAGTCACTCAGCAGCATCAAGTTGGCCGCCACAGACGTTTTCTCACACACCCTTTTTGCATTAAAGATGCTCGACTTCAAATAGATGTAAACAGAAAAATCAAATGACGCCCGAGGGCACAAACCCGATGTTCTGAGTTAATATAGTGTGAGTCACGCGTGTCCACCTGCTCTCAAATGTCGTGCTGTGAGTCAGACGTTCCGAAAAGAGTGAGAGAGGCTGAGGGAAGGAGACTGGCAGAGACGTAAATGGAGGTAATGTTCCTGACCTTCTGAGCTGTGGGAGCTGAACCTTCCTGAGGCCGACAGACCCGCTCTCTGTAAGGAAAGATCCAGCCATGCAGTTAAGCCAGGGAAACTAGTGCGGGGCATCAATGTGCGTGCACCTGTGTGTGTGTGTGTGTGTGTGTATAAGTGTGCGCGTGTGAGTGGACAATAACACCATGGGTGGCTGGTTTTTACTTGTAACAGTGACACCAGTCTGACCTTCTGAGTGTTGGGACACCGTCCTCAAGGGGATCCCGCACTTTTGCCAGTTGGGCCCTGGATGACTAAACTTTGGCTCTGATCTCCTCGGGGTTCCCGGCCCGCCTCTCAGGTAAGCGGCAAAACGCAACACCTGCTTATGAAACATTCTCTTGTGACTGAAAAGAGCTGAAACATGTCAGCGAATCTCTCAAGGTTTAATCCTGACAATTTGATTAATTCCATGCAATTAAACCCACTGGCCTTTAAAAGCAACATTTAATCTCTTTGTGTAATCCCAATTCTCGGACTGGATAGATTGGCAGTTGACATTTTCGACAATTAAAACGTGACGTCACCGGAATCCGCCGCACGTACAATAATCCCTGATGCCATTTAAACCCAACACCTTGAGACGGCACGCTTCAGAGGACAGGGGAGTTTATTAAACATGAATATCCTCATTCATGCACACACACACACACACACACACTTTGCAGTACACATTTCCACACACACTTCCAAGCCAAGGTTCCCAAGGCAACTGCAAGTGATGGACATTTCTCGTTTTGCAGAGCTGACAGGGAGCATTTTTACTCTTTAAAGATATTTCCCTCCTTCCACATAGGATACACTATTCTATCCTTTTATCAAACAACACTCAGCAGTTTCTTTCTCACACAACCCCTCACTTTACAAGAACTGTTCACACCAGATACAGCTCTGTCACTTAATGCGCTCTCTGACACACACACACACACACACACACACACAAACGACACACACAACGCACACACACGACACACACACACACACGACACACCCACACAAACGCAAACCTCTTCTTCTTCTTCACAATGAAACGGCAGCTACCTCCTTCACTTTGGCTCTTCACCTCCACACTGCTGTCCATAAAGGTGCTTTGTTGAATTCTGTGAAAGTGCTAACATCCCATTTGATCAAGGCCTTTCCCTCTGGGAATGAACTGCAGACAATGATGTCTCTCATCATCTCTGTGACTGTGAAACTTTGAATTTTTTGTGTGGTATGATGCTCTGTTTAAAGCGGCAGCGTTATCTGGCACGATTCCACCATGAATATGTCTAATTTGTAAAGGGCTTTGCAGTACAAAGATAAAAGAGTCTGATTATTGTTCATGGCTCCATTACAGCCACTTTCTGCATATCGTTCTGATGTTGAACAACGGAAAATGCAAGGAAACACATACATGATCAAGTCTACATAAAGCTTCTCAGGTTAGTGCCTCACTTTCCCTGTTTGATTAGACAACCATCTCTCACCTACTGCGTATCCACTGATGTGAAATTTAGAAAAGGGAGGCTGTAAAAAATGGTTCTAAATATTGAGTCAATTTGTCTGTTCTACTTAGGCCCCTGATTTGTACCTGTTGCTCCAGGAAACCACACTTCAGTGGCTAGAAGCGATAGATCCCATTTTTGAGTAATAAACCTATTTGTCATCTCCCTGAATTAACACTGAATTACAGTATTAACAGTCATCATGGATAATTGTTACCCACTGAGGTGATGTACTTGTCTAGGGCAAGCAACATTAAAGCAGTGAGGAGTAGCTAATCATTTGGTTTAGCTGTAAATATTCATTTTTGTGAGTAAATGATTATTCATTTGTTGTGATGCAATAATTTCCCTGGCTGGGTTCACTTTTCAGGAGCTGTCGGGTCGTCCATCATTATAAACACTCTATGGTTTGTACAGAAAAGGTTAAAGGTTCAGTGTGAAGGATTTAGTGACCTGTCATCTCACCCTCCCCTTAACATGTAGGAGAAGCAATTGGTCTGTTCTTGCCTACCGTAGAAACATTGTGGTCCAAACATGGTGGTATCTGTGCGATTTTACGTTTTTAGTATGGCCCATGTCCCATCCACACACATGGAGGTGTATGAGGTATACTGCAGCCAGCCACCAGGATGATAAAGATGCCTTGGCTTCAGTTTTCAGGAGCTGGCATGTCGTCCATCTTTATTTATGGTCTAGGCTAGGGTTTAATCAGTCAACAGTTCAGTGTTGACATTGGTGGAGGTGCTACTGGTGCATTACAGATCCTAATCACAGCTAACATTCAGCTAACATTATCTTAGTGAGTTTTAATAAGATCCAACAGATTCTGGCCACATAAGATTCTGCTCGGCAGTAAAATCCGAGGGGATTCACTAAGTATCATCTTATAAAGTTGAAGCTGTGTCTCCACTAACTTCAGGATTGGCTCATTTACAGCATTTAATTTGTCAAGTGGCCAATTAAATTAATTAAATGTCCTCACGCTTGGGAAACTAATCAAGTGTGAAATGTGCTAGAGATTATATTTTTTTCTGTAATACAGACAGCAACACGACATATGTGCTGTAATACACAGAACCGCTGGTGGAGAGAGAAACCCTGATTCTACACAATGTCTTTACAAGTGCACCATTGTCAATGTTTTTGTCCGTCTGGATCACAGCCACACCCACAACAACACAATAGGCACCAGAAACCTGGGTTTCATTAGATCCTGTAAATATGAACTGAAAACACCCTTTAAACTAGATAAAGTAACAACAGGGTTCAATAATATGCAGAATAATTTTACTTTTATTTCTTTGGGATATTGTAATCATGATATTAACTGTTCAGCCAGACTTGAGCTACAGGTCTGTGGTTGCTAAGAAACCATCTGTGACGCTAACAGCTGAGAATTTGCCTGTCACACCTTCATTACTCTGTAATCTTCCATAAAGCTTCACGCCACAATGCACACTTATTTCCAGTAAGCCAATATGACTGTGATTACAACAACTGTCATGTTTCAAATGTTACCGCTACAGTTCATATCCACTCCAGTGGCAGACACAGTCACCTGTCTGCAGAGCAACCTCAGCTCACTGAACCTCAGCTCATTCAAGCCCTTGTTAGAAAATGGACTAATGTGCTACGGAAGCTGCCTGAAGTCCCAGGATGCCCACGGTACACTCCACAGAGGGCAAACAAAGGTTAACAGCTCTTTATTAATCCCTGCTAACGGAGACACCCAGAGGGAGAGACACACAGAGAGATAAAGAGGGAAAGAGAGAGAGGAAAGCAACAAGAACTGAAGACTTATAGGTAGAAAATAAGGAAAAGAGAGGAAGACACATATAAAAACAAGTAGATAGGAAGCGCTGAACAGAGGCAGATACCAGCTTTGACTGCGACAATGATATCAGTGATCACCTGCATAGCATGGAAAGATTCCAACTGTTCCCAAACTCAGTCAAGACACACGCATGAGTGTCACTTTTCTTTTGCTATATTACAAACACACACTAAAAGCTACAGTGGACCGTAGGGAGGTTCCAGCTGTAATTGGATCGGCCTCCATTCGGGGTCAGCGGTATAAGTGAAAATAATGGAGGCTTTTTCAAATAGAGTAAAGACCAGGGAGACACCGGAACACCGGAAAGGTCACGATCAACCCCTCCTGCAGGGGATGCGTGTGCAGTCGGTGTGTGTACAAATGCAGGTAGCAGGGAGACAGGAGGATGCTGCAGAATAAGAAGTGAAAGCCTGGTGAGGAGGTGGAGATGGAGAGAGAGCAGGTGATGATGAGGCTGTTTAGGCCGCTCACAAACTCTCCAGGGATCATTCTGCTTGATTAAGGGTCTGGAGGGATGGCTCACTCACAACAATAAAATAAAAATATAAGCATGAAAATAAAAAACTTCCAACCAAAGTCTCCTGTTGTTTTCAACCTAGAGCCCTGAGAGGCCTGCAACGCTCTGCCAGAGGATCTCAGTGTGTGTCCTGGCTCATGAGGGGGTTGGAGGGGGAAGGCATCTAGGAGCCGAGTCGCAACATTTAAACCAACTGTAGTCAGTGGCCTCACAACTGAGACAATTACGAGAATAATTCAACGTGATCTGATGCCTGCGAGACCTACAGCTGCAGAGTTTGTTTGATCGAGGGAGAAAATACGGGCGCCACCAAAATTGCTGCAACCGTTTTACAATCGTCCTTGCAGAGATATGTCGCCCTCTCTCACCGGCCCTGCTCTGAGACCAACTCGCCCCTCGATCCCACCAATCAATTGACAGATCGATTCCGAGATAAGTGCCTGTTTGTGTGTGAGTGTGCGTGTGTGTGAGAGTGTGTGCATGTTTGTGGAGCAGAGATCTGATGCGAGCAGCACAGACTCTGAAAGGTTAAAATGTTGACACGATTAAATCTTTCTAATTTGATTCATATATAATTTGTTTCCCCTTCATGGCTGTATTGAATCCTGGATATTTTGCTTCCTGATTAAAATAAAATTCCATTCCATATACTTCCCTGCCTCTCCCTGACTCCTACCGCTTTCTCTGTTCTCTCTCATTCTCCAACCTGGCCAGGTATGAGCTAATCCCCTGCCTCTGCTGCAGCAGAACGTATACAGGGGACAAACCTGCTGCGTACGAGCAGGTGCTGTGGCTCAGACTGGGCCTCTCTTGAGAGGGTGAAGTAAAACATTTCAGAGGAAATAGGGCTTAAATGTGATCTAAGCACCTTTTATTTATGGTTGTAGTTTGTTACCTGTCACACTATGTTTACTAATCTTTTTCAATTGTATAAATTGCATTTCTAGAAGACAAATAAGCAAATTGCTCTATGCTGATGACAGTCTTTTATTCTAAAGCACCTTCAGAGAATTCAGTAATTCCGGATAAAAGGTACTTCAGGACAAACTCAGATAAAACTAGAGATTTTTGCCCCCCTTACGTTTCATTAAGCAGCACATAGGCTTATAGAGAAAACACACAGTAGCCAGTTTCGACAACTGCAGAACCCCTTATTCTCACATGTACCTGGCTCCTGCTCATACAAACATGGATCTGCATGGAGCTGCTTCCCCCTCTTCCCCGCTCGTTTTGTTGCGCTAGGCTGATTTGAAGGACATTTAATTATTGAAACACAATTAATGCATCGCTCCCTGGGAATAGGCAGAACACACACACACGCTCACACGCAGGCCCAGGCCACAGAAAGGCATGGGGAGGAAAACAGCAGGCTGTACACCACAAGAGATTACCCAGTGATTTAGATGCATATGGGATTAATACATTTGGATTATGACTGAAAGGGATATTGTTAGGTTTTTTTTCTTTCTGAATGCAGAGCCGCTACAACCGCAAGGTTCAGTGAGGATTTCGCAGCTCATCATCTTAGTGGCAGAGATAAAGAGATCACAGGTGGATTGAGAGAATGAGACTGAGAGAACATTGAATTGTTTACTGATAAACATGTTTCGGTGTAAGGCAGACGATAACCCATTAAAAAGCCATTGACACAACCTTGAAACTAATACATTTCATATACTTATAGGGACTCAAGGTGTGTTTGTCTAGTGGCCACCTGGTGGGGATTCTTGTATGTATTGGCCATTTTCCATGGAGTTACATTTTGTTTACCCTGTATGTTCTATACACTATAATGCCTCATACCATCTAACCTGTGGTTCAGAGTCATTGTTACAAATTTGTACATCATTATGTTATAGTTTATTATGTATTTAGAGGTGTAGGTCAGAGAGGCTACCTGAAGCAACTGCAGGACCTATATGTTTATTCATGATATTTTACCAAACACACACATACGTATAGAAATAGATGTGTGTGTGTGTGTTTGTGTGTTGTCGTGTGTGTGTGTGTTGGGGGTGGGGACGGGCTACAGGACCAGTCTACTACAATCTGCCTCGTTAATTCACAAACACGTTCACTCACTGCGCCTTTGCCTGCGTTTCAAGGACAAGAACCGCGCAGCAACGCCTCAGCTGGTTTCAGTCAAAAAACAAACCCGAAAGACTCGAAATAAACAAAAGAAGACAAGAAGAAGAGGATGAAGAAGAAGAAGAAGAAGAAGAAGGAGAAATAAAGGCTATTTGACTCAGGGTGCGTCTCCACCCACCCCCCCTTGTTGAAAGCCAACACATGTTGATTACACAGCATAGAAAATCCCGTTACACACTGTTCCACATGAAAATTCGCCTGTAACACAGACCCACACCTTCATCCAACATGATCCTGAGAGAAACTCACAAATAGCACATTATTATATTCTATCCCGGGAGACGTAAGAAAGAGATGCTGAGCTGAGCTCCCACGGTGTACTGCTTCACCTCCACGCGGGCTGTGAGTGGTGATCCTGCGGGTTATGAGAAGGGCTCTTACCGATCACACGGTGCAGGTGGTGAGGATGGACGGACGGATGCAGCCTGTGTCTCCCTCTCTGCTGCTCTCCTCCTGATCCGTAGATCTCTGCCTGTTCGTCTGCCGCACAGACCCGCCCCCCCTCCGCGACGTCCAATCAGCCTCGACCGAAGAGTAGAGGCGAGAGGCAACACCCACCCCTCCCACCGACTTCCGCGTTTGCTTTGGCGAACAACAAGGCAATTCAAGGCAGCGATCTGCCCAGGCTGGAATATACAAGAAATCGTGTCAGTTTGGAAAAGTAACATAGGTAAATACAAAAATAGGCATTTTGAAAGTAATTTAAAGATTTACATAGACAGAGTAATAAATAAATAAATACGATAAAAGAGGGAAAATAATATTGCAACGTTACATTACATTACATGTCTCAACGTAACAGATAAATAATTGTTTGATTTAATTTAACACAGAGGGAAACAGGAACGACTTCTTGTTATCATTATGATCATCAATATTATTATTGTTGTTGTATTTGTTTTAATTCACCTGTCTCAATTGGACAGCCCTCTATAGCTTTAAAACTGCACTGATATTAGCCTGCTGAAATATGTTACCCAGGATTTGCAGAAGACCTCTGGGAGCTTGTTCCACAATATAAAGCATACTTAGGGATATATATATATATGTAAGAAATTAAATCATTAATAGAAATATCTGAATAAAATCGAATAAATATATGAAATAAGCTCTGTTATCAAATGTTATTAGAATGTTTAACTGGTTGAAATTATGTTAAATAACATGTCATTAGCAGATTGATGTATTGTGCATATTTTTATGAACTGTAAACCTTCTCAATGAACAGCGACATTCATTCACACTGTCGTCTCAGTTCTGAACTTGTTGCAGTGGGCGATGGAGCTGCGAATGTGACTCATCACTCAGACACACAAGCTGTGCATGTTGTGTTCTTAGACAACAACATTTTAACCCCTTACACCCCTATATTTTAATTTAACATATTGACTATGGAACAGTTTACTTAAGGAGGTCAGACTTAAAACTTTACTTTTACTGTTTTAAATCATCTCTCAAAACGTGCTTCTATTGGATGGCTCTTGCTTTATTGATTTGAGCTACTATTATGTACCTCACATCCTTTACCTTTGCTGTTAAATGATATTGTAACATTTGATTTGTTGTCCTTGAGTTTAGATGTTATAATTAGCTGTCTTTGTTGTTGTTGTTGTTGTTGTTGTTGTTGTAATATACCTGTCTCAATTGGCTGCCCCCTAGCTTGAAAACTGGACTGATATTAGCTTGCTACTAGTGTTGGTATAATGTACTTATAGCTAATGACCAGTTACAGCTGGAATGTACATCTAATGTAATTCATTTACGTTACTGAATACTTCATTAGTTTTTCTGCTACTTCTGTTGCAAATTATCTATTTAGTGATTATTTTGTACACATTTATTTCATCTTTTACAATCAATTAAAGTTAACTGAACTTAACTAAATTAGTGTGAAGATTAATACAAGCTTTCACAGTTTAATGGTTAACGTTTATTATGTTTAAAGTCGAATGATGGTTGTTTCCATCGCAGCGTCGCAAGGGTTAAGAAAGCGTTTCCTGCACCTGTTTGGGAT
Source organism: Pseudopleuronectes americanus (assembly GCA_038501795.1). Taxonomy (NCBI): domain Eukaryota; kingdom Metazoa; phylum Chordata; class Actinopteri; order Pleuronectiformes; family Pleuronectidae; genus Pseudopleuronectes; species Pseudopleuronectes americanus. Next base: position 13,663,174 of record CM076719.1, on the reverse strand, counting down.
TTGAAGTCCAATCTGGTGGCCATTTCTATTGCAGCCCATGCAGGAGCCTCACCGAAAGAACTACAAGCAGCCTCCGCGCTCCCTGCCCCGGCCCGGCCCGCCCCGGCTCTACGCTGCTGCTTCACGGGACAGGAGAACTTCCTGATTGACCCACTAACCACAACAACAGGAGCCGAGTCTCGTGTCCGTGTTAGGGACGGAGACGCTTGTCCGTTGCGGTTGTAGCCACTTAGCTCCGGTTAGCTCACGACGCAGTGAAACACCTGCTGTAAGCGGCTAATCTCCTGTTAGCACGCTACCTGTTCGTCCATCCAGCTCCGTGACAGCAGCGGGACTCTACTTCCTCTCCTCCCCGATAGCAGCCTCGTCAACCCGGGTAAGTGTCGAGCTCGGACCGGGGGGTTAAGCTAAGTGATCAGGACTTGTATATAACTTGTTCGGGTTATTGCACTGTAGCATCATCTAGGGCACTTTAACTCTCAGTTTCTCACGGTGTCAAACTTCAGCTGGAGGGGGGGGTAGTTTCGATTCGGTCTATGAAGTGTCCTATAATGTTCATGTTCTGTGTCCGGATGCTGTCAAACCCGGGTTGTTGACACACTGTCGTCTCAGCTTATCTGCTGAGGTGGCTCCTCTGTCCATGAACACATCATTTAGAGACTCTGACATTACGTAGTAGGTGAAGTGCAGCTGTGACGTCTTTATTTATTAATATTTATTTGACATTCACGTGGGGCCAGCATCAGAACACCAGGCTCACCTTAAAGTGATGATTGTGTTTTCTCTCTGGTTATTTGTGACACTGGTGTTTGTTAAGAGGAAATGTCTTTGGGAAAGGTTTTACCATAATGTATAACAAGCCTAGTGAACCACAGGGAGAACAAGTAAAAAGCTTAGGCTGGTACCAAAGGAGATCCCACCGAAGGAAGGAAGGAAGGAAGGAAGGTTAGTTAGTTGTTTAATCTATTTTACATTTTTAAGTTTCCTCCATCTAAAGCCGAGTTTAAGAGATCTTTGATCCTTCATCTGCTGATTGACCATAATCCTATCTTATCAGTTATGGGTTCACACAGCCCTTATTGAACTGTAATTAATTGACCTTCCACACATTTATAATTTATCCAAAATTTGACCATGGACTTTGTCTTACACAGGAAACATGTTGTGTCTAACTAACCAATATTTTCCATATTGAAATCTGAATCTAAATCAGTTATGTGGGGTTTTCTTTTATTAATGTCAAACTAAGGTATAGTGTGTTCTGAGAGCACAGGTGGTTCACACATATCATTATGAACATAAGCATAAAGCACACTGAACAGCTGACTCTTTATATGTGCTTGTAAAATCCAGCTTGTGTAATCTTTCTAGCATTATGAGAGACGGGCCTGTACACTAATTGTTTTTCAGTTCCACATCTTGGTTGTTTTGTTAGAATTAAAGCCCAGAGCAGGGCTGCTGGTAACAATGTCAGTTTCTTACCTCACAACTGTTAAAATCACTGAGCTATCTTTCTCTTGAAATCCATGGATTGGGACTAAGAAACACTGCCACACTGGTCCCATTATAACCTGAACGTTTGTGATATAGAGGTTATCAAAGGGCAAAGCAAAGCCAGCAGGAAATCAAAGAGTTCTCTGATTCGAACGACGCCATTAACACTGTCGGCAGATCAGCAGGTGCTGACTCATTGGCAGCCTGAAAAGAGAGACGCTCCTGAACAGAGCCTTGGAATGTCAGCGACTCTCCCTGCCCGGAGTGATCTGATGTTTGCTGAGCGGAGCGAATCATGACATCATTTCAGATCCTGTAAAGTTGTCCCACAGTAAACAGCGGCAGGGGCAGAACTGGTCCCGGAGGTGTCAGGCGGGTGTGTGAGTGTATGTGTGTGTGTGTGTGTGTGTGAGAAAGAGACGCAAAACAACCCTGTAACAGAGGGCGTATTTTTCCTCATTTTAACCGCCAGGATTCACTGCATCCTCATGTCGAGGCTGAGCAGAAAATTCATCGACGTGCGAGCCAGGTTTCTATATTTATCACAGTGACATTTTTATTGCGGCAGTAATATTGGAGAGGGTGTTCCATGTCAGGTGTGACTCATGCCGGGTTTGTCACCATTGCAGTCCAGTGGAAGAGTAAAGTACACACTCTGCAACATTGCTGTTATATGATTATACATCTACAAATGAAAGGCCTGCTGGGAATTGGCTCACATGGGAGTTTATGAGAGGTAATGAAGACATAGAGTCGCTGCAGTGTAGGAGCCATTAGAAAAATATATTTTATGGACTTATTCCATCTTGGACTAACTTTCCATTCCCTCTTTTATTAACAACATTAAATATCCCAAAGTTTATTAACCAATTTATTACCCCTTTTTTAAATCCCTGTCTCTGTCATTGCCCTCCTCCCCCGACATCCATCTCTCCCTGCTTGTCCCCCTGTCCTGCCCTCCTCTCCTTCAGGTCCTCATCCTCTCACGCTGCATCAGTCATCCTGAGTGATTGGAGACAGTGAGACTGGCATCTGTCGATAAGGACACGCACACAAAGGGCCATCGAACGGTCAAGGATGACCATGGACCACATGAAGAATGAAGCCGACGCCTCCTCAGTAGACTCCATGGCTCTGTACACTGTGATGTATCCCGTCTTTAACCAGGTGAAGAATGCCGACTCTCTGTATGAAGTTAGAATTAATAAATAATTCAAAGATGAATAAATAGGGCCAAGGTTTGTTGCATGAGAAAGAAATATAGATGAGGGTAATTCATATTCAGGTCGAGCAGAAGGAAGGTGTAGTGTGTGTTTAATGAAAACGCTGGCTGAGGTTTGTAGTGTGTAGGATTGGTTTTTGTTGTGCCAGAACAAAAATCACATTAGTAATAATCAATAATTGAATTAACAAAGAAGAAATGACAACATGAGAAACACGCGATAATCATACAGTAATGTGAAGAGACCACACTGCTCAAACTGGGTTACTGTTTATATATGAAATGTATTTAATGATGCAGCGCTATAAATTTAATTACTGTACTTGTAGGACCGATTTTTGATAAGCTTTTTTCCGACATGAACTCAACCGAAGGTCAATACATGATGTTTGAATTCCATTGCGAAAATCAATAACTGCTTCATAATACATCCATGATTGACACTTGCGTCGGCCCTTATCACTAAAAGCTCTCAAATCTCCTTGTCTTTCCATCTTCTATGTGCACGTCACCTATTTTTCATCCTGAGATATTTGTAATCCTCCAGTTTCACATCCGTCGCTCATCGTGAATGTTTGGACTTCAGTGCCTGAAATGTCTGAAAGCAGCTATTGTCTTGATGCGTTATGCACATATAGACTTTGTGTTTTTATTTATTACATTTTTTTACCTTACACTGTTAAATGTGGAAAGATGAAACAGAGGACAGCCCCCCAAAAGTAAAGTGTCTGAAATATCCCCTGGTGTCTGGCTGAAGTATTACAGCAGCAAGAGTCAAAAATACATCAGCAAGTACTTAGTAGCATGCAATACTTAAGTGAAAGGAATATAAAATAAAATATATAGAAACATATGAATGTAAAACATGGCAAACCATAAATTACTCAGTGCTGTAAACAATGCAGCGGTGTCAGGAGGTAAAATAAAAAATGTCGAGACAAAGAAAACGGGGAGAGGATGGTGGCACGTACTGGAAAACCGAACAATGGGCTTCATTCATCAAATAAATTACACAGCAGTTTGTACTGAAAACAATTTAAACTGACGTCTATGGTCTTTATATAGCAAATCAATGAGTAAAACGCACTCGTACAGATAAATAAAGAGCAACATACTGCACCGTAGAAAACATTGTGTTTGAAAGACAGACACACACTTAAAATTGTCAAATTAATCTTTTTTTTACACCCTCTTCAGTTTGTCTTTGTTCCAAATCCCTTATTTATGTCTTTCCACTCTCGAATCAAGACAAAAAAACAACAACATTATAACTGCAAATCCATCAAACTTTTCTTTTAGTGAAGCTTCATCCTTAATACCGGAATATCAGCTCAGAGGAAGTGAACACACTTTTTTTCCTATGAGATGTAGAATAGAGATGAGCAGCCTCAGCTCAGTACACAAAACATCACAATAACACAGTGTCCTTCTTTGATACTGCAGGTTGTCTGGCTTATATGTACTTTCTGCAGAATTACATTTCAGTTGGAGCAAGTCAACTGATAAAAGCTAAGCTGTTTGTGTGTTATGGTGTGTTATGGTTTGTGCTGCTGACTTATACGCGTGGGTCTGTGTGTGTTGTAACTTTCAGTTGGAGCAAGTCAACTTATCAGCAGCGCAGACCTTGAGAGCAGCTTTTATGAAGGTGGGTTTGTTTACATTCTCTCCCATTTACTTTTTTTAATCATTTCAGACGAGTCAACTCTCAGGTGATTTGTAGATTTGATCAGTTTCAATTCCGCCGAGTAACGAGGGGATGACAGTTATTACTTTTAACTGTTTGTTTGTTTGTTTGTTTGTGTTAAGGCAGAGAAAGAGAGCCCCGGTCTGACCCAGGACATTGTCATCAAAGTTCTGGAGAAGAAGAAACTAAAAATCAACTACAGTGAGTCTCTACTGCGCATGGCTGCAGACGATGTGGAAGGTAGGTCGCTGGCTGCATTTCCAGACGCTTTTCATTTTGGCGGCCATGTTGTCAGATTAGAACAGCCACACTATCTGCATGAGAAGCAAATCTCCTCTAGAGAGTCAGAGTGTCGCCTGTTTTCTCTGTGTACTGCGGGGGGGTGTAACAGCAAAAAAAAATAGAAATGTTAGATGCACTGCTTCATATAGTTTTATTCAAGGAAATACAGTAGTCATGCAGAAACCCTACCAGATAAGCTATTCACCTGCTGCACACAGATTCAAACTGTGTCAACTCCAGAGGAAGAAACACAAGTCTTTCCTTCAGACACAACACCGACTGCCTTGCTTAAGGAGACTTCAACATGCTGAGTGATAGCCAGCTCAACTTGCCCAGGAGTCTCTCATATTGCATGAGCTCAGTTATCCACTGGGGGGAGCTGTTTCCCCACAAATCTTCTCCTCTCCCTGCCCTCAAATATTCCTCCGTCTCTGTCTGTAATTGAATTCCTTGTGCTCTGTACAGTGATTGATGGTAGTAATGAATTCACGCACACACACACACACACACACACACACACATATTTTGGATGAATTTTAAATGTACCTCCCTTCATAGCGTATCCCAACTTCTACCACAACACTGCCTTAACTTTACAAACTAAACACTTTAGAGTGCACACACATTCAAACACACACACACACACCTCTATGTGGATTTTATTCATTTGCAACGTAGCCGTGTCTCTCACACGTGTTATTAATTGCTTCCTCTTGTTGTGTCTATTTGCATGTGTGCTGACACGTGCGTCGCTGACATCACTATTACATCTCCCTCTTCCTCTCTGTGGTTTCAGAGTTCATCATTGACAGGCCAGAGCCCGAGTTCCAGGAGCTGAACGAGAGGGCCGGAGCTCTGAAACACATCCTCAGCACCATTCCAGATGAGATCAATGACAGAGTGGCCTTCCTGCAGAGCATCAAGTAAGCCAGCTCAGTGTGTGCGTTTGAGTGAGCGGGAAATACACAGCAGATTAATTTCTACATGACAGCTTTTCAGTCAGACCTCTTGTATTCATTGAATAGATTCTCAGAAAATGACTGGAGGACATTTGGCAATAATTAACTTATTATTATATATATTTTCTTCCAAAGTGAATTGTTTTGATACAGTGTGTCTCTTTGTGATGATGAGGACCCTCCTGACATAGAAACAAAAACAAACAAAGGGTGATCTTTGGACGAGGTGTGTTTGAATATGGAGAAAAAAGACATGAGTGGCTGCAACTAGATGCAACTCTCTTTTATGACGCTTATCGGGTAGAAGGTGAAAAGTTGATCCTCTGGTTGAGGTCAGTCTGAGTCATCACACACTCACAGCCACACTCAACACACACCTGCTTCTGCAAGCGTCTGTACATAGGTCGTTTGGGGGCGAATCAACACAGACGGTACAAACAGTCTAGTGGGTGAATTGATTTGAATGTGTGTTGTGTAACACACTTCACAGTCTGTCTGCAACCAAACACATGCAAGATAAGGCTTTGCAACACATCAACACTTTCAGTTAGCAGAATAGTGTTTTTTTTTATCCATATATAAGTAGTAAATGGTTGAAGAAGTCAATGACTGGTCAGTTGTGCTACTTTAGATCAAGGAGGGCTTTAAAAAACATGTTTTTCTCATACATATATATTTTATTTGCAAAAAGAACATAGAGTAAAATCAAATCATCAGGGCAGCAGTCTTGAGCATGGGGGGCAGCACTCAGCCAGTTGAATGATTGGGCCCCCCCGTCAGGATCAACACTCCTGCCCTGATTAGGTTTTTCTCTGTGTACGGAGGGTTGAGTCATCCTGCAGCGCCTCCTCGTTCAGTTCACACACGGCCCTTTGCTGCAGGCCTTCCTCACCCTCTCTCCCTCTTTCTGTCCTGTCAATAAAAACAATCTAAGTTTAATCTAAGAATATGACGAAGTCTTGAACATGAGGTTTCATGTGCAACCTTGGAAACAGTGTGTATCAAAAAAAATTCTCAGCACAAAGGTCCACTTGAAAGTGTGCAGCTTTTCATCAGCCATTGGGGCTGGCTATGTTTTACAGATCAAATCATAACAGGGTTTAATGGGGAGAACCGCTGATTTCTTTTTTAGGTTGAAAGGGGATAGTTGAGGTGGTCCGGTCAGCCAATCACAGTGCATTCTAGGCGCCTTCTGTTTTAGGTGCACTGAGCACACCCAACGAGGATGGAGATATATATATTTCATCTGGCCTTGGAGCACCTCGGGATCCATCTGAAAGAGCTGGAGGGGCTCGGGAGAGAGACACACTACTTGGTTGGCTATGTCTGTGACCGGAGTCAAGACAAGGGGAGACAATGGATGGTTTTCATTGGGTCTTAAAAAACCAGAAATTCTTGAATCTGAATTTAAGACCTTAACAACGTCTTAAGTATGTTATTACATACTAGGTTTTAAATATATTTAGTTGGTCTAAATCATGGAATTGGAGTGAGCATGGTTTTTAATGTCTTAGTACGTTGTAGTTCTTTCTTTCTCAGTACACCACACTACACTTTTAAGGTTTATTCTCTACTAGGCTACTAAATCAGCTTTAATTATGGGCGAACGTAAGTAGTTCTGGGACTCTGATAGTCCTTTATGACATAGATCTTAAATTTCATTCATTACGGCCTTAAAAAGGACATAAAAGTCTTAAATATAATGTACAAAAGATGCAACACAAGCATTTATAGATACCAATCTTAGTGATACCGATGTCTTTATGTTGTGGGATAGTGATGACTAACCTGTAAGATTCTATATTTATATATTTTTCTTTTACCTCTATGAGCTGCACTATTTGCACACACACACACACACACACACACACACACAGAGAGACACTACGGAGAGAAAGCGAGAGAGCTTTCATTTCCTCGGCTCACTTTGTCATTATTTTGATCGAGTTCAGTACTCCTAGCGAGTTGCTGCTCGAGCTACTTACCCAGCGGACAGCTTAGAAATAAAATCAATTCAAAGGGAATGCTAAAAATTAAAGTTATGGAACGGCAGATTTCAAGTGAGTAAGATGGGAGGGGGGAAAAAAAAGAAGAGAGTCGGTTTGTGAGAATATAGTAACGAGCAGGATCAAAGAAGTGCAGTTTCAGGGTTATCCCTGCCTGATGAAAACAGACCGATTTTGAGATGCTGTTTCTTTTTTTTTCAATGTCCACTTTATTTGTACCGGTGTCATCCACAGAGATATTGCCAGCGCCATAAAGGAGCTGCTAGACACCGTTAACACCGTGTTCAGGAAATACCAGCATCAGAACCGACGGGTACGTAAATACAGAGGGAGAGAAGAAAAATGCAAACACACTCCCAGTCGCTGTGAAATATGTGGAGCTGAAAGTCTGTCTGTATTTGTTGTTCAGGCACTGGAGCAGCAGAAGAAGCAGTTTGTGAAATACTCCAAGAGCTTCAGCGACACGCTCAAAACCTACTTCAAAGACGGAAAGTATGACACTGTTCCTACTTCCCTCTGTTTTTCTTTTCTGTTTTTTTCACTCACTCATTCATCCCATACACACACACATACACACTCTGTCACCACAATGTAAATCGTTGCCATTTGATCACAGACCCGCCTCCATCAAATCCACCACTGCTGAATTGTTCCCATGACCCATTTCCCGTTAAATTCATGCTGGCATATATTCAGTGAAGCCCGACATTCTCCTTCCCAGCCAGATCAGAAATGTTTCCTGGATCAATACTGATACTGTTGCCATGGTTTCTTTGCTGTGTGATTGACAAGCGTGTCCCTTGTGTCTCTGTCACGGTTGTTTCCAGGGTGATAAACGTGTTTGTCAGCGCCAACCGGCTCACCCACCAAACCAACATGATACTGCAGGCCTTCAAGACCGGGGCGTAGCAGCCGGAGAAGACACACGCACCCCGAGAGGCAAAGAGTTGACATGAGGCTGTGTAATTTGTAAAGACATTGTCTTATTTTGAGCTGTTTAATTTATTGTTTTGTGGTTTTGTGGGGAGATCAGGTAGTTTGAGGCTCAAAGGAAATGAGGTTGACAGTAATTACCAGGGATTTTTATTATTTTTATGTTGCTCTTTTATCAGATCTTAAATCCGTTTTTCATTATTCCTTTACATAGTTCACTCTCTGTTCAGTTCAATGTAGGTCTAGAAACAGAATAAGGAAAGTGTGATTATTTTCATGTCCTTAAATGTTTTAAATACGCTAATGACTGTCTTTCGAAGTTACAATAAAAACAACTGGCATTCTGTTTCCAGACTTATCCACAAATATTGTGTTCTTTGACTTCATTTAATTGTAATCTCATCTTGTAAAAACTCACAGTGGTGTCTTCTACTCAGCGGTAATATCCTGCCACGTTGAGCATACATCATTTTCAACTTAAGTGGGAAACATTTAGATCCTATGAAGGAATCCAGATCTGGAGAAGCGCTTGGGGAATATAACGTGAAAGAGAGACTGTGTTCACCGTCTGTTCTCTCTGTCCTGCTCTGGTCGGCTTCACACTGTGCATCATAAACACAGGCAGTAACACACCAGCTGTGCAGTCTGTCCCTGTACTTTAGTTACAGGAATAGTTTCTCATTTACTGTCTGCTAACAATAGATAATCTGAGGATCCAACGAGCCAATGATTTTACCTCTGCTAAGGAGGTTAATGGACCCCTGTCCATTAGTTTACTGGTTTGTTGGTTGGTTTATTTGTTTTTCAACAGGATCACGCAAAGACTTTTGGTTACTACCGTTATCCAGAAGTGAAAATATCCTGGATACGAACTAATAAGGTCATTTGGAGCCAGAGTGTGTGCAGTAAGGATTGTTATGTAGAGCCGTGATACTGAGGTCCCGCTGATACACACACTCAATGCTTTTGATGGGTACTCTGTAGTTTGGTCCATGTCCCATCCACTAACATCGAGGACGGTGGGTTTTATGAGGACAACAGGTGGCGATGGAGAAGTTTTGGCTTCACTTGGGGAGCTGACATGTTGTCCATCATATGTACTCCCTATCAGTTTTTTTCCCCTGTACATCAGCGGTTGCCAACATGTGTGTGTATATCAGATTACTGCTATTTATCATGTTACAGCTCAGAAAATGTGAGTAAAGCAAATCCACCTTGAACCACTGCTTTTTATTTGTCCTGTGATATAGTGTAGATAAACATACAGTAGATTGCATGGTATTACACAAAGCTGCCACACAGATAAATCCCTGTGTCAACACTAAAAACATTGTGTTTTGATATTTGTCAGCTTTTAATTATAGACTCCAGTTTCCACTTCAATGCCGAGGAAGACCAGAAACAGAAGATGACATTTGTTTCAGGGAAAGAGAGCATGAGAAGTTAAAGAACTCCATCTTAGAAAGTTGGAACCTCTCACACTTTCTAAACGGAATAAGGAGACAAATGGACATTGATAGAGATCAATACATTCTCAAATTAGCATTGAACCAATTACTTGAGCTTTATCCCGTGTCCCAGAGAATGTGAAGGAGTATCCTAGTAAGACCTTATACAACAATTACTTGTGGTATTTGAAAATACATGTGTTGTTTATTTTTCTGTTTCCATTCACTCTCTTTCTGATGCAGTGGCCATGACGGAGTTCCTTCAGCCAAATGTTATGTATTAAAAAGTGTCAACAAGAGTCATGAAGTGTGTTGAAAAAAACAAACTTTTCTTTTTATTGTATTGTATTATTTGAGAAATAGTCACTTTCCAGATTTCCATTGTTGTAGGAGAAGTGGTTTATTTTCACTCGGTTGCTCCGTTCTGTTTTCTCTTGTGCGCCGAGATCCACCCAGTTTCATTTCTCCCTCCAATTCCAGCGAGTTCTTTCTTCTCCCTGTATAATGGTGGATTTTCTGTGGTGGATTTGTGGTGGGCTATTTGGAGCTCTGCACTGGCTCCTGCCTGCACTGCTCTAATCCAATTGTAATGGCGTTAATTTCTTAAAGCTCTATTATTGAAATCGCTGAGACCTAATTTTCTGAGATCCTGTCGCCGTGGACGACCGCAGTAATCAGCTAATTCGAGTTATTCCAGGCCATTAAAGTTGCACGCTGGGATTTGTCCTGGTCACCGAAGGAGCAGGGAGGAAGAGGACTGATGTACAACTTAGGGGTCATTTGTTCCAGTTTTAACGAAACCTTTTGTTGCAGCTATGTTGTTTTGTGTGTGTGTGTTTGCGTGTGTTTGCAAGTGTGTGTGTGACCCACAGGATGCCCCCTCAAAGGCATGCGAACGACACTATAAAGCTCTGGCGGTGTGTGTTTTATTATTGTTCAGGTCCCGGTTCACATCAGTATTTTTTACTTGAGTAAATGCATGAACACTTTTATGAGTGGCAGTAGAATACTGATGTTCTCGTTAATTGTGTTGCTGTAGCCATGGTGTGTGTGTGTGTGTGTTTGTGTGTGTGTGTTTAAATTGACTTTGGCCAAACATCTTTTGTGAGGTTCGTGGTTAGGGTTAGTGGTAATTTGTGCATGAACTGGTTCTAGTAAAGGTTAAGGATAAGGATTGGGTTAGGCTTTCGGCAAAGATGATGGGAAACCAATGCAAAGTCCTATTAAGCATAGATGAGCAAATGTGTCATCAATGCACTGGAGGAAAGATAATATGAGAGGTATAATTATGCCACTACACACACACACACACACCCACGAACCCACACACCATAGCTAAAGCAGCCCAGATTGTCTTACATACAGACGACAGTGTCTGGACTCACAAACCCTCTTTTTGACGACTTGGTTGCCAGGAAACTTACCCTGAGTCTTTGAGAGTGAAGCATAATAAAAGAAAAGAATAGAGCGTGTGTGTGTGTGTGTGTGTGTGTGTGTGTGTGTGTGTGTGTGTGTGTGTGTGTGTGTGTGTGTGTGTGTGTGTGTGTGTGTGTGTGTGTGTGGCCTCTTTCACTGTCTGGACTACTTGGGGGCAGTAGTTAACTCTCTGAATGCCTCGTCGCTGGGTGGACAGACTTCGGGACACAAAGCTCGGGCTCTGGGAATCAGCTGAACCTCCTACGAACGACACAGTCTCTGGAACCAGAGACAGAGGGTTTGTTTGAATTTCATACATTTAAAAAACGATTTATTGCATGAGCACAGAGGCTCTGAGGGTCAGTCTGCTGTGGACACCCACTGTGGACTGAAAGTGGGATGAATGTGGGTATCTTGGTAAGATTACATTTTATATTAACTGAGTGTGTGTCCGACTATATGTGGATTTTTATGATTTAAAACGTGCTTGAATGAGGCATTGCCCGGCCAGGAGTCTGTCATGGGGCAGTTATAGCCGGGTGCTGAGATGGTCTTTTTGGACAGTTTGACTACAGTTGGTGAAACTCTGTCCAACTCCAATAAAGACCAGAGAGAAATCCAGTTTGCTCTGGATTTCCAGCCTGGATCTCCAGGAAGAAGAGACACAACACTGGTAAGTGGATTTTGTTTGGCAGCGGATATGAAAGCACTGTAATTTATATACATAATGTACATTTTCCTTGTATAATTTGATTACATTACATTAGGTAACTTGGCTGATGCTTTTATCCAAAGTGACACAAAATAGGAGGATGACACAAAAGCTTCCGTACAGTAAGAGCTTAAAATGCAGAATCTGTTCAAATAGGAGCCAAAATGACGGCTTGTGGGAAAATTTACATTGAAGGCAAGACCATACATCTTCCAACGTTTGTTCAAACGGCAATATTTATGATGCCTCAGCTACAAATACACTATGGTCTCTTTTTTGTCTTAATTTTATGGAACTGTGCCTGTGTAATCACATAAAGACTGACGCCAGCTGCCTGCCGCGAAACGAATCAGGATTGAAGTTATCGCGTTCATAAACAAAACATGAACCGGGCCTCCCTACGCTTTCCACCACTCTTTTCATTTATTACAGGAGCACAAACAAATCTGTCGCAGTCTGACACTCGTTTGTCAGCGATGTAAATTTAAAAAAAAAGGCGGATAAACTCATCATATCAAAATCACACTGCGGTTAATCGCCGTCCAGGAAAAAAAGGAACGGTTTCCGCGAAGCATTTATTTCCGTTTTTATTACACAACCTGTCATCTAAATCTCAGCTCAGCGTGACGCCACCTCCAATGAGTTTGTCTCATAAAAGCTTATGTAGAGCTGGAAATTAAAGCAGGGGCGCTCGCTGTCCTCTGCTGCCCTTTGTAGAAACCTTTCATCACCAACTCCTCTCTGTTCGGCCTTTTTTTGAAATCATGGCACAGGCTAATTGAACAAATCCTGCCTTTTCATTCATGCTATAATGCATGCCGCCCGTCCATACCTGACTGCAGCATTTCATTTCACATTAGCTGACATAACAGAGGCTCGACGTGCTTTGGCAACTTGCCGCCTACCCCCGGCCATTCCTGAGGAATAATTTGGAGGCCGATTCAATTGCCTTTGAAAACTGAGAAAAGACCTTCGCACGTCATTCAATGCAGAGATGTTTGGACGGAGTGAAAGAAACGGCAACAAAAGCAGTCTGCATGCTGCTGTGACTCCACTGCATGATTATGGTGATTGACGCTGTACAACATCTGTGGAAGGTTACTAAGGGATTATCTGAGCCGGGAACAGCTTGTTTTTTCGCCATGTGACACCCAGGAATATGAGAAAGTCATTATCTGACTGTGAGTTCAAAGCTGCAGACACGTGCTTTACCTCGCTCACCTCGTGTGACATGTCAGTGATTGATTGACAGGTGAGGCGTAACCATGGGAACGAGGATGGAGGTGGCACAGCTGGAGAGCGGGATGAACACCGAGGATTATAGAAAGCTACAGAGCCTCTTCCTGGTGAGCGGGTTTAATAACAACCTTACATTCAGACACTTTTCATTCACATCGGGAATACTTAAATAGGAGTAATGTATTCAGAGTTATGTTTCTGCATCCCACAATAGCAAACCTTTAGAATACAGAGGCTGCGGCACATTGTGTCTGAATGCCAGGTCTCATAATCCTGTTGATCTTGATGCAGGATCCCCTGGGCACTTCCCGCTCCCTGTCCCGAACTGAATTCATCGATTTGGCCTGGACGTCAGTCGGCCGAGCTCCAGGGAGGAGTACGGCCTCCTGTTCGACAGCGTGGTTGTCACTCAGGAGCACCGCGGCCTCCTTTCTGGACAGCGAGGCCGTGAAGGACGAGGGACGCGTTGACTGGGGAGGCCTCTGCTCTTTTCTGCTGCTGGAGCTCTCTGAGAAAGTGAAGAACAACAGAACCAGCACAGTGCCGTGCTGGAAGCCCCCCCGCACCCTGACCTGCCCCCATCGGGACCAGGTCCAGAAGGTAAAAGGTGGTTAACGTCTATAGGAACACGTTCTCTGTCTTAACCATATGGATCCTTTGTGGAACTTTATCAAAAAAAACATTTTAAAACTGGCTGGAGAATCCAAATCTCTGCTGACTCGGAGGAATTCATCATTGTTAAACATTGTGAGAGGAAACGTTCAAAAGCATTAGGTTCTCGTTCATCAAAATGGAACACTTCCTTTGGGATAAATTGCTCTGGACTTGTTTAACATCTATCAATTAATATGTAAATGAAGTGGCTGGTATAAAGTGTCTAGCGCTGTGGATAAAATGATGGCTCACCACTTTAATCTTTCAATCCTGAGAATGTCAAAATGTCAGAATGTTGTGTGGG